>JANAVB010042820.1:3602699-3785199 GCA_029216955.1 Iris pallida | reverse complement strand
TTCAAGCAATGAAAGGGTGTGAAGGTCACTGGTAATCTCAAGCCATCATGTACAATAACTGTGTTAGACGACGATCCTTTCGCGACGGGTAGCGAGCCCGACTCGAAAATTCCCGAATCACTCATACCAGTCCTGTTGGCACTAGTTATACTCGTTCCTCCCGGACCGAATCGGTTTCTTGGCCTAGGCAACCGTTCGAGGAAACTATCCCATGTCGACAAGTTGTCCAATGACTGTTTTTGTAGATTTTGAAATAATTCTATCTCTTTTCTAGAACCTTATATTTTCTCTTTTTGGTGTGAAACTTACATTTACTGAGTAAATTAGTCAATTTGATGCAGTCATATTGAGTTTCCTTTAGCAAGTGTTTCGTGAAGAATCGTGCCTCACTTCATTGATTCTACCCTATAGTAACAAGTATTGATTTTGTGTTTCATGATTGATTTGAAACAGAGAGTCGAGGCGAAGGAGGTCAGCCACTCACCTTAGTCTTTGCTTCAAGCGAGGAATGGTTGGCTGTGCTTAGATGTCGCCTACGCGATCACCTTCAATCGCATAAGCAACTGATTAGAATACTGTGTTATTCAAGGAGTTCGATATGAATGCGAAGTTCGAAAATGCAAGCCATAAAATCTATCAAAAATGCATTCACGAAAACCAAAACTAAAGCCAAAGCCAAAGCCAAAGCAATTTGCAGCATGAAAAGCAGAGCAACGGGAGGTCTCTCCCAACTCAGCTGCAGAGCCAATCCTTGAGGCACAACCCACTGAATATGGGACTTGATTCCGAAGAAGTCTTTTCATATCGAGAAAAGGATCTTAATTTAATCATTTCCGTTTGACCGATTCAACCAATCCCGACCTATCGGTCCTGACTGAATTGGTAGCGATAGTGTTCCTTTCTCGTGTACCCCGTGGACGAAAACAGAGCACGATGTAGGGATGGAATACTTCACCATAACCAACTATGAAAAAGTTTCATACTCGAAACTTAAGAGTAGAACCTACCTCTATGAGAACAATGAAGGAAATTTCTTCTTCATCTCCGATTCAAGTTCCCAAGTTGACTCCTCGACCGAATGATTGCTCCAGCGTATACGAACGAGAGGGATCGTTCGATTTTGTAGCAGTTTATCTTTACGTTCTAATATTTGGACCAGCACTTCAACATATGATAAGTCGGCATTCAGCTCCAACTGACCAAAATCTACCATATAGCTTGGATCGTGCACATACCACCGCAACTGAGAGACCTGGAAGCCATCATACACATCCACTAGCACTGGCGGCAGGGCAATTTTATAAGCTACTGGGGCGACTCACTTGAGTATTTTGAACGGCCCAACGAATCTCGGACTCAACTTTTCATTTGCACCAAACTGGGTAACTCCATGCATAGGCGAGACTTTAAAAAATACGTGATCGCTTTCTAGAAACTCGAGGGGTTGACGATGGACATCGGCGTAACTTTTTTGCTGACTCTGCGCAGTCTTTAATCTTTCCTGAATGAGATTGACTTTCTCTACGGTTTGTTCCACCAGCTCCAGGCCAAGAATCTGCGGTTCCCCGAATTCATCCCAGCAAATAGCTGATCTGCACTTCCGATCGTACAAGGCTTCATACTGTGCCATTTGGATGCTGGACTGTTAGCTAGTATTGTATGCAAATTCGGCCAATGACAGATGAACGTCCCAACTTGAATTGAAGTCAATTGTGCAGAACCGTAACATGTCTTCGAGAATCTGATTCACACGCTTTATTTGACCGTCGGTCTGGGGATGGTAAGCTGAGCTGAACTACAACTTGGTACCTAGAGACAACTGAAGGCTACTCCAGAAGCGCGATAGAAATCATGCATCACAATCAAAGATGATGGATACAGGGACTCCGTACAGCCGTACTATCTCATCAAGATAAATCTGAGACAGGCGATCAACGCTCCATGTAACTTTAATGGCAATGAAGTGTGCTGACTTGGTTAGTCGATCGACGATGACCCAGATGGCATCATTTCTCCACAGCATCTTCGGCAGGCCAACAATAAAGTCCATAGTGACATGATCCCATTTCCATTCTGGAATGGCAAGGTTCTGCATCTTTTCGTCCGGTCTCTGATGTTCAGCTTTCATCTACTGACAGACCATGCGTTACGACACGAAGAGTGCCACATCTTTCTTTAATCTGTGCCACCAGAAGGTCGTACGGAGGTCCTTGTACATCTCAGTGTTGCCTGGATGCAAGGTATACTTCGCATATTGCGCTTCCGTCAATATCTCCTTTCTAAGATCTGAATCGTCCGGAACACATAGCCTACCATTTATTCGAAGCATGCCGGTTTCGTCTACCGCAAAGTTGGTCACACTACCCGTTGAAATTTTCTCTCACACTTTCTTCAGGTACGGATCATCTTTCTAAGCGGTCTTGATCTTTTTTCGCAAGCTCGACTCTAGGTGCAACTGTGCCAACCGCACATCCCTGAATCGAATCCGGAGGTCGATGCCCATCTCTTCTAAGTCGCGTAGCAATCTGCGGTCGATGGTTAGCGAGGTAATATACTTCTGACTCAAAGAGTCTGCCATAACATTTCCCTTACCTGGCATATAGTCAATAGTCAAGTCGTAATTTTTGATCAGTTTAAGCCAATGCCTTTGCCATAAGTTCAACACCTTCTGCATGAATAGATACTTGAGGCTCTTATGATCCGTATAGATCGTGTACGCCACGCCATAAAGATAATGACGCCACAATTTCAACACGAACACAATCATCGCTAACTCCATGTCATGGGTGGGATAGTTCTTCTCGTACAGCTTTAGCTGTTGAAAAGCAAAAGATATCACCTTGTTTCGTTGTATTAGCACACACCCCAAACCTTGGCCGGACGCAGTACTGAAGATCTGGAATCCCTCAGTCCCTTCTAAAAGTGTAAGTATCAGGGCTGAGATGAGCCGTTACTTTAACTCCTGGAAGGAAGTTTCACAGTCATCTGACCATTCAAAAGCGACTCCTTTATGGATAAGGCGAGTCAGAGGCGATGCGATCTTCGCGAAGTCTTTCAAAAAGTGTCGGTAGTATCCTGCTAAGCCAAGGAAGCTTTAAATCTCGCCGATTGACGCTGGCCGTTTCCAATCGACAACAGCTTCAACTTTCTTTGGGTCGACTGTAATGCCTTTGGATGAAATGATGTGTCCGAGGAATACGACACTACTCAGCCAAAATTTGCACTTGCTCCTCTTCTCATACAACTAATTTTCTCGAAGGATCTGAAGCACGGTCCGCAGATGCTCAGCGTGTTGCCGCTTGTCCTTCGAGTAGACGAGTATATCGTCGATGAAGACTACTACAAACTTGTCGAGGAAGGATCGAAATACCCAATTCATTAAATCCATGAAAGCAGTTGGGGCGTTCGTTAGGCTGAACGACACCAGGAATTCGTAATGGCCGTATCGAGTTCGGTAGTCTGACTTCGACACATCGTCCGGCTTAATCTTGAGTTGATGGTAACCCGAACGAAGATTAATTTTAGAAAACACCGAAGTGCCCTGTAACTGATCGAACAGGTCGTCTATACGGGGCAGTGATATTTGCTCCGAACGGTGGCCTTGTTCAGCTCTCAGTAATCGATACAAAGACGCATTGAGCTGTCCTTTTTCTTGACAAATAACACGGGCGCTCTCCATGATGAGACGCTAGGCCATATGAATCCCTTATCGAGCAACTCTTGCAACTGTACTTTGAGTTTCTTAATCTCTGCAGGGGCCATTCTGTACGGAGCTTTAGAGATCGGTCGGGTGTCGGAGAATGTGTCAATGGTGAACTCTATCTCTCGATCAGGTGGCATGCCGGACAACTCGCCCAAAAATACGTCTATGAATTCTGCTGTCACGTCTCGATCCCAAATGATTGAAATCTAGCCACTAGGTGTGATGCCGTACAAGTATATATTGTACTTGTACAAGGTAAAACCATTACAGTTTCTGGTATTTCTTAGAAAATAATGACAGCGTAGCAAAACCAAGCAAATAAATTGAAGTCACACAAGATATAAAGCAACATGTCTCTTTATTGATAATTGCAATGGATTACAAGACTTGTAGTAAAATACATAGTTTATAACTGATTACAAGATTCTTGAATAGCCAACTGAATATGTACACTTGCCCTTTAGACTACAACTAAATATGCCAACTTCTTTACAATGAACTTGTCAATTTGGCTACAATACAACTGAGTTACACTATTCCATACATTATGTCCCGTATAGCAGAAGACATCATCATGCAAGAAGAGCTTCTGCACACCCATCCGATTCATCGATGCCAAGCACTGATCAAACGATTTCCTATGCACGAGCACCTGTAATATTACCCACAACGTGGGTCAGTACATTATCAATGTACTGGCGAGCGGTGCTGGCCCAACTCACCTAAGAAGAAATACTAAGTAATCATGTTATAGAACATTATTAAAGTGGTCTTTCTCGTTGCCTTAGGGTCAATTTCATGTTTATAGCTGACAAGAAGTAAAGCATATAAATCTCATAGCCAACATAATTTAAAGCATACAGTTATCACCCTTTGGTGATTCTTACCCACGGTAGTGTCGCCATCCATGTATATTTATAATACCTACTCAGCCTGCACAAGTCATTGTTAGGAACAATATCATAATTCAATATAATTGTCACCATTCAGGTGATTCTTACCAACAATCGACATCATTCTCTGTAATTGAGTAATAACTTACTCTGCCTGCATAAGATATCATTAGCACATGGCCTATTTAAATGAAGGTCACTGGCGACGCACCATCCTGGATCGTCTTTCTGGAGAATGGCTAACTCCGAATGGGGTGCGAATCCATGGGAGGTTTTTGAAACACCGTGCTACTACTTCAGCACCATGGGTATTTCGACGTCCTTTCAGTGGGTGGTAGCAAACCCCCACTGGCAAGTCCTAAAATCCCGATATCAGTACGTCGACACCATCTTTGTTCCCCCTAGGATGAACCGGGTCCGTGGTCGCGGAGTACCATTCTGGGAACTACCTTGTGCACAAGTTGTCCATGACCATGCAAGTATATGCAACTTATCTATGAACAAAACATATAATGCGTGATAAGAAAAACTAAGTGCTTCAGCCACCATTCTCATTTGTATTGCCATCTTTCTCATTCCAAGGTTTTGGCTTAATCAACATTCTACATCGACGACGGGATAATAGAATATTGTTACCCAATCCCTTTCCAACATCATTGATACCATACATCTTTCCAACTACTTAATGTACTCATTGCCCAATTCTTTGGGAATTGGCATCTGTGTTACTGTCTATTCATTCGAGCTGAACCTCGACATACTCATCGCCCAAGCATTTGGGACTTTTCCTTCACCTATCACGTATTTTATTGCAAAGCATGCAAGCATACAATTTATTGAAATAATTCGAAGCACACAGTTGATAAAAATAATTCGCAACAGCTTTCGGGTCATATGATTAATTATCTTTCATTATCTTTTTCGACTTTCATGCACAGTGTTGTTCAACAACTCAACGAGAACATAACTATCCTTTATTTTAAGCGTGAAACTAAAGAATCCTCGAAGGGTTCAACACTACTCACATTTATAAGACGATTTCTGTCACGATCGCATAGCCTTCCAAGCGATCCTTCGTATATTCCCAAGTCAAACAAGGCTTCATCGAACCAATCATCCATCATAAGGCATCTAGCGGGTTGGGACACTACAATACATACCACTCAGAAAAAGTTTTGTTCTCGAAACTTAAAACAAAACTCATCCACATAACTTCAACTAAATTTCATATAACATTCCCAATGATCCACTTGTATTATTCAATATTTCTCTACAATGTCTCGATTGATTCCAAGTGATGTACATCTCGTCACAGCATCCCAATTGATTCAAAATAGTTTACCATCTTTGATCTTTCCTCTGACACTCGTACAAATCTTAACGTGATAATCCTCCCCATGGCTTTGTTTGAATTCAGCGTACTACTTAGTTGGAATCATACACATAT
This sequence comes from Iris pallida, assembly GCA_029216955.1. Taxonomy (NCBI): domain Eukaryota; kingdom Viridiplantae; phylum Streptophyta; class Magnoliopsida; order Asparagales; family Iridaceae; genus Iris; species Iris pallida. The sequence goes on along the minus strand of JANAVB010042820.1, from coordinate 3,779,156 downwards.
TTTAAGCGTCCCAGAAATATATGCACTTCAGCCAAGTTCAGTGATAGAGAAAACGAATGATAGAGAAAACGAACGAGCTACGGTATAACTTCATTCCCAAATGTTAGCAATTCCTTTCGAGCATCTTGTATAGTCTCAATTCACTTATTCAATTTTCTAACTAACTTATAACCTAATGAATGTTACCAATTCCAACTCGAGAGATTTCTTCTCAACCGTTCCAAAATTCCCAAAGTATTCCGACATAGTAATATCAAGTATTCAACGAATCCAGAGTTTCCTTTCAAGTTTATTGTCATTTATACCACCAATTTAATAAAGCCAATAGCCACATTTCATCGACATCATAATTCTCATCGATTAGTCATTTATCTGTTATCGTTCGCATCCAAACACTTTGTTTACAACTCATAAATTTCCCAATTATGATCTATCTTCCAAGTCGTACCATCATTTAACTCTAGTAAAATTTCTCGATGTACTCAAAATATTTTCTCGTATTGATTAAGCTAACATATTATCATCTATTGCGATGGGCGTTGGTTCGACCTGCCTTCTGGACAATCAGGCGCGAAGTGGCCTACCCGACCGCACTGGTGGCAAGCTCCATTTTTTATTCGACATTCGGTAGGCAGGTGTCTTGTGCCAGAAAATACAGTATTCTAGATTCCTTCCCAGGTTGCCACCTCCGTTGTCGCAGTTTGAATGCTTATGTACATTGTTACCTCCTGGATTGCCATGGCGCTTGTTATTTTAGGCATGAACAGTGCCTGTGGCGACCGGGTGGTATTGAGGCTCGAGATGAAGGGCGTGGTTGAGTGAATCGTCCATTGTTTGATACTCGGGCACCGTCACATGAGCATAAATGGAAGGCCTCAGTCCCACTTCGAATCTCCGTGCTGGACTCGTCGCCGTTGGCAGGTAGACACCCGTAAATCGAGCCAACTTGTTGAATTCTGTAGCATACTCGCGTACCATCATGTTTTCCTGTTTCAGCTACATGAACTCGTTCTCCTTCGCCTGGCGGATCATCGCAGGTAAGTACTCGACTTCGAAGGCCTTGCGAAACGTAGCCCAAAAGATCGACATGGTGGAATCATCGCGATGAATAGCTTGTTTTTGTATCGTCCACCACTCGTGTGCGTTCAACCGAAGTTGAAGTTGAAGTTGAGCGCAAGCGACTTTGTTTGACTCATCGATGCCGAGGAGCTTGAAGTTGTCTTCGATCTCGTCTAACCAGTAAATTGCAAGGGAAGGGTCTTCGATGCTAAAGAAGGAAGTACGAAACACCTTCTTAAAGTTGGTATAGTTGAAGGTGTTACTCTCTGGCGGCGCAAGCCGAGACGAAGGCTACCCGGGTATGACTTCAATGGGCCGATTCATGGGTTCGACAGTACGGGTTGCAGAGTTCCCGTTGGTCATGACAGTTTGCACCAACTGCCATTGCGTGTCAAGTTTCCTTTGCTGTATCTTGAACTGCGCTTCGAACTGGGCTTCAAATTGGGCCTGTCGCCTTTCGAACTGTAGATGCAGCTTCTCGCTTTCTTGTTGGAATGTTGTGGCCTGCCTCTGCTGTATTTTGAGCATATGCAGCATCCCCTCCATAGGACTGCCGGAAGGTCCAGCTTCGGTAGGCATCCTCCACGTTGGGTTGACGGAAGGCTCGACTTCGGAACTACTCGAACCGCTAGAAGCGCTCGCTTCGCCCTCTGCCTGAGGTCCTGCAACTCCGGAGGAAAAATACAACACATTGAGACAGAGAAACTTTACATTTTATTGATAATATACATCATCTACTGACTCTATTACAAAAGGAGCGTCGATGAGATAGTTGTTCCATACATATATCCCTCATTTACAACAAAAGTATTCCAGCCACCTGGATGCGAGGGATACCGAGACATATTTCTTGGACTCTTGTAGAGAGTCTCCAAAAGTTGAGTAGCGGGGGTCTTCGACGTGCGGTCGAAGCTTCAAAACACGAATGTCGCCCTGGTCAGTTGGCACGTTCTTCTTGATTCTTAGCACCTGCGAAGAGTGAGGTTCAGTACGATCATATGTACTGGCGAGTGGCTAATTAAACCCAAGCTCTGTATTTGGTTCAAGTAGTTTTATAAAACATGTTAGCTATTTGGTGATCTTTCTAACCATCATGACCGATTTGCATATTAACATATTTTGAGACAAGCATATGAAATTGTATACATTGAGAAGTTATCATGTTTATCTCGTGTCACGTGCGTTAGTTCAAGCAGTGAAAGGGTATGAAGGTCACTGGCAATTTCAAGCCATCATGGACTATAACTATGTTAGACGTCGATCCTTTCGCGGCGGGTAGCGAGCCTGACTTGAAAGTTCTCGAATCACTCGTACCAGTCCTGTTGGCACTAGTTATACTCGTTCCTCCCTGGCCGAATCGGTTCCTTGGACTAGGCATCTGTTCAAGAAAACTACCCCTTGTCGACAAGTTGTCCAATGATCGTTTTTGCAGATCTTGAAATAATTCTCTCTTTTCTAAAATCTTATCTTTTTCTTTTTGGTGTGAAACTTACATTTACTGAGTAAATTACTCAATTTGATGCAGTCATATTGATTTTCCTTTAGCAAGTGTTTCGTGAAGAATCGTGCCTCACTTCATTGATTCTACACTATGGCGACAATTATTGATTTTGTGTTTCATGATTGATTTGAAATAGAGGGTCGAGGCGAAGGAGGTCAGCCACTCACCTTAGTCTTTGCTTCAAGCGAGGGTCTGGTTGGCTGCGCTTAGACGTCGCCTACGTGATTGCCTGCAATCGCATAAGCAACTGATTAGAACACTGTATTATTCAAGGAGTTCGATACGAATGTGAAGTTCGAAAACGCAAGCCATATAAACCATCAAAAAAGCTTTCACGAAAATCAAAGCCAAAGCCAAAGCAATTTACGGCATGAAAAGCAGAGCAACGGGAGGTCTCTCTCGACTCAGCTGCAGAGCCAATCCTCGAGGCGCAACCCGCTGAATATGGGAATTGATTCCGAAGAAGCATTTCCCTAACGAGAAAAGGATCTTAATTCAATCGTTCCCGTTCAACCGATTCAACCGATCCCGACCTATCGGTCCCGACTGAATCGGTAGCGACAGTGTTCCTTTCTCGCACACCTTGTGGACGAAAATGGGACATGATGTAGGGACGGGGAACTACACTAGTTAATTCTACATCGATAGGCTCTGAATCTTTGTTGAATCTCGAACTATTTATTTTCCTTCTCAAGTCATGTCTTCTCATCGAGGCGTGCATTAGTACCATATTCTCCTGACTTGGACTTGACTTACAACGATCACTTATTACATGTACAAGTATATGATACCAGTTGTTAACTCATATCGTCACGTCCCATTTCTGAATAATCTAGTATGAGTACGTGAGTACGTTCACCCTACGTCGCAGTATTGACAGTAGTACTACATATATATATACACACACACACACACACACACACATATATATATATACACACACACACACACACACACACACACACACACACACACACACACACATATATATATATATATATATATATATATATATATATATATATATATATATATATATATATATATATATATATATTTGAAAACCCCTCTCCTTTTATTAACAAGGCTCAAAATGCCAAATCCTGGCCAAGTATACAAGGCACAAAATACAAAGCCTATACAAGTATACCACCAAAAGGGAACGAAGACGGATGGAATGAGCTCCACCGGCAAGAGCTAAGGGAGGGTCGAGGACCAGAATGCTCTCGGACTGTGGGAGCATTGGATGCTCCGTTTACGGCATTGGTGGAAGACTTCCCGAATGAGCTGATCAGCTGAGTATTGGTGACCTTCGTATCTCGCCATGTTACGATTTTTCTAGATCACCCACGTGGCGGCCGCTGCGACGATCTGGTGGCCATGGGAGGCAGAACCCCAAGCGGCCTCTAGATCGTGGAAGCGTCCACCACCCGGCTCAATGTTGTAGAACTGATTGAGGGTCCTCCAAGTCACACACACACACACACACACACACACACACACACACACACACACACACACACACATATATATATATATATATATATATATATATATATATATATATATATATATATATATATATATATATATATAAAGTATTATATTCCATCCAGAAATTATATCAAGATCATAAATATCTATCTAACTCAAACCACATAATAAACTATAACATGACGAGATGAAACAAAAGCATCACTATCATCAACATATAATATCCTACAAGAATAAATCCAATATCCCAAATCTAGAATATAAGTACAAGCCAAAATAAGGTACCTCGGGAGCAAATCTGGTCAAATGGTGGTAAATGAAATATTAGATCCTAGGTAAAGCTAAACCCCTCTAAGGGTCTCATTGTGTCGAATTATTGTGTCCAACCTCAACATCAATAATCACATCCCAAATATGTACTTCTGAGGACCCTAAAAGGTGGGGGTATAGCTCATCCTCGCCTATGATGTCAACGTTATCCAATCAGGACACATCAACACTACACTAAACAATACGATGAATATAGTAATAGAATAGTATAGTGACAAGTAATGAAACATAATATATAATGACTAGGAATCGTAAAAAGTCAAATAATATGACAAAAAATGCTTATATAAACAAGAAATAATCTGTATGATACATATATTTATAATACTAAGTTCGACATGTTGATGGATAGGGTAAGTGATAAGGCACGTTGGTATATGACGGCTATAGTCACGATTTTGGGCATAAGGCACATCGGTACGAGATGTACATGATGGCTAACATTCACAATTTGTCCGGTAATAGGGTGAACCACATGCCTACTAAAGCTTCCGACTCTCTCTCAATATACACAAACATGATAGGAAATGAGACTAGTATATCATGCATCACGACAGATACAAATATGGATCTAGATACATAACCCCACTCACATGTTAACTATAGTAACATATATAGTAAATATATGAAAATATATATGCCATATCATCTATAAAGTAAAGGTAAACTTTGATTGTAAAGTACTTGTCTCGATGAATTGGTGAAGTCGACGTGTTGGACACGAATGTATCGAATCCAGAGGATACTAATAGCCCACTAAGTCTATAATTCTATAGTTCCATAATTTGTCCACTCCAAATATTATAATATATGACAAGAGTGAAGTACGTGTTGGCAACTCTAGGGGGTGAATAGAGTATGTGTCGATAATACCCAATTAAAAATAACTCTATTCAAGTTCACCCAACAGAAATAATAATCAGAGTATAAGTGCGGAATATGTAGCTCCCCTTCCCGAAAATTTTGAAATATTTTTTATTGTTTAGTTTATTTAAATGGTAATTTTTAGATTGTTATAAATAATTGTTTAGTTAATTATTACGGTAGATAACTTTAGCCATGGTTGAGTTTTGGGGTACAAGACGACTAGGAATCGTGGCATGGATAGTGCAGCGGCGTGCCTTGACTAGTATATTAGCCATAGTAGGGATGACCCAGCCATAAGTGTGTCCTAACTAAGAAAACTAGGCCAAGTTGCGACCTAACCTTTACCAAAGATTTATTCGTTTGTTAATTATATTATTGAGTTTTAGGGAACCCGGTTGTACCGAACTAGTCCAGATAGGACCCAAAACAAGCCCAAGCCCATGTAATCGTACGGGACGTCTAATAACATTTGTGCTGATGTATTTTGGTATGATGGTGTCGTATTCCATTTTAATGATCTAATGAATATTTTCTAAGTATTCTTAATTAAATATTATAATTATCGTTATTAGTTGATATTCAATGATATTTGTATAACATAGGTCCTTGTACATGTTTGGTAGACGGTGCATGGTGGTATATACCCCATTATTGGTTTGTTAAATTTTATTATTATTATTATTATTATTATTATTATTATTATTATTATTTTACTAAGGATATTATTATATAATAATTTTAGTATTATTGGTTGTATTATTTTGTCCAACAAATGTTATAATATATGTGTTCATATTTATATAAGTAGACCCTACACTAAGAAATAAATTATCATTGAGGTTTTATGGAATTATTATTATTATTATTATTATAATTCTTAAATAATATCGTTAGTATTCGTTTATTCAAATGACTTATATATACATTTTTGGCTATGGAATATTTATTTGTGTATATAGGCATGTATGTATCATCACATGGTTATATATATATATATATATATATATATATATATATATATATATTAAGCAAACAAAACTAATACCCTACAAAGCAATTCCGACCCCAGCCCAGCTAGGCCGAACCCAGAAACCCAAAGCCCAAACGTTTTTTTTCCTGCACAGCAGCAGGGGATTCCAACCAGAGCGCAGCCCCGACCCGAACCCGAGGGGAGAACTCGGTATTCATATAAAAACCGAGAGATCGAAGGATTATCACCAAGAACCCTAACCCCAATGCAGCCCCGACCTGGCGCGCCTCCACACCGTCGACCACGACCACCGGGCGAGCGCCGGAGCACCGGCCAGGGCCGCCGTAATCCGTACACACGGCCTAGAACAGAGCAGCCGCAGCGGTGGACACAGGAAATCACCCAACTTCGCGGCAGTATCCCGTCGCGCTCGATCGACCAACGGCCGAACCGTCTTTTGTGGTACGTAGCTAACCTATACCCCTTCATCCTTATATAAAAGTTCAGTTTAAATCAAGATGGAATCGAGTTAAAATTCAATGCTAAGTTGGTGAAAATCTGTCTCGAATTATACAATAAATACTGTTCCAATGCTCGGTTTGGAGGGCCGATCTTGGTCAATCCAGCAAGAAAACTAGAAAACTAATTGAAGACACTCATGGACAACCTATAAGGCTTCAAGCCCCTTTTCATAGTTTCTGATTTTGTCCACCGTACACCGAGAAAACGGATTTAGAAAATTGAGAAAAACCTATTTTAAAAACCATAAAATACTCCGATACTACGTGCGTCCCACAAACCGGACGACTTGGTCACGAACCGAAAGCACCAAAAGGTGTGTAATGGCTTCGCGGACGTGTGGGCTTTGACAGAATTCAAATTGGTCGTGTGTGCGCGACGAATTTGATACGTATCCGTCGAAATTCACCGTATCGGCCTCTGTGCAAATTTCTTAATTACTTTATGCACGTTCATCAGATCGAGACGAAACTTGTGCCAACAGGACCATATCGTTTTTCTAATCCTGCATACCAAGTTTGGTCCAATTCTGAAATAGTTGATTGGACCGCCGTTTTGCGGGCCCTACGGTCCGATTCAACAGGCGATTTTGTGCACGGCCTGCCGGAATCCAACTTTGGACATACGATTTGGTTTATATCGAAAAATCGGACCTGTTGACATATAGTTTGACGACTTTAGAGACCATAGACTCTGGCACGCTTTTCGGTGCAAAGCGGGCCCAACGGCGGATACCGTTTTGACCCAAAATTACTGTTTTGCCCCTGTGTCCAAAATTAAACTTAAGGACATACAATTCTAGCTAATTTGACTATTCTAAAAGCGTTGGTACTGTTCAGCATCTGGATACTTTTGCATGTGTTGACTGATTGTGGCTCATTGAGTGGTATAGTATTATTGGTTTCACCAGCTAAGGACCTCAGGCAAGTACACTTTTGATTGTTTTTCGATTCATAGTAGTCTATACATTTCATGTTTATACATATGTCTTACTGCTTGTTGACACGCTCGTCACACGGAATAGTCGGGAGGGAAAATATCTTAGTAGACATGTGGACTACCCAGAACTATCCTCATGATGTCTATTCGTAAATAATAGCATCTGCACACGACACGTGCAGGTGCCGGATTTACCCCCTAGCCGTTCACATGTCGAAACGAATATTTCACATCACCTAGGTAGTTGTATTTTATTTGTTTTTCTTCTTTCCCACCCGTCATGTCATCAGTTACTTCCTAGTTTCCATATCTCATATGTTATTTTCATGTCTTGTAAATTCTATTATGTTTTTACGTTGCCGTCGGTTTGTGTGCTTGTTCCATTTCTGACTGGAAACCAACATTTTCCAGGTTTAGTCGCGACCACTCTTAGCACTGGGAAGGCATGGGTATGTTGAGGTCAACCTAGATAGTGGAACTAGCTGACTTTACTATTCTGTGAGACTTGTATTTTCCTTCAAATATAAATATTGTAAATGTTGTAATAAATTTACAAATGTGAATGAGCAATAAAGTTTATTTTGAGCATTTATTTCTTGCGGGCTTGACAGCGTTCTACCGTCGACTCTGCGGCGTAGGCTGGCATGGACACGTCTCGTATTCGGAAAAGCGGGTGCGGGTCGTGACAGAATATAAGTAGAGATCAGAGAAGCATACGCAGACACAACAGTTTTTAACCTGGTTTTCCTCGTGGAGGACTAGTCCAGGCCTGAGAACTCTAGCACATGATTGAAATCCACTATTTGTGAAATAGCGTACAACCACGTGCCTTTACTCAGAAGAGCACGCCAACTTCTTACAGATTCGCAGGTGACAAAACTTGGAATTGTCCAAGTGACTTTTCTTTCACTCTTGCACACAACTTCTAGCTAATATCGCACTGAGCACCTTAGGCTAAGGAGAGTTGTGGCTTAGGAGATATGGAAGAATAAGGCTTCAAGTAGTAGAGCTTAGAAAGCTTGAATCTTTGAAGGTGAGAGATGATATGAAAAGAGAGAATTCAAGCTCTATTTATACTACTCTGGGAAGGCAGAGTTCGGCCCGAATTCTGTCTCAAGAATTTAAATTTTTGAACGTTGGACAGCTTGTATCAAGTAGGCCCTAAAAATTAGGGTGCTGAAAATCAGGGGACAGAGTTCAGCCCGAACTCTGCCTTAGACTCTGTCTCCTTTGGGATAAAAGTTCTCAATAGGCTATGGTGGTTTGGTTTGGTTCAAGAATTAGTTTGTTTGTATGGTAGAGCTTGGAAAGATATGTCTAGGGGTTGAGATGACACAGTGCGACTCAACGTACACATTTTTCTAGACTCAATAAATTGAAGATTACAGACTTGGAACAAATAGGAAAACCAAGAGCCCTTTGATGACGCATTATTCTGATATTTGAGCAGACGTGAAGATGTCTTTTTTCTTGATAGTAGTCGTCCAACGATAAGTAGATCTTGATAGAGGAACCCCCGATGCGAGGCCCCAGATAAGTCGCTAGGCGGTTCAGAGAAATCTTTGTATGACGCCGTCTTTGGTCCATCATTAATTCTTCATTTCCTATGTTCTGGTTTGATCATGTTTGATCATGCTTACTGCATGTCTACAAATACATATTAGGAGAGCAAAATATGTTGCAGAACGATACAAGCATGGCAATATGATATAGGACAATGCTAAGTTTAAGTAGCAACATGATAGTGAGTAAATGAATATTAGTGACATCATTATGTTAAACTTAATTGATTAGCCATATTCAAAAATATGATGTAATCATTGGGCTAATAAAGAGATCCCAATTTGTCCATAAGTTAAATCCATATGTGACAATCGCCATGATAGGGGAATCTGAATGGGTGCACCAGCCCACAGAAGACCCCGAAAAGCAAAAGTTTGGAACGACATCAATTTATAAAATAAAATAGTCAAAATTGAGGGAAGTTGTAGACTCACCGAAACTCTCGCAAATAAAATCCGAGTCCCGGATCTCACGGTACGGACTTGGTGTCGTACATATCGGGCGCAATTGACACACAAATCGATACATCAAAACAAGTCCAATATTAGCAAATTATATATCAAATTTGACTAAAATTCCAATATGGTATGGAACTGCTGGTGCTCTCGGATTTAAGATCCGAGGTACCAAATTCAAATTCAGTATCCGACATGGAAGAAAATCATAAAATTAACAAGTTTTGTGTACCAAATTCTATATAAAACTCCAATAAGGATTTCTAAAATTGCGTTTCTATCTACTTATCATTGCACTTAATGAAATTTTCTATTCTAGTGTTAGAGTTTTATATAGAAATTGCACACACACAAAAACACTATCCAATGGTTCTCCATTTATATACTACGTGACAACAAATGAAAGCATCAATTTATTGACGTGTGGCTCGATATTAATATTAATTGGTATGAGAGAGACATAATTTCTATAAAAGTTTTTACATGTGGAAATCCTCGTAAAACTCTCCATTCTACTAGGGGTGAGCATTGTTCGGTTTTGGACCGAAAATTGAACCAAACCGAACCGAATAAGAGATTCTGTTCGGTTTAAAAAAAATCTGCTCGGTTTTGGTTTTAATACTAAATTTTTCTTATTCGGTTTTAGTTTCGGTTTTTGGATTTGATTTCAGTCTAAAACCGAAAACCAAATAAGAATATATATATATATATTCTTTATGTTTTCGGGCTCAGTTCGTGGCACTATGTCGACAGGCCTCCGACGTTGCAGATGTCCCGCATCACACAGGCAAATTCATCATTGCCCTGACCAGCGCCCCCGCTCGAGGCCGCGGCCAAATGGCCGCCCAGCCACCCCGAGTGGAGTGAGTGGGAGCGTGAACCCACAAGGGCTCGAACTCACGACCTCCCCACTAGGAGCCACTCGTCCTAACCCATTGAGCTTGGACCGCCGGTCTTATATATATATATATATATATATATATATATATATATATATATATATATATATAGAAAGAGAGAGAGAATAAGGGAGGTGAGGTGCCACCTCACTGTGAGGTGGCTATATGTCACCTTCCATGCTATCATCATGCACTTGCACATTTTTTGGTGCATAATGATAGCATGGGGGATGACACGTAGCCACCGCCCATAGGGTGGCACATCACCACCTCTTTAAAATTTAAACCACTACTCTTAAAAACAAACATATCTCTATCTTAAAAAATAAGACTTATCTATCTATTTATTTTTAAACATAGAGGGATTTATTTATTTTTGAAAATAGAGATAGATAAACTATTTCTTTTATTATTTAAAATAGGGATAGATTTTTTTTTAAAAAATAATCAATATTTAGAAATAAATATACCTTTCAAAATTTATATTTCAAATTTTAATTTTAATTTTAATGTTAATATTAATATTAATGTTGATATTAATTTTAATTTTTAATTTTAACATTAATTTTTAATTTTAATGTTAAAGTTAATGTTAAATTTAAATTTATTCTTAAATAAATTTTAATTTCAATTTCAATTTTATTTTTATTTTAATCTTAATCTTAATATTAATTTTAATTTTAATCTTAATCTTAATTTAAATTTAATTTTAATTTTAATTTTAATATTAGATTTTTATTGTAAATATTAATGTTAATGTTAATGTTAACGTTAATCTTAATGTTAATGTTAAAGTTAACATTAATGTTAAAATTAAAATTAATATCAGTAATAAAATTAGCACCGAAAAATTAACATAAAAACAATATTAAAAATTAAAATTAATATTAATACTAACACTAAATATTTTTAAATATAATTTTTATAGAATATTTATGTTTAAAGCTAATTTTTTTAAAAAAAATCCACCTCTATTTAAAAAAAATATAAAATTAACTTTCCTATCCATATTTTTAAAAATAAATTAATTAATCTCTCACTATTTAAAAAACAAATAGACTTATCTTTAAGATGGAGATGTATTTTTTTAATGATAGATTAACTTTTTTTTAAGTGTAAGAGACTTAGAAGAGAACTATACGTGTATTTTCTCATCCCGTAAGTTTGTCCCGTAAGTTATTCCTGTAGGAGAAGCTATATATATATATATATATATATATATATATATATATATATATATATATATATATATATATATATATATATATATATATATATATATATAGCAGATCAAAAGCCCCCCTTAGAAAACTCCCTAAAAATCCCCTCACTCTCAGCTGTCCATTTAATGTTAATATTAATGTTAATGTTAATATTAATGTTAATATTAATGTTAATGTTAATGTTAATGTTAATATTAATTTTTATTTTTATATTAATGTTAATATTAATGTTAATGTTAATATTAATTTTAATGTTAAATTTAGTATTTAACATTAATATTAACATTAATATTAATATTAACATTAAATGGACGGCTGAGAGTGATTGAGTTTTTAGGAGGTTTTCTAAGGGGGGCTTTTGATCCGCTTCCTATATATATATATATATATATATATATATATATATATATATATATATATATATATATATAAAAAGAAGAAAAAAAAAATATATATATATATATATATATATATATAAAGAAGAAAAAAAAATATATATATATATATATATATATATATATATATATATATATAAAAAGAAGAAAAAAAAAAAAAATATATATATATATATATATATATATATATATATATATATATATATATATATATATATATATATATATATATATATATATATATATATATAAGAAACCAACTTTACAGAATTATTAGACACAAAATGCCGAAGCCTATACAAAAGAGCGCGACTCGCGCAAACAGAAAGGAAAAAAAATCTAAACCGGACCGCGCCGGAAGATAGGTTAATGCAACATCCCCAAAAACTGCTCGAGGAGTGAGGGCAGCGAGAGCTGACTTTGCTGATTTGTCTGAGAACCTCTCAAAAAAGCTGAGAGGCACTGAGTTGGCGTCCTTCATATCTGTGCTTGTTCCTATTCTTCCATAAAACCCATATGCAGGCGACTGCGACGATCTGGTGTCCGTGTGAAATGCTCCAGTAGACGAGGAGATTGTTGAAGCCCCCAGCGTGTTGGTTCGGATGGCATCTTCTGGAAAGGTTGGACCAAACCTGAGAGGCGAGATTGCCTGAGAGCAATATGTGTTCTGCTGATTCCGCCTTCGGAGAGGAATAACAGTGTCATTTGGACGCAAGGTTGTAACCGAGTAAAGTGAGGGAGTCATCGGTGGAAAGCTTTCTTCTCTGCGCTCTCCAAATGAGGATCGACCATTTGTTAGAAATGCAGGACTGCCAGTAAGGGGCGTTGAAAGGGGAAGGCTCTCCTACTCCTCTAGCCGCATATATATATATATATATATATATATATATATATATATATATATATATATATATACACACAATAAACCGAATAAACCGAAAATCAAATCAATTTAATTCGTTCGGTTTGGTTCGGTTACGGGCCAATCGGTTCGGTTTTAGTTTTGTTTATTCGATTTTCGGTCCAATTCAATTTTCAGTTATTCGGTTCGGTTTGAACCGAATTAACCAAATGTTCACCGCGACATTCATCATCACCTTTATATGATAGAAATTGATATAAAAATCACAATTGTGAATTTTTAAAAAAATTAAATTTCTAAGATAGAAATAGAGAAGATTGAAACTCCCATTAGAGCATCTCCAACGCTATTGTGAGTTTAGAAAAAAATGGTTGCCACAAAGGAATGACAAGCTTTTTTTTTTAAAAAATACTTCTCCAATACATATATGAAATAAAGTATAGAGTTGACATGGCAATGACATGGCAAGAACATTGTGAAGTTGGTTGTCTAGATCTCGACAATGCACTTCACATTGCTTTATGTCCACATCATCAATGATGAATAAAAATATTTATAAAAAGAAGAAGAAGAGTAGTAGTTGTCTTGGAAGTTGTAAAAAAAAAATATTTTATGGTCTCCTCAATACTTTTGTATTGGAAATTTTTTTTTAAACTCATGTGTTTTATGAATATAATTTTGTCACCTATACAAGACATTGCTTTGTGTCCTATGTCACATAAGAATTACAACACAAAATAAGATAACTAATAGTTAGTCATTATTATTATTTAAAAAAATTTATAACTAAAAATTAGTTATTATTTTAATAATAACTAATAGTTAGTTATCATAAATTATCATCAAAATTAATAATTTATTTTTTAATAATTTAATAATTAATATATTGTTAAAATTTTAATTAATCGTCATTATAATCATCATTATATCTTAATTAATGATTTATTAATCATAACTATTATCATAATTATAATAATAATTTAATTATTATTCATAACTATAATTATAATAGCTAATTAATAATTTATTTATTTATTATTTTACTAATTATAATAATAATTTAATTATTAATCATAACTATAATTATAATTATAATAGATAATTAATAATTTATTAATCGTCATTATAATCACCATTATATCTTAATTAATAATTTATTAATCATCATTATATCTTAATTAATACTTTATTTATTTATTATTTTATTGATTAGAATAATTATTTAATTATTAATGATAACTATAATTATAATTATAATAGCTAATTAATAATTTACCAAATTCTATGTTTGGTTAGAGTTGGATTTGAAAATTCATTATTAGAATTTGAATTTAAATTTAAAATTTTTAAATTTAAATTCAAATGCAAATCCATTTTAACAAACAAGTCCTTAGAGGTGGCCTATGAAGAATTCCACATGACATGGACATTCACATGTTGCTCCGTGGATCGAACGAATGTGTCGGCATCGATCACCTGTCTAATCGGCCAAGTGGCGACTATGAAGCTGACGACGTTTTGTCAGCAGCCAGGTGGCTACCGTCCGACCAGAAGTACTCCAACCAACCTCTGCTCCTAACACTTTCTTTTGTAATTATATATGTTACTTACTGATGGTTGCTAATTCTCTAGCTGTTATTATCATTTGATTTGTTATTATTTTATTTTGGAAGCTCAAATTCTATAGCTAAGTTCCGAATGGCGTCGCGCAATTTGCGAACAGCTCATCAGAACTGTGTCTATCTGTCGTTCTCTCTCCATTTGTTCGCGAGACGAGCTTCAACCAGCACATTGTTTTGACCGACCGGCCTATCTATCCAACAGAACTTTAGGTCTCGTTTGATTCGCGGAAAGAATTTTTTTTTTTTGTTATTTTCATAAGCACAAAAAATTATAATTACAATTAAAAAAGTTTCAGTGATAGAAAATGTCAAAAATATAGTCGGAATATATACTATGGATAATTTAGTCATAAAGTTTTATAATAAATGCAGAAAATAGAAGAAAAAAAAATCATCCAGGCGCATGATTTTTTCTAATTTTTTTCTTTGAAAATATGCTCCTTTCAAAAACACACAAAATAGGGGTAAGTGTTCGGTGTATTCGACTTCAACCTACCGAAAATAGTCAAAATTGAATAAACTAAAATTATAAAAATCTGAAACCGAAACGAAATTAGCCAAAATCAAAACGAACCGAACCGAATAACGATCCGGTTTATTCGGTCTGTTCGGTTGGACTATTTCTATTGTATAACGAATAGGACGAAAAATTGGTTAAATGATATTAAAATTATAATTTTCATTCACACATTTGTTGTTGTATTTGCGTCTAAAGTTAGACTAGTTGTTAAATTACAAAAATGGTCCAAAACCGAATAATGCTCACCCCTACACGAATGATTTCTTTTTTTCCAAAAATTAGAGGGGTTTAAGTGGGGGGAGGGATGCAAACCTTCACGCCATTGGTCTTGGTAGAGTTTATTTGCGTTATACGTGATAAAGACGCGAGCCTGAAAGCGTGTGTCGCGGGCTCGAGGACCAGCTAATTGCAACGGAGCCCAAAGTCTTTGGGATGGACATTTGTAATTCTCATGGTTCACTACTTGTCTCTGTCGAAGCCCTAAACGACTCCAAAGTAGACATTTCGAGAAGGCTAATGACGAAGGGACTAATTAGGTGGGAGAATAATTAACATGATATTATTATTAATTTATTATGCATCCGTGGTGTACACACAACTTAAATTGGATTCGTGTAACTCTTCCATTGGAGCAATGATGATGAGATCCTCTCGCGTACAGACCATATATAGCAATTTGTTCTTTTATGGGGTGGAGTCTGATCTCTTTGTCATCCTTATCTTTGGATTGCAAAGAATGTGCATAATTTGCGAACCTAAGCTAATTGTTTGCGTGAATACACATCTCAAGATCAGAGGACACGTCGGCCATGGTTATCCGGACCAGGGGTCACTGTGACTTGCATTTCTAAACAAAAATCCTAGAGAAACTCCTCACGAGTCCGTAATTTTAAAAAAATTGGCCATAAAGAATAGAAACTAGCAATATGGTCATGATACGTAAGTATTATTTTTTAATTTAGATTCTTAATTTTTTTATGTTTAGGTTCTTGAAAAAAACTTAAAGAACTGGAATGCTTATAATCCAACCACTATTATTTATGCTGCTGTGTTTGGTAGGAAGGATGGAAAAGTGGAAGGAAGAAAAAAGATAAGGACTCATTTTCCTTCCATGTGGAAAGGAAAGATCATTTTCTTCATTTGTGTTTGGTAGCAAGGATGGAAAAGATAAGAGATAGCATTTTCCTTTGTTTGGTATGAAAAAAAAGTGGAAGAAAAGAAAGTAAAAAAAATATAGGATTTACCAATTCTACCCTCAACTAAAAACACTTATTTACCATTTGACTTCATAAATAATTTTTAAATAATACATTCATATGGAGGTATAATTGTTAATTAATACAAGCTTCCACTTTTCCTCCCACTTTTGGGGGGATTGGATTTCTTAGATTATGAGGGAAAGTAATCCCTCCACTTTTTCTTCCTTCCTAGTTTTCTTCCATACCAAACAAGAGAAAATGACCTCCTACCAAACACACCCTTAATCCGGACCTTAATGGAGATGCTTTACGCCTTTTAGCTAGTCCTTGGACAATTAATATCAATTGATGATGGCTGCAATATTTAGCGATTTATGTTCAGAAATGTCAGTTGTTGTTGGTGTTTTTTTTTGAGACTACAAAGATAGTTTCACATTGTCAAGGCTAAATGGATTGTATCTCTATATAAAACTTTGCTTGTGTTGAGAGATCACATGAGGTGTGGCACATAGGTGCCATGAGGGTGCCATGTGGGGATATTTTTTTAGTGGAAAGAAGGCTAACCCAACAAAGAAGCATTAATCCCTTTTTTCATGCTTATGGGATAATTTTTCTATGGAGCGACTCAGACTCGGGCTCGGGCTCAAGGGCGCAAAGTAGTATTTTTTTGGCGCACTTTGCACGTCAACATCGGCCCGCTTTGTGCGCTCGTCTTTTGCTCGAGTCGCATGCGCAGGTGCACGCGCAGGAGCCGCGGGGTGCACGCGCAGGAGCCGTGGGGCTGCGGCACAGCTGCGCGCCTACGCATTTGCGGTACTGCATTGCGTTCCTGCATTTGAGGTGCTGCTGCGCGACTGTGTTGCTTCGCAGCGCCTGCGCATTTGCGGTGTTGCGCTGCGTGCCTGCATTTGCGGTGCTGCTGCACGGCTGTGTTGCTTCGCAGCTACGTACGTTGACGGGCTGAGTAGGCTAAGGGACACAGGCGGTTAATGATGTGTCTGATTGGAAGATTTAAGTGGTTATGGAAAGATTGTGTCAATTAATCAGATCCATCTTTTATTGGATTTGAATTTAATTCATTCAAATCTTTCTATTTTTTGCTCCTATCTTTTCGCAATCAGTTACGGCCAGGATTAGGATTTCGGTCCTCCTCTATAAGTACTCTCTTCGTGCCTTCATTAAGGACTTACGCTAAAATAAAGAGACAACGAGAGTTGTACGGCCGTTGCCATTGGAGTTCTTCGAGTTCGTGAAAGGAGGTGACATCGAGCATTCTAGATGTTCTTTCGAACTTGCTGGTTCCTGGGAGCAGATCGCAATAGGACGAATCTTGCTTTGAGCAACCGTGATCTTAATCACCCCAGCAAAACAATTATGATCTTAATTACTCAAGAAGAATTACGGTGATCTTTTTTGCATGCTAAGTTGCTGTCATCCATCTCTCTCTCCTTCTAAGAGATCGAGATTTCCATCTAACGATCTGTTTCAGGAATAACATTTGTTTCAAGTACAAAAGGATTGATATTCACGCAATTTAATCAGCCTCAATAGCCCTTCTTGTTGGAGTGTGTGGGGTTCCCAATCTATGTGAAGAATATTTCGGAGTACGACGGACACCATCCGTGTGTTGAGAAGCTCGAGGAGTGCATCGATTGCATATTTTGGAATATATATGGTAAGCAAATATATGATTGGATTTCTATATTTATTTTGATCATATATTTATGATTGGATCTTTCATATAATGGCCTTCCATATAATTGGACTTCCAATTGTGGCAAGCCAATTAGGATCAAATTTTTATAAAATATATGATTGATACAAATTCAAAATTTTCATCTATATTGGCCTTCCATGTATAGATTTTCAATATGATAACCCTTATTCATGCAATAGTTTATAAAATGTTGATGCATGCAAGTTGAAAAATAACACACACAAAAAAAGTGAGAGAAAGAAAATGTGGCAAGAGTGCATATGCAACTTTGGATAGAAGAAAGAAGGATTGGAGGCCGTTTCGTAGAAGGAGATCAATTTCGGGTATTCTCGTTGTCTTCTATCTTCATGGTTATAATCTATTTTCTGTACCAGGGAGTTTTGGTGATCCGTTTGGATCGAAAGGAGCTTGTAGAGGATTTATTCTCTTTATTCCATTAGTAGAGGTTCTTCAGGTTAGACTCCGATCGTCCCGTAGTTTTTTTTCATCTGAATTTTTCACGTAAAAATCTCTGTGTCTGCGATTTGTGTTTGACATTTTCGGTTTGTGTGCTTTTGCTCGGTTCTCTCGCAGGATCTCTGGTTCGGGGGAACAGTTTTTACGTTTCGTTTCCAACAGAGTGGTATCAAAGCTTTGGTTTCAGAAATGTGTCAGGAGTTGACAGTCAAACCAGGAAGTAGAGAGGGACGCAAAGCCTGTGCGTATGGCGAACCTGAACGGTACCAACTACCATTATTGGCGGAGCAAGATGAAAGATTTGTTGTTCGTCAAAAAGTTGCATCTTCCAATATTTACGTCTGAGAAGCCCAGTGACAAATCCGATGAGGACTGAAACTTCAAGCATATACAGGTGTGTGGGTAAATGCGGTAGTTCGTTGACGAGAACGTATTCAACTACGTTGTCAATATTGAGCATGCAAAGACGTTGTGGGAGAAGCCAGAATCTTTGTACGCGAAAAAGACTAGGATAAACAAACTGTTCCTGATTCGAATGATAATGGGTCTGCGGTACAAAGATGGTGCGTCCATTACGGATCACTTGAGTGAGTTCCAGGGTGTGGTTGACCAGCTATCCTCGATGGAAGTCAAGTTTGATGACGCGATTCAGGCACTTTGGTTGCTATGTACATTGCCAGACTCGTGGGAGACCGTACGAGTATCTATGACCGCATCTGCTCCGGAAGGTATAAAACCCATAAATTTTGATTTTAATTAATAAATAGATTTTATAATATTGGTTGGCTATTAATAGTAGATTAGTGTGTATTATTATTATTATTATTAGTAATATTATTATATATATAGTCAAAAATGGGAAAAACAATTTTATTTGTATTCATAATAATTAATTGATTGCAATGGTTTTTAATATTGGTTTCTGTTAGTTTAAATAGAGCCCAAGACTTGAGCCCGCTGTTTAGCACATCTCTCAACCCAAAACCTTTAGCCCAACTCTCTACCCAATTGTGCAAACAAACAACTCGTTCCCTATCCTAACCCAAACCCATTTGACTAATCCTATTGTTCAACCCACTCCCCGTCACTCGTGATCCTAGTGGACTAGCCTAGAACCTAACCCTAGCTATGGTAACCCTAGCCTAACTTGAGTTAACCCATTTTAGTCATTAGAGATTAGTTTTAGAATGAGGGGATTTGGTTTAGTGAATTTAAGTCATGATTTATGGTTTTATGAAATGGCTTATGACTTCATGACTTAATTAATCATGACTTAAGCCCATGGGCCAATTTAGGAAACCCTAACCCTAATTATTCTACTTATGACCAGCCATAGGAGAGCCCCTCCCTATTTAATGTCATGTTGAGGAGTTCTTGCCTCTTTTAGAGCTTGACCTAGAAATTGAAGAAAAGGTATTTTCTCCCCTTCCAAAAATCCCCATAAATTCATTTTAATTCCTTTTTAATCCTGGTCATTTGCATTAGGTTCTAATTTCTGTATATTTATTATTTCTGGAGGTTAATCTCAGTTTTGGGTTCATTTGGAGCTTTGGAGTTAGTATTTGAAATCTTTCCATTGGGGCTTTCTTGGAGGATTGACACACATAGGTAAACACCCTCAAATTATGTTTTAATCCTGATTTTAGTGCATGATGGCTTAGGAATAGGTATTCCCTAGCTACTGTAGAAATTTTGTGTCATTTTTATTAGGTTACGTGTCCGTATCGGACACGTATCAAACCTATAGGCTAGGTGTTCGACGAAATGCCCGAACCAATTCGATTTGCTGTTTTTGCAAATCTATTTGAATGGAAACCTAGATCTAGGGTTTGCTTAGGGATTTCTATTTTTTTTTCCTAATTTTAGTTTCATGTCGTGTCCACACGGGGACACGAATACGCTGACCGCGCGCACGAACACTGTATCCTGCATCACGGGGCTCATAACTCCCGACACAGGACACGTGGACATGCCAAAATTGGTGAGTATGATGGGACATTGTCTGCCATTATGCTCCCAAAATTTAGGAGCATTTGGTTGCGTGTGCGAGGAGAAATCCTCCCCGTACTGGCCGCACGGCCTGTCGTTGCGCGTGCTAGAATACAACTGATACGCGATCGTATCGGACACGACACATGTCGTTGACAATGTACAGGCGGTCCTAGGGGTTAGCCCTACCCCTGGCGCACGTGTACGCAAGGCCATGTGTCACCACGTGGCCTGTGTTGCGCGCGGGACACGCGTGCATGCGTGTACGACGCTGCGTACAGTCCTGTGCATTGTGCAGTACACTGTGAGTGATTGTGTGTGTTTGGACACATTCGTGTCATGTTTTGGACACAATATTGAGTGTATGAAACGAACACATATTGCTTATTAATTACCAACTCTTAATTCATCACATTAATGTGTTTTGATTGATCGAATGTAGAATTCCCTATGTGGACTGATACGTAGTGTACTGTTCTTAATATCATGAGTTTAATCCCTGTTTAATCTGATTTCTTAATGTTTAATTGCCATTTTAATTCATGAACATGTGTAATTACATCACTATAATGTTGTTTACTGATTTGTGTTAAGTTTTAGGGTTCAAATTGTATTTTCGATATTGGAATGGGTTTTCAAAATGTGTGGACTGATACTCTTGTGCACCGTTAAATTCTGATTTCCATTTCCTATTCTAAACTGAGAAATTATGTTCAATTACATGTTTAATTCAATCACCATTTTTAGTTCACTGTTAGGTTCATGTTAGTCATATTAGATTAGGTTTTGCACTTGGTAATAGAATTTTGTACATGGGAATGGGCTAAATGATGAACTGAGTCACACATTTTCCTGAAAATTAATGTCTAACTTTGATTTCCAGTTTTCAACTGATTTGAAATGTTAACTTGCCTGTTAATTTCTTACACTGTGTATAACTAACTGTCAGTTGGGTTTCAATGGAATGAATGGTTTTCAATGGGATATTGGATTCGAAATTGGGATTCAAATGGGATGACATGAAACTCGAATTTGGGTTGGTTTATTGATCTGTCATTGACTTCTTATTATAAACTGAATGAAAGTTTATTTTATATGTTTGATTCCTGAACTTTTGGTTAATTCCCCATGTTTTAGTTAACTGTTGGTTAATTATAAACTATCATCCTTCTTTATCCTGAGAACTCACTAGCAGTTGATTCAAATGCCTGAACACTATATCACCTTCACCCTCACCCTCATATGACACTGTCACATACACTCATATCCCTCATACAACCAAACCTGTCACTTGGATTCCTATTCCTAAACACATGTGACACTACACTACACTAACTTAACACCATGCTGCCATGTTCCCACACACCATGCCACACACTTTAATCCCATTGACACATTACCCTCTCACACCCCCACTCTACACACACAAGTGATACCCTTGCATTCATTCCATGTTAACACTATGTTTCACTCCACCCTCATATACACACTACCTTAAACTCTCAACACACACACACACACACACCATGCCACACACTATATTACACTCTATTGTTTCATAAGGTCATACCCACACACATGTACACCTTGACACAAGCACATATGTCTCTCTCCCTATCACACTCTATGCATATATATATATATATATATATATATATATATATATATATATATATATATATATATATATATATATATATATATATATTAAAAAAAAATATATATATATATATTATATATATATATATATATATTAAAATATATATATATATATATATATATATATATATATATATATATATATATATATATATATATATATATATATATATATATATATATATATATATATATATCATATGGAAAAAAAATATATATATATATATATCATATGGCCCACCACTGGCACTCCTGCATCCCTCGAGGGACCCTCGAGGCTTCGGGGACTTTCTCTGTGAAATCAGCGAGAATCGCTATCCGAGGCGCCGGTCAGCCTCACCTCCCTATGGCCCACAACTGGCACTCCTGCATCCCCAAGAAGTGGTCCTTCCTTTTGTGGAGAGCCCTCAGGAGGAAGCTACCCACAGACGACATCCTCAACACCATCGGGTTTAGCTTAGCATCAGCTTGCTCCTGCTGTTCCGATCGCCAGACGGAGTCCATCGATCACATTTTTCGTCAGGGGGCGCTGCCGAACAGGACTTGGACCACCCTCCACCAACTTTTAACCATGGAACAGGGCGGCGGTCGCTTCCACGATCTTCTGGCCTCCTGGGGTTCCGCTTTCCACGGCCACCAGATCGTCGCAGCGGCCGCTACTTGGGTCATCTGGAAGAATCGCAACAAAGCGAGATACGAAGGTAACCCATACTCGGCGAACCAACTCTTTCGGGAAATTGCCCGACAATGTCGGAAGCGGAGCGCCCTGTGCTCCCACACCTCCTCAGCATTTTGGTCGGTGCTAACCCTGTAGCCTCGGTTGATTGTTTTGCTTTCTCCCTCCTCCTTTTGTGGTATACTTGTATAGGCTTCGGCATTTTGCGCCTTGTATACGGTCTAGTTTGCGGTCTTTGAGCCGTTTTTAATAAATAGAGGGGGTTCAAAAAAATAATATATATATATATATATCATAATGTGGCCATGTATAAATGTGTGTTAGTATATAAATTAGATATATAATTAATGTGAGATATGTGTGTAATGTATGATATAGCTATATGGCCTATGGCCTATATACAGGGCATAAAGCCTATGGGTGTATACCTATGGCTCATAGCCTGTGTATATGGTTTGAATGCCAGTATAGGTGTGCAGTTGGCTTGTATAGCCTAGATAGTGTGTGTGCTTGTTAGAATAGGTTGGTTAGACTTAGTGAGACTTGTTTGACCTAGTTGACCTAGTTTGACTAGTCTAGTTGACTAGAGTTGACCGAGAGTTGACTTTAGTCCAGTTAGACCCCAAACATCATGTAGATGCATTGTAGCAGTCTGATATATTATTTTAGACTTATAGTGACTTGTACTGTTCTATAGGAGACAGACACCACTCCTCGGACAGTAGATTCTCTTCGGATACTCAGGATACAGGCGAGTATATTCTCTGATCATTTCATATCCTGCTTAGGAGTATATTTTCTGTTTTAGATTACTTTACATGATGCTGACACGTTGGAAACACGGATTAGTACTATATGGATCTTGTCGTACGATGTTATCCCCTTAGCAGATACATCGGGTATTTCATGTTCGTGTACTTTATCATGAGCATCGTGTACTCCTTGTGTTCGTGCTTTTCGTATGCAAATCGTGTGAAATCATGTATACTCATGTGCTCACATGATCTTCGTGTACGACTATACTTCGTGTGCAATAACATAACTTGGCTAGATCCTTGTGTATTGATTGGGACGGGGGAGTAGAAGTGGTTATGTATTCAATCCAGTAGATTACTCGTGTGCAACCTCTTTAGATTACTCGTGTGCAACATCGTGCCGTTTACATAACCATCTTGTACTCTGAATCACTAGTCATTATTAGTTATCTATATACTGTAGCTATTTACTTACAGTCTCTCTCTTTTTACAACATGTTGTTCTTCAGTTTCATGTATCTTACTCTCTAGCATGTTTATATTTCCTAACATGTTATAATTTGTTGAGATGTACTGTACTCGCTCCTGTCTTGACTGGACCTGTTAAAAATTTTACAGTGAATGATGAGGCTCTGGTGTCTACCCATTATGGTACAGCTTTAGACAACACTTGTGACTTGGACCCACTTGCAGTAGAGGATCTACCACCAGTGGTTTAGACTGCTAGCTTAGACTCTTACCTTGTCTTCTCATTGATACATTATTGTATATACTGGGAGTTTGTTTTATCTGATGTTTCTGGATATTTATTTATCTTAGACACTTAGACTTTATCTAGATTGTTTTCTCTGTGGATTCATTCTGTTCTTATCTATCTATCTATCTTTTATCATGCTCTACCTTAGATGTGATTGAGACTGTATTTGTTATGTTCCTCCATTCAGAGTGTATATACTGTACATGTTATAATGCCTGTTGTTCGTATTATATATTTAAGAATACGTGTACGTATTTTATCTCATATTGGCCATGGTTCATCTTGGTTTGGGTTGGCTTGGGTTGGTTCGGCTAGGCTTGATTAGCCTTGGTTCATCATGAACCAAGGGTGAACCCCCTACCTACCACAACCAACCCCATTTATTAACTTCTTCCCATTCTCTCTCCTCATTATTTCCTTTCTTCTTCATTACTCTCCACCACCAACCAAGAAAACCCTAGCCTAGGCAAGTGCAATCTTGCTTCATGAAGAAATCCACCATTTTTATTGTTCTAACCTCTTCTTTGCAACTTTCTAATCCACATTAGAACTTGTCTTTTTCTATTTTGAAGCTTAGATTTTTGTAGATCTAGAATTTAGTCATTTTTGGATTTTCATGGTTTTGATCTATTAAATTCCCTTGTTTTCAAGTTTTGATGGTTCCATGTGGTAGAGAATTTCCTTCTACCCAATTTTGACCTTTAGAAAGTTGGATTTGGACTTGTTTTGACCAAGTTATGGACTTTGGAAGCTTAGGGTTCAACCATGGAGTTCCTGCTGTTTGGAGAAGATAGTGAGTAGTGCGCGAGCTTTTTAGCTTGCGTCACTGAGCTGTGCGCGCTCGTTAGCACAGCGCAGTAGACCCCATACGCTGCCTTTTGGAAGCGTATGACTCGCATACGCTCGCTTGCTTGACAAGGAGTCGTATGGAGTCCATACGCTGCCTTTTTGGAGCGTATGACTTGCATACGCTCACTTGGATAGCCATGAGTCGTATGGAGTCCCTACGCTGCCTTTTGGAGGCGTATGACTCGCATACGCTCGCTTGTGTGACAAGGAGTCATATGAAGTTCATACGCTGCCTTTTTGGAGCGTATGTCTTGTATACGCTCACTTGTGTGACAAGGGGTCGTATGGACCTCATACGCTGCCCTTTGTGAGCGTAGGCTTACCTGAGCGTAGGCATACCTGAGCGTAGCCTGACCTGAGCGTATGACTTTTGCACTGAGCGTATGGCCTTGGCTGACTTGGTCTTATGTCAGCATGTCACTTTGGTTTTATTTTCCTTAAGCTTGGCTCTTCTATAGTCCTGTATATTGATATTTTATTAGATATTTTACGCCCATTTTATATCCTTACGCCTTTTGACATGAACTTGATAATCATGAATTTATTTAATACGTTTGTTAATAATAATTGAACACGGCATGACAGGACAAGCATACCTGACTTGATTATCTCGAATTGCTGTTGCGACGGCTAACGTGACATGACCTAACAAGAATGACTAACCTGGACACCGTGGATGATTGCGTTTTCACAATAAACCAGTATTGTCTTGCATCATGTCTAGGATGGGATCCCTGAGTACCACGGTCAGGGATACCTACTGTAATTAACTAAGAGTAATAAACTAGAATAATTCAGTAGACATGAAGAGATTCCCAGCTACAGACAATCCCGTTATCTGGGTGCATTAAGTGGACTTGTAGCCTACCGACGAGTAGGGCACACTTCCAGCACACAGTCATGTGGTACATCCTTCATAAATGGACATTCGACCTGGATAACTTGGATGGTCTGCAGGGCTTGTGGCTGTTGAAATAATCTTATTGCATCTTGCTAGTAACTAGGCCTGTGATAACCCTAGCTAGTTAAAGTATCAAGCCGTACTTTTGATTGGCCGTGATTGATTGGATGAAGTTATTCCAGCTTAGTCTTATCCTGATCCTGTGCAAGATCGTGACAAGACACGATTATTGATGCTTGCCTTAACAATAACGATCGGGGGACCAGTTCTGTTCAGGCGAAGGGTTACAACCCCGGTCCTTGTTTGGTTTAAGGGTTGTAACCTGGCTCCCGGAGTAGTTCTGTGTCTTCCCTTCCGTTATTGTCTTATTTGTACCCCGTGCCATGCTTGTCATGTTCTATCTTACTTCAGCAACATGATTATCTATAATGGCCTTAACAATAAAGATCAGAAGTCCAGTTCTGTTCAGGCGAAGGGTTACAACCCCGGTCCTTGTTTGGTTTAAGGGTTGTAACCTGGCTCCCGGAGCAGTTCTGTGTCTTCTCTTCGTTTATTGTCTTATTATCTTATCCATAGTATTTGAGACGGATTTCCATTCAGGTGAAGGATTGCAACCCCGGTCCTTGTTTGGTTTAAGGGTTGTAGTCTGGCTACTTGAATGGTTTCCTCGTACTCAATTATTGTTGTTATTTCTGATAATTTAACTTTAATGTTCCTTACTATATGCTGGTTTTAGTTTCTAAGTGAAGCCTCCTTTGTGGCACTTGCTCTTTCTGGGGTCTGACCCAGCTGGTTTTGTGTGGCCAGATATCGGAGCAGCTCCCGAGGATCTACCGATCTTCCAGCCAGATGGTGACCACTAGACGAAACCCTGGCAACAATTGGGTTTCTTTTTGTCCTCCCACTTATTTGTAAAAATTATTCTTTTGAGGCGTTTAGCCGGCGAGCACGTGTTAGCTCGATTGCATCTTTATTTACTGTCTGCCTACGGGCTGTAACATGATTGACAGATCCTAGGGTTGATCATGTATGACTAAACTCTTGCTAGTCCTAGAATTTTGTACGACTAGCTTCATGATCATCCAATATGTAATGTATGGGACGCCTTGCTATTATATATTTGGTGCTCTGACATCTTGTAATTACTATTGCTTGCTTGTGATTGAGACAATAGGCTTGTTCATGACCTTAGGAGACTGCTGGCTTGTAGTTAAACCCTCATGTATCTAGACAGCCGTGACCGTATAGTGAGATGGATTGCATTTCATATACGTAGCTGGCTATGTCTGCCCCCGCTCTCCAGTATTCTGGTTCTGGGGCGTGACATGGTTTAAGTGGTGGCCCATGCAGGTCTTGTAAATCAAGATATGTGAGGGTTTACCGAATAGATGTCTCAATCAGTATTCGTCCTTGATCTCTGCTCGTATCTTCTGAATCCCTGGATTCTTGTCCTGATCATATGCTTGTATCGTTGATCTGTCCTGGTCCTTTCTTATTGTTCCCTATGTCGTCTTCTTCAGCAGTATTGTTCATGGTCCTACTAACCAGCAAGGCGAAGCACCTCCCGCAGACCAGCAACAACCTGGAGATCAAGCCCAGCATTCCGGAGTAGCCTCTAGAGTCGTGCCTTCTGGCGAAGAGCCACCAGTCCAGCCAGTTCAACCAGTAGAACATGATGACGGCACTTTGGTAGGACTCGTCAGGACCTTGATAGCTTCCCAAGACCGGCGTGGAGATGCCTTGCACCAGGCAGTGATGGATGCTTTGACCCGGGGTGGTCATCAGGGTAACAGCGCGGCCAACAGCTTCAAGCGCCTGAACCTTCCATTCTTCGACGGCAGCGAAGATGCGATCGCCGCGGATGCTTGGCTTCAGGATACCGAAGTGATTCTAGAAGCAGCCAGGACTCCAGAAAACGAAAAGGTGGCCGTAGTGCGCCTGCAGTTGTTAGATCTTGCCCGCAGTTGGTGGGCGGCACAGGCCGAGGGATTAGTGGCACCCATTGCTTGGGCAGTATTCAGGAAGAGATTCCAGACGAAGTATTTTGATGCTGTGGCTCGGTATGACTTGCAGACGAGGTTTACCAACCTGAAACAAGGAGGCAGAACAGTCGATGGTTATGCATCTGAGTTTTCTAGACTCAGTAGGTTTGCCCCCACCTTGGTGGCAACCGAGTTTGATAGGGCCCAGCGGTTCCAGCAGGGGCTGCATTTGGAGATTTTACTAGCAGTTGAGCAGTTCGAACACCAGACGTTCGATGCAGTATTGAGGGCGGCTAGGAGGCATGAGTACACCTCCCAGCGGATCGTGGATAGGACCGGAGGTAGGAAGCGGTCCCACAGTCAGATGCACCAATCATCAGCTCCAGTCCCGACAGCTAGAGGTTTAACTATTGGAACTCCGAGGCGGGCGACCTCGGTGACGTCGGTTCAGCATTCTACCCCGACGCACCCTCAGTAACAGAAGCAGAAGCAGTCTTCCGCAGTGGGATGTTCACACTACGGGAAGCCAGGACATGTGGTATCAGAGTGTCGCAGAGCACAGAGATTATGCTTGGTTTGTGGTGCCCCGGACCACAGGATTGGGAACTGCATGAACAGGGGGAGTTCATCAGCTTTCTCTGGTCCTTCAGTTAGAGAACCAACGCCAGTCCAGCAGTAGCAGCAGTTGCAGTACCCGCTCCCGAGGCCATTGCTGACGCAGGCCCAGGCATTCCAGTAGCAGAGACCGCAGCAGTATGCTCAGGCCCAAGCCCTGATCCAGAGCAGGCAGAGGAATTTTCAGCAGAGGGGACCTGCCCCTAGAGGACATGGTCAAGTGCTGGCCTTGACCATGGGAGAAGAAGGAGTAACACCATGTGAGGTAGTGGTAGGTACTATTCTCGTCAACACCTTTCCAGCTTCAGCTTTATTTGATTCTGGTGCATCGCATTCATTTATGTCTGCACGATTCGCGACACGGATAGGATTGGAGCCCGAGTCGTTATCAGTAAGGCTCAATATACTCACTGGTAACGGACTTGTGGGAGTCGATAGAGTATTTTCCTCGTGTCGAATCGTAGTTAGCAGTAGAGAGTTTTCCGCTAGATTGATAGAATTCCCGATGGCCGATTATGATGTAGTCTTAGGGATGGATTGGTTGAGGGACCAGTATGCTAGGATAGACTGCCACATTGGCAGGTTTGTTTTTAGCATTCCAGGAGAGCCGGAGTTTTCTTTCTCTCGAGGCGAGGTTGAGCCTTCTCCTCCAATATTGCGGATGGCAGTAGCAGCAGCTCAATTGCCCAGGATAGTGGATGAGTTCCCAGATGTTTTTCCAGAAGAGCTTCCAGGTATGCCGCCAGAGCGGGAGATTGAGTTCACCATAGACTTGATTCCCGGGACAGCCCCGGTGTCAGAGAGAGTCTACAGGATGGCGCCATCAGAGTTGGAGATCTTGTACAAGATGATTGAAGAGCTTAGAACCAAGGGATTCATTCGTGCTAGTGGATCGCTTGGGGAGCCCCGATGCTTCTTGTGAAAAAGAAGGATGGTACGTCCAGATTATGTGTAGATTATCGTACCTTGAACTCAGTGACAATCAAGAACAGATACCCTCTTCCGAGGATAGATGACTTGTTTGATCAACTTAAAGGGGCAGCTGTATTCTTGAAGATTGACTTGCGCTCAGGATATCATCAGATCAGAGTTAGAGAGCAGGACATCCCGAAGACAGCTTTCAGATCGAGATACGGGCATTGGGAGTTCCTTGTTATGCCATTTGGAGCAACCAATGCACCGACAGTATTCATGGACCTCATGAATCGCATTTTTATGCCTTACTTGGATCAGTTTGTGATCGTATTCCTAGACGACATTCTGGTCTACAGCAAGAATGAGGCGGAGCATGAGCAGCATCTCAGGGTTGTTCTTCAGATACTCAGGGAGCACCAGTTATATGCCAAGTTCAGTAAATGCGAGTTCTGGCTCGATCGCATTTCATACTTGGGTCATATCATCACCAGAGGAGGAGTAAAAGTGGATCCCCAGAAGATCGTGGCCATTGAGTCATGGCCGGTGCCCAGCACAGTTGCAGAGGTTCGTAGTTTTCTTGGATTGGCTGGCTACTACCGGTGATTTGTTTCGGACTTCGCTCAGATCTCGGCGCCGCTGACCCAGTTGACCCGCAAGGATGCACAGTTTGCTTGGACAGCAGAGTGCCAGGAATCTTTTGAGAAGTTGAAGCGAGGCTTAATGATGGCTCCTATTCTCACGCTTTCTGATGGGACCGGAGGATTTTTGGTATACTGTGACGCTTCAGACAGAGGTTTAGGATGTGTTCTGATGCAGCATGGGAAGGTAATAGCTTATGCATCACGGCAACTTCGTGATCATGAGAGGAATTACCCAACCCATGACTTGGAGCTGGCAGTAGTGGTGTTTGCACTCAAGTTGTGGATGTACTATTTGTATGGAGATAGGGTGGAGATCTTCACTGACCACAAGAGCCTGAAATATGTTTTCACCCAGAAAGATCTTAACATGCGTCAGAGGAGATGGCTGGAGCTACTTGTGGATTATGATGTCAACCTGCAGTATCATCCTGGAAAGGCCAATGTTATTGCGGATGCATTGAGCAGGAAAGCGGGAGCTTATTTTCTAACAGCGCAACCAGAACTGTTAGGAGATCTTCAGAAAATGGATATTGAAGTTGTTCTCCCTTCCAGTGTGGCCTTGATGGCCAGTATACAAGTTCAGTCTACTATAGTCGAGAGGATCCGGATGGCGCAGTCGGCAGATTCCAAGCTTCAGCGACTCAGAGCAGAGTGTGAGGCGGGACGAAGACCAGAGTTATGCGTTCATGAGGATGGTACACTTCGACACGGTAAGCGTCTTTGTGTACCCAGCGGAGATATCCGGCCGGAGGTCATGGCAGAAGCTCATAGTTCGCAGTATTCCATCCATCCGGGCAGTACGAAGATGTACCATGAAATCCGGCAGCATTTCTGGTGGAATGGCATGAAGCGGGAGATAGCTCGGTTTGTCTCTCGGTATTTGGTTTGCCAACAAGTTAAAGCTGAACATCAGAGACCGGCAGGACTGCTTCAGCCCTTGCCGATTCCAGAGTGGAAGTGGGAGCATGTGACCATAGATTTCGTGACTGGATTACCTAGATCCCCAGCTGGTAGAGATGCTATTTGGGTTATAGTTAACCGACTCACGAAAGTGGCTCACTTTCTTCCATTCAGAGTTGGTCAGTCGACGACTCAGCTAGCAGCGATGTATCTTAGACAGATTGTCAGATTGTACGGTGTGCCAGTTAGCATCACCTCGGACCGAGATTCCAGATTTACATCGCACTTTTGGCGTAGCCTGCAGGCGAGTTCAGGGACTCATCTCCAGTTCAGTTTAGCATATCATCCGCAGACAGATGGTCAGTCAGAGCGCACGATCCAGACTCTTGAAGACATGTTGCGGTCTTGCATACTTGACTTCGGTGGTTCATGGAAAGATCACTTGCACCTGGTGGAATTCTCGTACAACAATAGTTTCCAGGCCAGTATCCAGATGGCCCCGTTCGAGGCACTATATGGCAGGAAGTGCAGATCCCCGCTATCCTTGGATGATGTTGGAGAAAGACAGATGCTTGGCCCAGAATTGATTGCTCAGACCATTGAAGTGGTCAGAAGGGTCAGAGATCATCTTCGAGTTGCCCAAGATCGCCAGCGTTATTGGGTCGATTCTTATCGGCGCCCTCTCGAGTTTTCGGTCGGCGATCATGTATTCCTGAGAATTTCGCCCAACCGTGACGTCATTCGTTTCGGCGTACGGAGAAAGCTTAGTCCTAGGTATATAGGGCCGTTCGATATCCTAGAGCGAGTAGGAGATGTATCCTATCGCCTCGCTCTTCCGTCGTCGCTAAGCGAGGTGCATGACGTGTTCCATGTATCCCAATTACGAAGGTATATCCCGAACCCGAACCACATCCTGGATCATTCGGAATTGGTTGTTGATACCAACCTTTCGTATGAGGAGAGGCCCGTATCTATATTGGATCGGAGAGAGAAGATCCTCAGGAACAAGACTATCAAGTTAGTCCGAGTTGCTTGGGGTCATCACTCTTTGGGGGAGTCAACGTGGGAGCGTGAGGAAGATATCCGATCGCGGTATCCCGACTTGTTTGATTCATGAGGTATAATGTCTTCTTTATGCCTCATGTCTTCGATTCCTTGCTTGAATGAGTGATTGCTTGCCTAGTTATAGTTTGCATGTAATTAGTATAACTTGTTCTAGTCTCTCTAACATCTTAATTAAATTTCGAGGACGGAATTCTTTTAAGGTGGGTAGAGTTGTAATGCCTGTTGTTCGTATTACGTATTTAAGAATACGTGTACGTATTTTATCTCGTATTGGCCATGGTTCATCTTGGTTTGGGTTGGCTTGGGTTGGTTCGGCTAGGCTTGATTAGCCTTGGTTCATCATGAACCAAGGGTGAACCCCCTACCTACCACAACCAACCCCATTTATTAACCTCTTCCCATTCTCTCTCCTCATTATTTCCTTTCTTCTTCATTATTCTCCACCACCAACCAAGAAAACCCTAGCCTAGGCAAGTACAATCTTGCTTCATGAAGAAACCCACCATTTTTATTGTTCTAACCTCTTCTTTGCAACTTTCTAATCCATATTAGAACTTGTCATTTTCTATTTTGAATCTTAGATTTTTATAGATCTAGAATTTAGTCATTTTCGGATTTTCATGGTTTTGATCTGTTAAATTCCCTTGTTTTTAAGTTTTGATGGTTCCATGTGGTAGAGAATTTCCTTCTACCCAATTTTGACCTTTGGAAAGTTGGATTTGGACTTGTTTTGACCAAGTTATGGACTTTGGAAGCTTAGGGTTCAACCATGGAGTTCCTGCTGTTTGGAGAAGACAGTGAGCAGTACGCGAGCTTTTTAGCTTGCGTCACTGAGCTGTGCGCGCTCTTTAGCACAGCGCAGTAGACCCCATACGCTGCCTTTTGGAAGCGTATGACTCGCATACGCTCGCTTGCTTGACAAGGAGTCGTATAGAGTCCATACGCTGCCTTTTTGGAGCGTATGACTTGCATACGCTCACTTGGATAGCCATGAGTCGTATGGAGTCCCTACGCTGCCTTTTGGAGGCGTATGACTCGCATACGCTCGCTTGTGTGACAAGGAGTCATATGAAGTTCATACGCTGCCTTTTTGGAGCGTATGTCTTGTATACGCTCACTTGTGTGACAAGGGGTCGTATGGACCTCATACGCTGCCCTTTGTGAGCGTAGGCTTACCTGAGCGTAGGCTTACCTGAGCGTAGCCTGACCTGAGCGTATGACTTTTGTACTGAGCGTATGGCCTTGGCTGACTTGGTCTTATGTCAGCATGTCACTTTGGTTTTATTTTCCTTAAACTTGGCTCTTCTATAGCCCTGTATATTGATATTTTATTAGATATTTTACGCCCATTTTATATCCTTACGCCTTTTGACATGAACTTGATAATCATGAATTTATTTAATAGGTTTGTTAATAATAATTGAATACGGCATGGCAGGACAAGCATACCTGACTTGATTATCTCGAATTGCTGTTGCGACGGCTAACGTGACATGACCTGACAAGAATGACTAACCTGGATACCGTGGATGATTGCGTTTGTACAATAAACCAGTATTGTCTTGCATCATGTCTAGGATGGGATCCCTGAGTACCACGGTCAGGGATACCTACTGTAATTAACTAAGAGTAATAAACTAGAATAATTCAGTAGACATGAAGAGATTCCCAGCTACAGGCAATCCCGTTATCTGGGCGTATTAAGTGGACTTGTAGCCTATCGACGAGTAGGACACACTTCCAGCACACAGTCATGTGGTACATCCTTCATAAATGGACATTCGACCTGGATAACTTGGATGGTCTGCAGGGCTTGTGGCTGTTGAAATAATCTTATTGCATCTTGCTAGTAACTAGGCCTGTGATAACCTTAGCTAGTTAAAGTATCAAGCCGTACTTTTGATTGGCCGTGATTGATTGGATAAAGTTATTCCAGCTTAGTCTTATCCTGATCCTGTGCAAGATCGTGACAAGACACGATTATTGATGCTTGCCTTAACAATAACGATCGGGAGACCAGTTATGTTCAGGCGAAGGGTTACAACCCCGGTCCTTGTTTGGTTTAAGGGTTGTAACCTGGCTCCCGGAGTAGTTCTGTGTCTTTCCTTCGGTTATTGTCTTATTTGTACCCCGTGCCATGCTTGTCATGTTCTATCTTACTTCAGCAACATGATTATCTATAATGGCCTTAACAATAAAGATCAGGAGTCCAGTTCTGTTCAGGCGAAGGGTTACAACCCCGGTCCTTGTTTGGTTTAAGGGTTGTAACCTGGCTCCCGGAGCAGTTCTGTGTCTTCTCTTCGTTTATTGTCTTATTACCTTATCCATAGTATTTGAGACGGATTTCCATTCAGGTGAAGGATTGCAACCCCGGTCCTTGTTTGGTTTAAGGGTTGTAGTCTGGCTACTTGAATGGTTTCCTCGTACTCAATTATTGTTGTTATTTCTGATAATTTAACTTTAATGTTCCTTACTATATGCTGGTTTTAGTTTCTAAGTGAAGCCTCCTTTGTGGCACTTGCTCTTTCTGGGGTCTGACCCAGCTGGTTTTGTGTGGCCAGATATCGGAGCAGCTCCCGAGGATCTACCGATCTTCCAGCCAGATGGTGACCACTAGACGGAACCCTGGCAACAAGTGGGTTTCTTTTTGTCCTCCCACTTATTTGTAAAAATTATTCTTTTGAGGCGTTTAGCCGGCGAGCACGTGTTAGCTCGATTGCATCTTTATTTACTGTCTGCCTACGGGCTGTAACATGATTGACAGATCCTAGGGTTGATCATGTATGACTAAACTCTTGCTAGTCCTGGCATTTTGTACGACTAGCTTCATGATCATCCAATATGTAATGTATGGGACGCCTTGTTATTATATATTTGGTGCTCTGACATCTTGTAATTACTATTGCTTGCTTGTGATTGAGACAACAGGCTTGTTCATGACCTTAGGAGACTGTTGGCTTGTAGTTAAACCCTCATGTATCTAGACAGCCGTGACCGTATAGTGAGATGGATTCCATTTCATATACGTAGCTGGCTATGTCTGCCCCCGCTCTCTAGTATTCTGGTTCTGGGGCGTGACATGGTTTAAGTGGTGGCCCATGCAGGTCTTGTAAATCAAGATATGTGAGGGTTTACCGAATAGATGTCTCAATCAGTATTCGTCCTTGATCTCTGCTCGTATCTTCTGAATCCCTGGATTCTTGTCCTGATCATATGCTTGTATCGTTGATCTGTCCTGGTCCTTCCTTATTGTTCCCTATGTCGTCTTCTTCAGCGACATTGTTCGTGGTCCTACTGACCAGCAAGGCGGAGCACCTCCCGCGGACCAGCAGCAACCTGGAGATCAAGCCCAGCATTCCGGAGTAGCCTCTAGAGTCGTGCCTTCTGGCGGAGAGCCACCAGTCCAGCCAGTTCAACCAGTAGAACATGATGACGGCACTTTGGTAGGACTCGTCAGGACCTTGATAGCTTCCCAAGACCGGCGTGGAGATGCCTTGCACCAGGCAGTGACGGATGCTTTGACCCGGGGTGGTCATCAGGGTAACAGCACGGCCAACAGCTTCAAGCGCCTGAACCCTCCATTCTTCGACGGCAGCGAAGATGTGATCGCCGCGGATGCTTGGCTTCAGGATACCGAAGTGATTCTAGAAGCAGCCAGGACTCCAGAAAACGAGAAGGTGGCCGTAGTGCGCCTGCAGTTGTTAGATCTTGCCCGCAGTTGGTGGGCGGCGCTGGCCGAGGGATTAGTGGCACCCATTGCTTGGGCAGTGTTCAGAGAGAGATTCCAGACGAAGTATTTTGATGCTGTGGCTCGGTATGACTTGCAGACGAGGTTTACCAACCTGAAACAAGGAGGCAGAACAGTCGATGGTTATGCATCTGAGTTTTCTAGACTCAGTAGGTTTGCCCCCACCTTGGTGGCAACCGAGTTTGATAGGGCCCAGCGGTTCCAGCAGGGGCTGCATTTGGAGATTTTACTAGCAGTTGAGCAGTTCGAACACCAGACGTTCGATGCAGTATTGAGGGCGGCTAGGAGGCATGAGTACACCTCCCAGCGGATCGTGGATAGGACCGGAGGTAGGAAGCGGTCCCACAGTCAGATGCACCAATCATCAGCTCCAGCCCCGACAGCTAGAGGTTTAACTATTGGAACTCCGAGGCGGGCGGCCTCGGTGACGTCGGTTCAGCATTCTACCCCGATGCACCCTCAGTAACAGAAGCAGAAGCAGTCTTCCGCAGTGGGATGTTCACACTGCGGGAAGCCAGGGCATGTGGTGTCAGAGTGTCACAGAGCACAGGGATTGTGCTTGGTTTGTGGTTCCCCGGACCACAGGGTTGGGAACTGCCCGAACAGGGAGAGTTCATCAGCTTTCTCTGGTCCTTCAGTTAGAGGACCAGTGCTAGTCCAGCAGCAGCAGCAGTTGCAGTACCCGCTCCCGAGGCCATTGCTGACGCAGGCCCAGGCATTCCAGCAGCAGAGACCGTAGCAGTATGCTCAGGCCCAAGCCCTGATCCAGAGCAGGCAGAGGAATTTTCAGCAGAGGGGACCTGTCCCTAGAGGACATGGTCAAGTGCTGGCCTTGACCATAAGAGAAGAAGGAGTAACACCATGTGAGGTAGTGACAGGTACTATTCTCGTCAACACCTTTCCAGCTTCAGCTTTATTTGATTCTGGTGCATCGCATTCATTTATGTCTGCACGATTCGCGACACGGATAGGATTGGAGCCCGAGTCGTTATCAGTAAGGCTCAATATACTCACTGGTAACAGACTTGTGGGAGTCGATAGAGTATTTTCCTCGTGTTGAATCGTAGTTAGCAGTAGAGAGTTTCCCGCTAGATTGATAGAATTCCCGATGGCCGATTATGATGTAGTCTTAGGGATGGATTGGTTGAGGGACCAGTATGCTAGGATAGACTGCCACATTGGCAGGGTTGTTTTTAGCATTCCAGGAGAGCCGGAGTTTTCTTTCTCTCGAGGCGAGGTTGAGCCTTCTCCTCCAATATTGCGGATGGCAGTAGCAGCAGTTCAATTGCCCAGGATAGTGGATGAGTTCCCAGATGTTTTTCCAGAAGAGCTTTCAGGTATGCCGCCAGAGCAGGAGATTGAGTTCACCATAGACTTGATTCCCGGGACAGCCTCGGTGTCAGAGAGAGTCTACAGGATGGCGCCATCAGAGTTGGAGATCTTGTACAAGATGATTGAAGAGCTTAGAACCAAGGGATTCATTCGTGCTAGTGGATCGCCTTGGGGAGCCCTGATGCTTCTTGTGAAAAAGAAGAATGGTACGTCCAGATTATGTGTAGATTATCGTACCTTGAACTCAGTGACAATCAAGAACAGATACCCTCTTCCGAGGATAGATGACTTGTTTGATCAACTTAAAGGGGCAGCTGTATTCTTGAAGATTGACTTGCGCTCATGATATCATCAGATCAGAGTTAGAGAGCAGGACATCCCGAAGACAGCTTTCAGATCGAGATACGGGCATTGGGAGTTCCTTGTTATACCATTTGGAGCAACCAATGCACCGACAGTATTCATGGACCTCATGAATCTCATTTTTATGCCTTACTTGGATCAGTTTGTGATCGTATTCCTAGACGACATTCTGGTCTACAGCAAGAATGAGGCGGAGCATGAGCAGCATCTCAGGGTTGTTCTTCAGATACTCAGGGAGCACCAGTTATATGCCAAGTTCAGTAAATGCGAGTTCTGGCTCGATCGTATTTTATACTTGGGTCACATCATCACCAGAGGAGGAGTAGAAGTGGATCCCCAGAAGATCATGGCCATTGAGTCATGGCCGATGCCCAGCACAGTTGCAGAGGTTCGTAGTTTTCTTGGATTGGCTGGCTACTACCGGTGATTTGTTTCGGACTTCGCTCGGATCTCGGCGCCGCTGACCCAGTTGACCCGCAAGGATACACAGTTTACTTGGACAGCAGAGTGCCAGGAATCTTTTGAGAAGTTGAAGCGAGGCTTAATGACGGCTCCTATTCTCACGCTTTCTGATGGGATCGGAGGATTTTCGGTATACTGTGACGCTTCAGACAGAGGTTTAGGATGTGTTCTGATGCAGCATGGAAAGGTAATAGCTTATGCATCACGGCAACTTCGTGATCATGAGAGGAATTACCCAACCCATGACTTGGAGCTGGCAGCAGTGGTGTTTGTACTCAAGTTGTGGAGGCACTATTTGTATGGTGATAGGGTGGAGATCTTCACCGACCACAAGAGCCTGAAATATGTTTTCACCCATAAAGATCTTAACATGCGTCAGAGGAGATGGCTGGAGCTACTTGTGGATTATGATGTCAACCTGCAGTATCATCCTGGAAAGGCCAATGTTGTTGCGGATGCATTGAGCAGGAGAGCGGGAGCTTATTTTCTAACAGCGCAACCAGAGCTGTTAGCAGATCTTCAAAAAATGGATATTGAAGTTGTTCTCCCTTCCAGTGTGGCCTTGATGGCCAGTATGCAAGTTCAGTCCACTATAGTCGAGAGGATCCGGATGGCACAGTCGGCAGATTCCAAGCTTCAGCGACTCAGAGCAGAGTGTGAGGCGGGACGAAGACCAGAGTTATGCATTCATGAGGATGGTACACTTCGACACGGTAAGCGTCTTTGTGTACCCAGCGGAGATATCCGGCAGGAGGTCATGGCAGAAGCTCATAGTTCGCAGTATTCCATCCATCCGGGCAGTACGAAGATGTACCGTGATATCCGGCAGCATTTCTGGTGGAATGGCATGAAGCGGGAGATAGCTCGGTTTGTCTCTCGGTATTTGGTTTGCCAACAAGTTAAAGCTGAACATCAGAGACCGGCAGGACTGCTTCAGCCCTTGCCGATTCCAGAGTGGAAGTGGAAGCATGTGACCATGGATTTCGTGACTGGATTACCTAGATCCCCAGCTGGTAGAGATGCTATTTGGGTTATAGTTGACCGGCTAACGGAAGTGGCTCACTTTCTTCCATTCAGAGTTGGTCAGTCGACGGCTCAGCTAGCAGCGATGTATCTTAGACAGATTGTCAGATTACACGGTGTGCCAGTTAGCATCACCTCGGACCGAGATTCCAGATTTACATCGCACTTTTGGCGTAGCCTGCAGGCGAGTTTAGGGACTCATCTCCAGTTCAGTTCAGCATATCATCTGCAGACAGATGGTCGGTCAGAGCGCACGATCCAGACTCTTGAAGACATGTTGCGGTCTTGCACACATGACTTCGGTGGTTCATGAGAAGATCACTTGCACCTGGTGGAATTCTCGTACAACAATAGTTTCCAGGCCAGTATCCAGATGGCCCCGTTCGAGGCGCTGTATGGCAGGAAGTGCAGATCCCTGCTATCCTGGGATGATGTTGGAGAAAGACAGATGCTTGGCCCAGAATTGATTGCTCAGACCATTGAAGTGGTCAGAAGGGTCAGAGATCATCTTCGAGTTGCCCAAGATCGCCAGCGTCATTGGGCCGATTCTCATCGGCGCCCTCTCGAGTTTTCGGTCGGCGATCATGTATTCCTGAGGATTTCGCCCAACCGTGGCGTCATTCGTTTCGGTGTACAGGAAAAGCTTAGTCCTAGGTATATAGGGCCGTTCGATATCCTAGAGCGAGTAGGAGATGTATCCTATCGTCTCGCTCTTCCGTCGTCGCTAAGCGAGGTGCATGACGTGTTCCATGTATCCCAATTACGACGGTATATCCCGGACCCGAGCCACATCCTGGATCATTCGGAATTGGTTGTTGGTACCAACCTTTCGTATGAGGAGAGGCCCGTGTCTATATTGGACCGGAGAGAGAAGATCCTCAAGAACAATACTATCAAGTTAGTCCGAGTTGCTTGGGGTCATCACTCTTTGGGGGAGTCAACGTGGGAGCGTGAGAAAGATATCCGATCGCGGTATCCCGACTTGTTTGACTCATGAGGTATAATATCTTCTTTATGCCTCATGTCTTCGATTCCTTGCTTGAATGAGTGATTGCTTGCCTAGTTATAGTTTGCATATAATTAGTATAACTTGTTCTAGTCTCTCTAACATCTTAATTAAATTCTGAGGACGGAATTCTTTTAAGGTGGATAGAGTTGTAATGCCTGTTGTTCGTATTACGTATTTAAGAATACGTGTACGTATTTTATCTCGTATTGGCCATGGTTCATCTTGGTTTGGGTTGGCTTGGGTTGGTTCGGCTAGGCTTGATTAGCCTTGGTTCATCATGAACCAAGGGTGAACCCCCTACCTACCACAACCAACCCCATTTATTAACCTCTTCCCATTCTCTCTCCTCATTATTTCCTTTCTTCTTCATTACTCTCCACCACCAACCATGAAAACCCTAGCCTAGGCAAGTACAATCTTGCTTCATGAAGAAACCCACCATTTTTATTATTCTAACCTCTTCTTTGCAACTTTCTAATCCACATTAGAACTTGTCATTTTCTATTTTGAAGCTTTGATTTTTGTAGATCTAAAATTTAGTTATTTTTGGATTTTCATGGTTTTGATCTATTAAATTCCCTTGTTTTCAAGTTTTGATGGTTCCATGTGGTAGAGAATTTTCTTCTACCCAATTTTGACCTTTGGAAAGTTGGATTTGGACTTGTTTTGACCAAGTTATGGACTTTGGAAGCTTAGGGTTCAACCATGGAGTTCCTGCTGTTTGGAGAAGACAGTGAGCAGTGCACGAGCTTTTTAGCTTGCGTCACTGAGCTGTGCGCGCTCTTTAGCGCAGCGCAGTAGATCCCATACGCTGTCTTTTGGAAGCGTATGACTCGCATACGCTCGCTTGCTTGACAAGGAGTCGTATGGAGTCCATACGCTGCCTTTTTGGAGCATATAACTTGCATACGCTCACTTGGATAGCCATGAGTCGTATGGAGTCCCTACGCTGCCTTTTGGAGGCGTATGACTCGCATACGCTCGCTTGTGTGACAAGGAGTCATATGAAGTTCATATGCTGCCTTTTTGGAGCGTATGTCTTGTATACGCTCACTTGTGTGACAAGGGGTCGTATGGACCTCATACGCTGCCCTTTGTGAGCGTAGGCTTACCTGAGCGTAGCCTGACCTGAGCGTAAGACTTTTGCACTGAGCGTATGGCCTTGGCTGACTTGGTCTTATGTCAGCATGTCACTTTGGTTTTATTTTCCTTAAACTTGGCTCTTCTATAGCCCTGTATATTGATATTTTCCTTAAACTTGGCTCTTCTATAGCCCTTTTGACATGAACTTGATAATCATGAATTTATTTAATAGGTTTGTTAATAATAATTGAACACGGCATGGCAGGACAAGCATACCTGACTTGATTATCTCGAATTGCTGTTGCGACGGCTAACGTGACATGACCTAACAAGAATGACTAACCTGGACACCGTGGATGATTGCGTTTGCACAATAAACCAGTATTGTCTTGCATCATGTCTAGGATGGGATCCCTGAGTACCACGGTCAGGGATACCTACTGTAATTAACTAAAAGTAATAAACTAGAATAATTCAGTAGATATGAAGAGATTCCCAGCTACAGGCAATCCCGTTATCTGGGCGCATTAAGCGGACTTGTAGCCTACCGACG
Organism: Iris pallida; assembly: GCA_029216955.1. NCBI lineage: Eukaryota > Viridiplantae > Streptophyta > Magnoliopsida > Asparagales > Iridaceae > Iris > Iris pallida. Next base: position 3,737,289 of record JANAVB010042820.1, on the reverse strand, counting down.
AGTAGGACACACTTCTAGCACACAGTCATGTGGTACATCCTTCATAAATGGACATTCGACCTGGATAACTTGGATGGTCTGTAGGGCTTGTGGCTGTTGAAATAATCTCACTGCATCTTGCTAGTAACTAGGCCTGTGATAACCTTAGCTAGTTAAAGTATCAAGCCGTACTTTTGATTGGCCGTGATTGATTGGATGAAGTTATTCCAGCTTAGTCTTATCCTGATCCTGTGCAAGATCGTAACAAGACACGATTATTGATGCTTGCCTTAACAATAACAATCGGGAGACCAGTTCTGTTCAGGCGAAGGGTTACAACCCCGGTCCTTGTTTGGTTTAAGGGTTGTAACCTGGCTCCCGGAGTAGTTCTGTGTCTTCCCTTCGGTTATTGTCTTATTTGTATCCCGTGCCATGCTTGTCATGTTCTATCTTACTTCAGCAACATGATTATCTATAATGGCCTTAACAATAAAGATCAGGAGTCCAGTTCTGTTCAGGCGAAGGGTTACAACCCTGGTCCTTGTTTGGTTTAAGGGTTGTAACCTGGCTCCCGGAGCAGTTCTGTGTCTTCTCTTCGTTTATTGTCTTATTACCTTATCCATAGTATTTGAGACGGATTTCCATTCAGGTGAAGGATTGCAACCCCGGTCCTTGTTTGGTTTAAGGGTTGTAGTCTGGCTACTTGAATGGTTTCCTCGTACTCAATTATTGTTGTTATTTCTGATAATTTAACTTTAATGTTCCTTACTATATGCTGGTTTTAGTTTCTAAGTGAAGCCTCCTTTGTGGCACTTGCTCTTTCTGGGGTCTGACCCAGCTGGTTTTGTGTGGCCAGATATCGGGGCAGCTCCCGAGGATCCACCGATCTTCCAGCCAGATGGTGACCACTAGACGGAACCCTGGCAACGAGTGGGTTTCTTTTTGTCCTCCCACTTATTTGTAAAAATTATTCTTTTGAGGCGTTTAGCCGGCGAGCACGTGTTAGCTCGATTGCATCTTTATTTACTGTCTGCCTACGGGCTGTAACATGATTGACAGATCCTAGGGTTGATCATGTATGACTAAACTCTTGCTAGTCCTGGCATTTTGTACGACTAGCTTCATGATCATCCAATATGTAATGTATGGGACGCCTTGCTATTGTATATTTGGTGCTCTGACATCTTGTAATTACTATTGCTTGCTTGTGATTGAGACAATAGGCTTGTTCATGACCTTAGGAGACTGCTGGCTTGTAGTTAAACCCTCATGTATCTAGACAGCCGTGACCGTATAGTGAGATGGATTCCATTTCATATACGTAGCTGGCTATGTCTGCCCCCGCTCTCCAGTATTCTGGTTCTGGGGCGTGACATGGTTTAAGTGGTGGCCCATGCAGGTCTTTTAAATCAAGATATGTGAGGGTTTACCGAATAGATGTCTCAATCAGTATTCGTCCTTGATCTCTGCTCGTATCTTCTGAATCCCTGGATTCCTGTCCTGATCATATGCTTGTATCGTTGATCTGTCCTGGTCCTTCCTTATTGTTCCCTATGTCGTCTTCTTCAGCGGCATTGTTCGTGGTCCTACTGACCAGCAAGGCGGAGCACCTCCCGCGGACCAGCAGCAACCTGGAGATCAAGCCCAGCATTCCGGAGTAGCCTCTAGAGTCGTGCCTTCTGGCGGAGAGCCACCAGTCCAGCCAGTTCAACCAGTAGAACATGATGACGGCACTTTGGTAGGACTCGTCAGGACCTTGATAGCTTCCCAAGACCGGCGTGGAGATGCCTTGCACCAGGCAGTGACGGATGCTTTGACCCGGGGTGGTCATCAGGGTAACAGCGCGGCCAACAGCTTCAAGCGCCTGAACCCTCCATTCTTCGACGGCAGCGTAGATGCGATTGCCGCGGATGCTTGGCTTCAGGATACCGAAGTGATTCTAGAAGCAGCCAGAACTCCAGAAAACGAGAAGGTGGCCGTAGTACGCCTGCAGTTATTAGATCTTGCCCGCAGTTGGTGGGCGGCGCAGGCCGAGGGATTAGTGGCACCCATTGCTTGGACAGTATTCAGAGAGAGATTCCAGACAAAGTATTTTGATGCTGTGGCTCGGTATGACTTGCAGACGAGGTTTACCAACCTAAAATAAGGAGGCAAAACAGTCGATGGTTATGCATCTGAGTTTTTTAGACTCAGTAGGTTTGCCCCCACCTTGGTGGCAACCGAGTTTGATAGGGCCCAGCGGTTCCAGCAGGGGCTGCATTTGGAGATTTTACTAGCAGTTGAGCAGTTCGAACACCAGACGTTCGATGCAGTATTGAGGGCGGCTAGGAGGCATGGGTACACCTCCCAGCGGATCGTGGATAGGACCGGAGGTAGGAAGCGGTCCCACAGTCAGATGCACCAACGTCCCACAGTCAGATGGACGTACCCACGTCTTGTTCCCTTACTCTAGGGTGCGGGTCGTGGCACATTTTTAGTGGTGGCCCATACAGGTCTAGATTAGAATGTAGTGGTATTCTAACTAGAGTATCACTACAGCCTGCAGTAGGATTAGGATATTTTGAAGGTACTCATCACACTAGGAAAAACTCCTTATCAGATTCCTTTTATCTAAATTTGCTACATATCGTCTTCCCTTGAATATACACTGTCCTCCTTTGATTTTTTTTGCTTTATTCTCAGTAATTGCTTCTTATTTTGATCTGTATTCATGATGGTTATGGAGACACGATCTCATCGCTCCGGTCCGGGGGATACCATCGAGAGGCTGGCCACCTCTCGTCCTATTCAGCAGGGCCTCGAGATTGTAGCTCCTGTTGTGCCGACTCAGGTTGGCATTTCTGCTACATTGGAGGTGCACCTCCTTCTGTACAGAGACCTTTTTCCTGTTATTCCTGATTTCTCTCAGCAGCAGCGGTTCATGCAGCATCAGCAGCAGGTCAGGGGAAACCAGCAAGGGCGAGCTTTCGCCAGGACAGTCGAGGATGCACAGGCTATTGGAGATCTTGCTACAGGTTCCAAATTTCTCGATTCCATTTCCGTAATTGTCTCTTATAACTATCTTGAAATTCGATTCCATCTGTTTCTTGTTGACTGATCAATTTTGTTCTGTTGTTTCTGTGTTATGGTTGTTTTTCTTCTGAGAAAAATCATATGGGCTAGGTCACCTCAGTTATGGGATCTAGAATCTTCGATAGTCGTGTTAGCTGGCATAGTGAGGACATATAGTCAGATTTTGGACGTATTTCTCGGGTGTGGGAATTTAAGGTTTTTGCCGTCGCATGCGGCAATACGAAAATTTTAAATACCATGAACCTAGAGGTATGTACCTTAGTCAAGGACTCTGTGATTATTGTAGCCTTGCTCACTAGCATGACGAAGACTCTGAATAACATGATTTTGGACAGACACATATGATTATCATACCCTTCTGTTGTTATAAAAATTGTATTCCATCATCAAATAACTTAGGAGTAGGGATATTTAGTTTTGTAGAGCTTATTCATATGTAGTTCTTTCATAGTGTAATGATATGATGACTTGTAGAGTGTCTGTACCCTAGAGATGATAGTTAGCATTGGTATTAGAATAGTAACCCATTGTAGATGATTTTCTTGTTATTTATAATACCTACCAGTTTGCATATAGGATGTTAGTATTCCTTACAGCCTTGATGATTGTTATTATTTTCCTTTACCTTTTTCCAGTGAGGCACCCATGACCAGAGCCTGTCCTTGAGTATAGTTGTAGTTTTACCTAAGACTGAGAGGTCTAAATATATAGATAGGTTACAGATGGTATTGTCATATGGGATATGGGTTTGGTTGGTATCTATAGGCCATTGTTGTATAGGGTATTGACATGTTATTTAGCCTATATTTGGTTCAGTTTTCTATTTTAGTTAAGTTCTCTTTGTGTTGAGTTCAGTCATGTTTGATCAACCTTTATAGACAGTGTGCAGACCCTTCACTAGATACCCTGTTCCCTTGTTTCATACTTGTACAAGTTGTTCACTGCACTCAACATTTCATCACCTACCATATTGTATCATAGATTTCACTGGATCATTGTTCAGACCCCAATTATTGACTCACCAATATAACCATCAACCCCTTATCATATTCTGCATATCTGGAGAGTTAGTATCATGCATATTAGAGGTCTGCACTCATCCTTACTTCTGTACATGGTAATCTATTGCATCTCTTAGCATTTTACCTTACTTGATAGCCTTACAATACCCTTTATTATAACCTGCAGTACCTGCCCTACAAAACCTTTTTGGGTAGGGTTGTTCAGTCCATTTAGGACAGTTGTATTCATTGGAGATATAATGTGGGTTGTTGATAAGAGTTCCCCCTTGATCATTGTTCTGTCCCTCTTTTATTGTATTAGATACAGATGATAGCCCATCTGTCCAGATACATGTCCACACCCTTTCTTTTATTATTGGTTCAGTCATCCAAAAGCCTCTACCTGGGCATTGGTTCAATTTTCCATATGAAGGTGTCCTACATGTGATTGTTCTGCATCTTCATGTGCAGCCATGCTACACCACTGTTCTGTCCTAACATACCCTGCAGTATCTGACCTCTTCTTGGAGTGATAGGCATGTAGTAGGGAGTTGGTGTTATTAGATTTTGAGTAGAGTTGAGGTGATGAGGGTAAAGCATATATATATAGCTTGTATATATGTAATGTATTTTGATTTGGTATGTAGCCTGCACTCATTGCAGTATACTGCCTATTGCATTCCCTGTACACCAGTTTGGTTCACTTCTTTCAGACCACTGTCCTGCATGTAGTTAGTTCAGCCAGATAGAGAGGAGTGCCCAGGTTGATCTAGAGGCATGTTTCAGTCACCATGTAGGTTTCCTTTCACTTTGACTTTACAAGTGGACCCAAATGTCCTATCCTTTAGCTTATAATTTCAGTCTCCTTAGCATCATTCCTTTTGCCTATATTGATGTTTCAGACCATTCATCCTTAGCCTAAATTCTAAGCATTTGTTTTAGTCCCTTATAAGTTTAGTCTAATTTAACCCTTGGTTGATCAGTCATATATATATATATATATATATATATATATATATATATATATATATATATATATATATAGATGATATACTTAGGATATATGTGATGGGTTGTTGTTCTTGAGCATATATATATACATGTGGTATTTGGGATTGGTGTGCTTAGCTTGTAGGTATTTAGTTATGGGTGACTTGATAGGATTAGGAAGTTAAGAGTTAGTCTATTATAGAGTTTTTCTTTTTGCTAATCTCTAGTTGCCAACACTTAGGTAGCTAGCATAGGTAAAATCCTAAGAAGTTGACCAGCTGATGACCAAGTACTTGGATGTTGAGAAATTGACTAGTAATTGACCCTTGACTATGTTTGACCTAGAAGGGGTGCGATCATCTTAATTTCGAGGACGAAATTTTTCTAAAGGGGTAGGATTGTAACACCCAGTTTTTCAGGTGAGGGTAATTTTAAAATTTTGTAATTATAATTATTATTATTGTTATTTATTTCACATTATGATTTTGGTAATTTTTAATCATTTTAAACTATTTAAAAACTGTATTAAGTCATGACTTGTGATTTTGATGTGCTGCTAGTGAAATCCGAGAGACTGTCTGACCTAGAGCCTAACCAAGTGATTAGGGATATTTATTTATCATTTTTAGCCAAGGGATAATTTGATCATTTTGGCTTATTAGAATTATTGATTAATTTATTGAATTGGTGAATTTTAGTTTGACTTTGACTTTTGAGACTAGTGGACTAGCCTAGAACCTAACCCTAGCTATGGCAAGCCTAGCCTAACTTGAGTTAACCTATTTTAGTCATTAGAGATTAGTTTTAGAATGAGGGAATTTCGTTTAGTGCATTTAAGTCATGATTTATGGTTTTATGAAATGGCTTATGACTTCATGACTTAATTAATCATGACTTAAGCCCATGGGCCAATTTAGGAAACCCTAACCCTAATTATTCCACTTATGACTATCCATAGGAGAGCCCCTCCCTATTTAATGTCATGTTGAGGAGTTCTTGCCTCTTTTAGAGCTTGACCTAGAAATTGAAGAAAAGGTATTTTCTTTCCTTCCAAAAATCCCCATAAATTCATTTTAATTCCTTTTTAATCCTAGTCTTTTGCATTAGGTTCGAATTTCTGTATGTTTATTATTTCTGGAGGTTAATCACAGTTTTGGGTTTATTTGGAGCTTTGGAGTTGGTATTTAAAATCTTTACATTGGAGCTTTCATGGAGGATTGACACACATAGGTAAACACCCTCAAATTATGTTTTAATCCTGATTTTAGTGCATGATGGCTTAGGAATAGGTGTCCCCTAGCTACTGTAGAAATTTCGTGTCATTTGCATTAGGTTACGTGTCCGTATCGGACACGTATCAAACATATAGGCTAGGTGTTCGACGAAATGCCCGAACCAATTCGATTTGCTATTTTTGCAAATCTATTTGAATGGAAACCTAGATCTAGGGTTTGCTTAGGGATTTATGTTGTTTTTTTCCTAATTTTAGTTTTGTGTCGTGTCCACACGGGGACACGAACACGCTGACCGCGCGCACGAACACCGTATCCTGCATCACGGGGATCATAACTCCCGACACAGGACACGTAGACACGCCAAAATTGGTGAGTATGATGGGCCATTGTCTGCCATCATGCTCCCAAAATTTGGGATCATTTGGTTGCGTTTGCGAGAAGAAATCCTCCCCGCACTGGCCGTACGACCTGTCGTTGCGCGCGCTAGAATGCAACTGATACACGATCGTATCGAACACGACACCTGTCGTTGATACTATACAGGCGGTCCTAGGGATAGCCCTACCCGTGGCGCACGTGTACGTAAGGCCACGTGTCACCATGTGGCCTGTGTCGCGTGCGGGACACGCGTGTATGCGTGCACGATGCTTGCGTGCAGTCCTGTGCACTATGCAGTGCACTATGAGTGATTGTGTGTGTTTGGACACGTTCGTGTCATGTTTTGGACACAATATTGAGTGTATGACACGAAAACGTATTGCTTATTAATTACCAACTCTTAATTCATCACATTACAGTGTTTTGATTGATCGAATGTGGACTGATACGCAGTGTACTGTTCTTAATATCCCGAGTTTAATCCCTGTTTAATCTGATTTCTTAATGTTTAATTACCATTTTAATTCATGAACATGTGTAATTACATCACTATAATGTTGTTTACTGATTTGTGTTAAGTTTTAGGGTTCAAATTGGATTTTCGATATTGGAATGGGTTTTCGAAATGTGTGGACTGATACTCTTATGCACTGTTAAATTCTGATTTCCATTTCCTATTCTAAACTGAGAAATTATGTTCAATTACATGTTTAATTCAATCACCATTTTTAGTTCACTGTTAGGTTCATGTCAGTCATATTAGATTAGGTTTTGCACTTGGTAATGGAATTTTATACATGGGAATGGGCTAAATGATGAACTGAGTCACACATTTTCCTGAAAATTAATGTCTAACTTTGATTTCCAGTTTTCAACTAATTTGAAATGTTAACTTGCCTGTTAATTTCTTACACTGTATATAACTAACTGTCAGTTGGGTTTCAATGGAATGAATGGTTTTCAATGGGATGTTGGATTCGAAATTGGGATTCAAATGGGATGACACGAAACTAGAATTTGGGTTGGTTTATTGATATATCATTGACTTCCTATTATAAACTGAATGAAAGTTTATTTTACATGTTTGATTCCTGAACTTTCGGTTAATTCCCCATGTTTTAGTTAACTGTTGGTTAATTATAAACTGTCAGCCTTCTTTTTCCTGAGAACTCACTAGCTGTTGATTCAAATGCCTGAACACTATATCACCTATCATCCTCACCCTCACGTGACACTGTCACATACACTCATGTCCCTCACACAACCAAACCTGTCACTTAGATTCCTATTCCTAAACACATGTGACACTACACTACACTAACTTAACACCATGCTGCCATGTTCCCACACACCATGCCACACACTTTAATCCCATTGACACATTACCCTCTCACACCCCCACTCTACACACACAAGTGATACCCTTGCATTCATTCCATGTTAACACTATGTTTCACTCCACCCTCATATACACACTACCTTAAACTCTCAACACAGACACACACACCATGCAACGTACTATATTACACTCTACTATTTCATAAGGTCCCACACACACATGTATACCTTGACACAAGCATATATGTCTCTCTCCCTATCACACTCTATGCATATATATATATATATATATATATATATATATATATATATATATATATATATATATATATATATGTGTGTGTATATATATACATATCTATATGTGATATATATATATCATAATGTGGCCATGTATAAATGTGTGTTAGTATATAAATTAGATATATAATTAATGTGAGATATGTATGGAATATATGATATAGCTATATAGCCTATGGCCTATATACAGGGCATAAAGCCTATGGGTGTATACCTATGGCTCATAGCCTGTCTATATGGTTTGAATGCCAGTATAGGTGTGCAGTTGGCTTGTATAGCCTAGATAGTGTGTGTGCTTGCTAGAATAGGCTGGTTAGGCTTAGGCTTGACCTAGTTGACCTAGTTTGACTAGTATAGTTGACTAGAGTTGACCGAGAGTTGACTTTAGTCCAGTTAGATCCTAAACATCATATAGATGTATTGTAGCAGTCTGATATATTATTTTAGACTTATAGTGACTTGTACTATTTTATAGGAGACAGACACCACTCCTCGGACAGTAGATTCTCTTCGGATACTCAGGATACAGGCGAGTACATTCTCTGATCATTTCATATCCTGCTTAGGAGTATATTTTCTGTTTTAGATTACTTTACATGATGCTGACACGTTGGAAACACGAATTAGTACTATATGGATCTTGTCGTGCGATGTTATCCCCTTAGCGGATACATCGGATATTTTATGTTCGTGTACTTTATCATGAGCGTGTACTCCTTGTGTTCGTGCTTTTCGTATGCAAATCGTGTGAAATCATGTATACTCATGTGCTAACATGATCTTCGTGTACGACTATACTTCATGTTCAATAACATAACTTGGCTAGATCCTTGTGTATTGATTGGGGCGGGGGAGTAGAAGTGGTTATGTATTCAATCCAGTAGATTACTCGTGTGCAACCACTTTAGATTACTTGTGTGCAACATCGTACCGTTTACATAACCATCTTGTGCTCTGAATCACTAGTCACTGTTTGTTCTCTATATACTGTAGCTATTTACTTATAGTCTCTCTCTTTTTACATCATGTTGTTCTTCAGTTTCCTGTATCTTACTCTCTAGTATGTTTATATTTCCTAACCTGTTATGATTTGTTGAGATATACTGTACGCGCTCCTGTCCTGACTGGACCTGTTAAAAATTTTACAGTGAATGATGAGGCTCTGGTGTCTACCCATTATGGTGCAGCTTTAGACAACACTTATGACTTGGACCCACTTGCAGTAGAGGATCTACAACCAGTTGTTTAGACTGCTAGCTTAGACTCTTACCTTGTCTTCTCATTGATACATTATTGTATATACTGGGAGTTTGTTTTATCTGATGTTTCTGGATATGTATTTATCTTAGACACTTAGACTTTATCTGGATTGTTTTCTCTGTGGATTCATTCTGTTCTTGTCTATCTATCTATCTTTTATCATGCTCTACCTTAGATATGATTGAGACTGTATTTATTATGTCACCTCCATTCGGAGTGTATATACTGTACATGTACCTTTATATTGTTAGATGTTTGACCTAGGACAGCGTTCTACCGCCGACACTGCGGCGTAGGCTGGACGTACCCACGTCTCGTGCCCTTACTCTAGGGTACGGGTCGTGACAGCATGCCAGCGGCCGGCCGCACCCCTGCGCGCCACCCCGACCGTACCCCTGCGCGCCAGTAGCCTACTGCGTCCTCGCAAGCCAACCCGGCCGCGCCACCGCGCCTCCCGTGTCGTGCCGCGCCGCCTTTCCGTGTGCGCTGTGCGTTCTTCCGCGTCCGCCCGTACACCCGTGCATAGTGTCGATCCCATTCGCGTGCCCTGGGCGCGTGTCCCCGCCGTTACTTCGCCTTGCATGACCCCAAGTCCGAAGCCATCCTTTGGTTCTTCTTCTTTAAATTTCCGGTAAGCTTCTGTCAGAGGTTCTGTTTGTCACCCTCGGTTTCATTGTACGTAATTTGGTATACGTGTACGTATCTTGGACCCGTATTTCAACTTGTCCTGACTGGCTAGTCTTGGTTTTTTGTATTGGCATGGGTTAGTTGGCATTTAATGGCTCGTATGGTCTATTCTGGCTTAGGCATGCATCGGGTTCGGCTGGTTTGGCTTAGTTTGGGTTAGTATGCAAACTCCTACCTACCCCCATCCCTCATTTATTAACCCAACAACCCTTCTCTCTCCTCATTCATTTTCTATTACTACTCTTCTTCTTCTTTATTTCTCCACCGACCACCCGCAGTAGGCAAGTACAACTTGCTTCATAGAGGAACTCAATTTTGTTGTTCCTATTGTCTTCCTCACGAGATTCTAAGACACTTTAGTACTTAGCATTTTTAATTTCCGTGGTTCATTTCATGAAGAACTAAGTTTTAGTATTTTTTATCTTCATAGTTTTGATCTACTGAACTTGATTGTTTTCGAAAATGGAGAGTTCCATGTGGTGGGAATTTCGATTTTATGCAAGTTTAACTTTTGAATGGCTGGATTTCACCAAGTCTTGGCCGAGATGGGGTTCCCTGAGTTCTTGAGTCTCCATGGCTGCAAGTCTCGGCCTTGGGAAGAAGACGAGCCTTTTACGCACACGTTATACGTGTCCGCGTAGTGACTTTCCTTTATGCACACGTTTTTACGTGCCAGCAGTAGCATCTCCTTCTTTATGCACACGTTTTCACGTGCCCGCGTAGTGTTCCCTTTTACGCACACGCCTTGCATGCCCACGTAATCCGTTCTACGTCGAGCTCATTCGAGCTCTATGCAGGGGACTCCCATCTCGCGTAGAGTCTCGCGTGGAGAGCTGCTCGCGTAGAGGGGTCCATCCTCAGGTCCTGCTCGCATGGAGTACTTGATCGCGTTGAGGGGTCCTTCCTTGGTCTTGCTCGCGTAAAGCCATTTTACGCTCGGGCCCCCTTTGGCCTAGCGTAGTTTCTCTCGCGTAGAGGCCTTGAGCCCCTATGCGTACCCGGGTGCCCTTTCGTACTTGCACCCTCTTGTCACGGACTTGATAACCTTGACTTGATTGACACGATTGGACTGATAATTGTACATGGCATGACAAGTAACTGACAAGACATGGCATGACATGACAAGATATGACAAGTAAGCATGATGGGAACTATTGAATGTTGTTGCGACGGCTAGCATAATATGGCAAGAATGAATGGCCTAGGACACCGTGGACGATTGTGTTTGTACAAATGAACCAGTACTGTCTCACATTATGTCTAAGGCAGGGACCCCTGAGTACCACGGTCACGGGTACCTATTGAAACTGACTAAGGCTAATAACTAGAATAATCCAGTAGTCATGAAGAGATTTCCCAGCTACAGGCAATCCCATTATCTGTGCGCCCCACCTGGGATCTGTAGCCTACCGTCGAGTAGGACACATTTCCAGCACACTGTCATGTGTTGCACCCTTCAACCTACTTAAGGGTACATGCATTTCCTGGACGATGTACCCACATGAAGTCAACCCCTAATTTGCGTCCGGATAGCCTGGATGGTCTGCAGGGCTTGTGGCTGTGGAATAATATCAGTGCATCTTGGTAGTAACTAGGTCTGTGATAACCCTAGTTAGTTAAAGTATCAAGCCGTACTTATTGCTTGGCCGTGAATGATGGATGGAGTCTAACCAGTACAAGTCTTGTCTTGTTCCAGTACCTGGCTACTTCGGAACATTATTGCTTATGCGTACCTTATCAATAACTGATCAGAATGATTCTTTATCCACATGACATTTATTGCTCTATTTAGATTTCATGTCTCATTATATTCTTTCTTATTTTATGTTTCTGATATGCTGGTTTTAGTTCTTAAGTGAAGCCTCCTTTGTGGCACTTGCACTTTCTGGGATTCCAGCCAGATGGTGAGCACCAGGCATAACCCTGGCAACGAGTGGATTTTATTTTTGGCTCTCCCACTCTATTGTAAAAGTATTCTTTTGAGGCGTTTAGCCGATGAGCACGTGTTAGCTCGATTGTACTTTACTTACTGTCTGCCTATGGGCTGTAGTATGATTAACAAATCTTAGGGTTGATCATGTATGACTGAAACTCTTGCTAGTCTTCACATTTTGTATGACTAGCTTCATGATCATCTAAATATGTAATGTATGGGATACCTTACTATTGTATATTTGGTGCTCTGACATCTTGTAACTGCTATTATTTGCTTAAGATTGAGACAATAGGCTTGTTCGTAACCATAAGAGACTGATGGCTTGTAGTTAAACCTTCGTATATCTAGACAGCCGTGACTGTATAGTGAGGTAGGGTTGCTACTTCAATATATGTAGCTGGCTGTGTCTGCCCCCGCTCTCCAGTATTCTGGTTTATGGGACATGACACGGTTTAAGTGGTGGCCCATGCAGGTCTTGTGAATCAAGATATGTTAGGGTTTACCGAATAGATGTCTCAATCAGCACTCGCCCTTGATCTCTGCTCGTATCCTCTGAATCCCTGAAATCTTGACCTGATCACATGCTTGTATCTTTGATCTGTCATGGTCCTTCCTTATTGTTTTCTGTATCGTCTTCTTCTGCGGCACTATTTCTGGACCTGCCAATCAGCCGGAAGAAGCTCAACGAGTACTCCTACAACAAGAGGATCAAGCTCAGCACTTAAGAGCAGCGTCTCGAGTCATATTTCCCGGAGATCTAGAACCCCCAGTACAGCCAGCCCAGCCTGTGAGGCAGGATGATGGAGTCTTAGTCAGACTCATCAGGGAGTTGCTTGCATCACAGGATCGTCGAGGTGATGCATTGCACCAGACAGTACATGATGCCTTGAGCAGAGGTTGTCATCAAGGTAACAGTGCGGCCAACAGCTTCAAGCGCTTAAACCTTCCCTTCTTCGATGGTAGCGAAGATGCTATTGCCGCAGATGCTTGGTTGCAGGATACTGAGGTTATTCTAGAAGCAGCCAGGACCCCAGAAGACGAGAAGGTGGCCGTGGTACGCCTGTAGTTATTGGATCTAGCCCGCAGCTGGTGGACGGTACAGGCCGTTGGATTAAGGGAACCTATTGCATGGACAGTATTCCGTAAGAGATTCCAGACCAAGTATTTTGATGCTGTAGCTCGGTATGATCTACAGACGAGGTTCCCTAATTTGAAGCTGATGGGCAGGACGGTCGATGGATATGCGACCGAGTTCTCCACGCTTAGTCGGTTTGCTCCCACCTTGGTGGCGACCGAGTTCGACAAAGCTCAGCGGTTTCAGCAGGGACTCCACCTGAAGATTTTGCTGGCGGTGGAGCAGTTCGAGCATCAGACTTTCGATACAGTATTGAGAGCAGCTAGGAGGCATGAGCATACCTCCCAGAGAATTGTGGACCGGACTGAAAGTCAGAAGCGGTCTCACGGCCATATGAACCAGTCTTCAGCAACAGCCCCGGCAGTTATGGCCTTGACCATTGGAGCTCCGAGGTGGGCGACTTCCATTACGTCGACTTAGCATTCGACCCCAGCGTATTCCCAGCAACAGCCGAAGCTATCTTCCGTAATAGGTTGTACTCATTGTGGGAAGCCAGGGCACGTGGTGTCAGAGTGTCGCAGAGCACATAGTTTGTGCTTGGTTTGTGGGGCACTGGACCACAAGGTTGGAAACTGCCCGAATAGAGGAAGTTCATCTTCTTCGACCTTTTCTAGTCCCTCGGTTAGGGGGCCAGCCCCAGTACCAGTTCAACAGCAGCAACAGTACCCATTTCCGAGGCCCTTGCGGCCTTAGACCCAAGTATTTCATCAGCAGAACCCCTAGCAGTATGCACAAGTCCAAGCTCAGACCCAAAACCGCCAGAGTAGTTTCCAGCAGAAGGGACCAGCACCCAGAGGTCAAGGTCAAGTGATGGCTTTGACCATGGAGGAGGAGTTAGCATCAGGTGAGGTAGTGGCAGGTACTATTCTCGTCAACTCCTTTTCAGCATCACGTTATTTGATTCTGGTACATCGTATTCATTTATACCTGCACGATTCGTGACACGGGTAAGGCTGGAGCCCGAGTCATTATCAATAAGGCTCAATATACTTACTGGTAGCGGACTTGTGGGAGTAGATAGAGTGTTTTTCTCGTGTCAGATCGTAGTTAGCGGTAGAGAGTTTCCTGCTAGATTGATAGAATTTTCGTTGGCCGATTACGATGTGGTCCTAGGGATGGATTGGTTGAGGGACCAGTTTGCTAGAATAGATTGCCATATCAGCAAGATTATTTTTAGTATTCCTGGTGAGCCAGAGTTTTCATTCTTCCGAGGCAGGTATAGAACCTTCTCCTCCAGTATTTCGGATGGCAGTTGTAGTGGCAGTTCAGTTTCTCAGAGTTATAGTAGAGTTTTATGATGTTTTCTCCAAAGAGCTCCCCGGTATGCCACCAGAGAGAGAGAGAGAGAGATCGAGTTCACCATAGACTTGATCCCCGGATTAGCAACAGTGTCAGATAGAGTCTACCAGATGGCACCGTCAGAATTGGAGATCTTGTATAAGATGATTGAAGAACTCAGGACCAAGAAATTCATCCGTGTTAGTGGATCGCCTTGTGGAGCCCCGATGCTTCTTGTGAAAAAGAAGGATGGTATGTCTAGATTATGTGTTGACTATCGTACCTTGAACTCAGTGACAATTAAGAACAGATACCCTCTCCCGAAGATAGATGAGTTGTTTGATCAACTCAAAGGGGCGTCCGTATTTTTGAAGATTGACTTGCGGTCAGGATACAACCAGATCAGAGTCAGAGAGTAGGACATCCCAAAGACGGCATTTAGATCCAGGTATGGGCATTGGGAGTTCCTTGTTATGTCTTTTGGAGCAACCAATGCGCCGGCTATATTCATGGACCTCATCAATCGTATCTTCATGCCTTATTTAGATCAGTTTGTGATTGTGTTCATAGACGATATCCTGGTCTACAGCAAGAGTGAAGAGGAGCATGAGCAGCATCTCAGAGTTATCCTCCAGATTCTCAGATAGCACCGGTTATATGCGAAGTTCAGTAAATACGAGTTCTGGTTCGATCGTATTTCATACTTGGGTCATATCATCACCAGAGGTGGAGCAGAAGTGGATCCCCAGAAGATCATGGCCATTGAGGCGTGGCCGGTACCCAGCACAGTTGCAGAAGTTCGTAGTTTTCTTGGCTTGGCTGGTTACTACCGGCGATTTGTTTTAGACATTGCATGGATTTCAGCCCCTATGACCCAGTTGACCCGCAAGGATGTGCAGTTTGCTTGGACAGCAGAATATCAGGATTCTTTTGAAAAGTTGAAGCGAGGCTTGATGACGGCACCCATTCTCACGCTTCCAGATGGGACTGGAGGATTCTCAATGTATTGTGATGCTTCAGGCAGAGGTTTAGGATGTATTTTGATGCAGCATGGGAAGGTAATAGCTTATGCGTCACGGTAACTTCGTGATCATGAGAAGAATTACCCGACCGACGACTTGGAGCTGGCAGCAGTAGTGTTTGTACTTAAGCTGTAGAGGTATTATTTGTATAAAGATAGGGTGGAGATTTTCACCGACCACAAGAGCTTGAAGTATGTGTTCATCCAGAAGGATCTTAACATACGTCAGAGAAGATGGCTAGAGATACTTGTGGATTATGACATCAACCTGCACTATCATTCTGGAAAGGCCAACGTTGTTGTAGATGCACTGAGTAGAAGAGCCGAAGTTTATTTTCTAACAGCACAACCCGAGTTGTTAGCAGATCTTTAGAAGATAGGTATAGAAGTTGTCCTTCCTACCAGTGTGGCATTGATGTCCACCATGCAAGTTCAGTCCAGTATAGTTGATAGGATCAGGTTAGCTCAGTCCGCGGATTCTAAGCTTCAGCGGCTTAGGGCAGAATGTGTAGCAGGGCAAAGGCCAGAGTTATGTATCCATGAGGACGGTATACTTCGACATGGGAGGCATCTTTGTGTGCCTAGTGGTGATATCAGATAGGAGATCATGGCAGAAGCTCACAGTTCTCAGTATTCGATTCATCCGGGCGGTACGAAGATGTATCGTGATATCCGACAGCATTTTTGGTGGAATGGTATGAAGGGAGAGATAGCCCGGTTTGTCTCTCGATGTTTAGTTTACCAACAAGTTAAAGCTGAACATCAGAGACCGGCTGGACTTTTCAACCTTTATCGATCCCAGAATGGAAATAGGAGCATATTACCATAGATTTTGTGACTTGATTACCTAGATTCCCAGCTGGAAGAGATGCTTTCTGGGTTGTAGTCGACAGACTCACCAATGTAGCTCGTTTTCTTCCTTTCAGGGTTGGTCAGTCGACGGATCAACTTGCAGAGATGTACCTCAGGCAGATAGTCTGGTTGCATGGAGTACAGTCAGTATTGTGTCCGACAGAGATTCCAGATTCATATCGCACTTTTGGCAGAGTCTTCAGAAAAGTTTGGGGACTCATCTCAAGTTCAGTTCAGCTTATCATCCGCAGACAGATGGTCAGTCAGAGCGCACTATCCAGACTCTTGAAGATATGTTGCGTTCATGTATACTCGACTTTGGTGGTTCATGGAAAGATCACTTTCATCTAGTGGAGTCCTCGTATAACAACAGTTTCCAGGCCAGTATCCAGATGGCACCCTTTGAGGCCTTTTATGGCAGGAATTGTAGGTCTCCTTTAGCATAGGATGATATCAGTGAGAGATAAATGCTTGGTCCCGAGATGGTGACACGGACTATTGAGGTGGTCAGGCAAGTCAGAGATCATCTTCGAGCTGTGCAAGATCGCCAGCGTCATTAGACCGATTCTCATCGGCGTCTCCTTGAATTTTCTGTCGGCGACCAAGTATTCCTTCGGATCTCGTCTACCCGTGGCGTCATTCGTTTCGGCCTACGGAGAAAGCTTAGTCCTAGGTATATAGGGCCGTTCGATATTCTGGAACGAGTAGGTGATGTGTCCTATTGTCTCGCTCTTTCGCCGTCATTACGTGAGGTACATGATGTCTTTCATGTATCCCAATTACGACGGTATATCCTGGATCTGAGTCATGTCCTTGATCATTCAGAATTGGTTGTTGGTACCAACCTTTCGTATGAGGAGGGACCCGTATCCATATTGGACCGAAGAGAGAAGATACTCAAGAACAAGACTATCAAGTTAGTCCGTGTTGCTTGGGGTCATCACTCTTTGGGTGAGTCAATGTGGGAGCGTGAGAATGACATCCGAACACAATATCCTGACCTGTTTGTCTCGTGAGGTATAATATCTTCCTTATGTCTCATGCCTTTGATTCCTTGCTTGTATGATTGATTGTTTGATTGATTGCTTAGTTATATCTTGCCTGTGATTAGTGTAGCTTGCTTGACATCTCTAGCCTCTTGATTAAATTTCGAGGACGAAATTCTTTTAAGGTGGGTAGAGTTGTCACCCTCGGTTTCGTTATATGTATTTTGGTATACGTGTACGTATCTCGGACCTGTATTTCGACTTGTCCTGACTAGCTAGTCTTAGGTTTTTCCATTGGCATGAGTTAGTTGGCATTTCATGGCTCGTATGGTCTATTCTGGCTTGGACATGCATCGGGTTCGGTTGGGTTCAGGCTGGTTTGGCTTGGTTTGGGTTAGTATGCAAACCCCTACCTACCTCCGTCCCTCATTTATTAACCCAACAACCCTTCTCTTTCCTTATTCATTTCCCATTACTACTCTTTTTCTTCTTCTTCATTTATCCACCGACCACCCGTAGTAGGCAAGTGCAACTTGCTTCATGGAGGAACTCAATTTTGTTGTTCAATTGTCTTTCGCATGAGATTCTAAGACACCTTATACTTAGCATTTTTAATTTCCGTGGTTCATTTCATTTAGATCTAAGTTTTAGTATTTTTGATCTTCATGGTTTTGATCTACTGAACTTGGTTTTTTTCAAAAATAGAGAGTTCCATGTGGTGGCAATTTCGATTTTACACAAGTTTGACTTTTGAATGGCTGGATTTCACCAAGTCTTGGCCGAGATGGGGTTCCCTGAGTTCTTGAGTCTCCATGGCTGCAAGTCTCGGCCTTGGGGAGAAGACGAGCCTTTTACGCACACATTCATACGTGTCCTGCGAGTGACTTTCCTTCACGCACACGTTTTACGTGCCAGCGTAACATCTCCTTCTTTACGCGCACGTTTTCACGTGCCCGCGTAATGTTCCCTTTTGCGCACACGCCTTGCGTGCCCGTGTAATCCGTTCTACGCTGAGCTCATTCGAGCTCTACGCGGGGGACTCCCGCTCGCGTAGAGTCTCGCGTGCGTAAAATCTCGCGTAGAGTCTCACGTGCGTAGAATCCCGCGTAGAGTCTCGCGTACGTAAAATCTCGCGTAGAGTCTCGCGTGGAGAGCTGCTCGCGTAGAGGGGTCCTTCCTTGGTCTTTCTCGCATAAAGCCATTTTATGCTCGGGCCCCTCCGGCCTAGCGTAGTTTCTCTAGCGTAGAGGCCTTGATCCCCTATGCGTACCCGTGTGCCCTTTCGTACTTGCACCCTCTTGTCATGGACTTGATAACCTTGACTTGATTGACACGATTGGACTGATAATTGTACATGGCATGACTAGTAACTGACATGAATGGCATGACAACAAGATATGACAAGCAAGCATGATGGGAACTATTGAATGCTGTTGCTACAAATAGCATGACATGATAAGAATAAATAGCCTGGACACCCTGGATGATTGTGTTTGTACAAATGAACCAGTACTGTCTCGCATCATGTCTAGGGCAGGGACCCCAGAGTAGCTCGGTCAGGGGTACCTACTGAAACTGACTAAGGCTAATAAATAGAATAATCCAGTAGTCATGAAGAAATTTCCCAGCTACAGGCAATCCTGTTATCTGGGCGCCCCTCCTGGGATCTGTAGCCTGCCGTCGAGTAGGGCAAATTTTAGCACACTGTCATATGTTGCACCCTTCAAGCTACTTAAGGGTACATGCATTTCCTGGACGATGTACCCACATGAAGTCAACCCCTAATTTACATCCGGATAGCCTGTATGGTCTGCAGGGCTTGTGGCTGTGGAATAATCTCAGTACATGTTGCTAGTAACTAGGCCTGTGATAACCCTAGTTAGTTAAAGTATCAAGCCGTACTTATTGCTTGGCCGTGAATGATGGATGGAGTCTAACCAGTACAAGTCTTGTCTTGTTCCAGTACCTGGCTACTTCGGAATATGATTGCTTATGCGTACCTTATCAATAACTGATCAGAATGATTCTTTATCCAATGATATTTATTGCTCTATTTAGATTTCATGTCTCATTATATTCTTTCTTATTTTATGTTTCTGTTATGCTGGTTTTAGTTCTTAAGTGAAGCCTCCTTTGTGGTACTTGCTCTTTCTTGGATCTGACCCAGCTGGTTTTGTATGGCCAGATATCGGAGCAGCTCCAGAGGATCTCCCTATCTTCCAGGCAGATGGTGACCACTAGGCGTAATCCTGGCAACGAGTGGGTTTTATTTTCGGCTCTTTCACTCTATTGTAAAAGTATTCTTTTGAGACGTTTAGCCGACGAGCACGCGTTATCTCGATTGCACTTTACTTACTGTCTGCCTACGGGCTGTAGCATGATTAACAAATCCTAGGGTTGATCATGTATGACTGAAACTCTTGCTAGTCTTCACATTTTGTATGACTAGCTTCATGATCATCCAAATATGTAATGTATGGGACATATTACTATTGTATATTTGGTGCTCGGACATCTTGTAACTGCTATTATTTGCTTGAGATTGAGACAATAGGCTTGTTCGTGACCATAAGAGACTGATGGCTTGTAGTTAAACCCTCGTATATCTAGACAATCGTGACCGTATAGCGAGGTGGGTTGCACTTCAATATACGTAGCTGGCTGTATCTGTCTCCGCTCTCCAGTATTCTGGTTTGTGGGGCGTGACACTGTTCCTTTCTCAGAGTAGAATTAGAATGAGAAATTCAATTCCTGTCCGACCGGAATTGACAAAATAAAGCTCTGTCAATTTCTGGATAGCTAGTTTCCTAAATTAGATTATGTGATTGTGAATATGATTAATTAAATTAGTTAATGCATAATATTAGCTTAGTGTAGCTAGTAATAATATTTATGCCATCATAAATCACTAGATGATCACTACAAGAAAAATACATTTTTATGACAGATAAAAGCCATCATATATGACAATTTATGACGACTTTTTTGAAGTAGGCAACTGTAACCACCACTTTTCTAAAATGAGGATAATTTTGAACTTTTGTAATTTTTATCATCTAATAATAGTATTTAAATCATATTATAATTTTTGGTGATTTTTTTCTTTATTTTATATTATTTAGATGGGTGAATTGTGATTTTGGTTGTTGCTAGCTTAACCCTAGAGACTGCTTGACTTAGATACTAACCATGACCAAGGAGACTCGACCATGTGACTAGATTGGCTAATTACCTATTTTTAGGCTAAGGGTATTTTAGTCATTGTGTATTACTTTGAATTTTATTAATTTATTAATTAAATTGATTGTTGTGTTGTTTGGATTGGTGTTTTGGTAGGACCAAGATGGTATAACCTTAGTCAGCCTTGACTAGAAGCCTAATAATGTAATTAGAAGTATTATTGGCCTTTTAAAAATTTAAATTAGAATTATCACTACTAAAATACAGCAAATTGGCAACGAAGGATTAGCGACGGATCGTATCCGTCGGCCATAGCGACGGCCTCGCGACTACCTTGTGACTGGCTACCGTCAGAAAGCAATGGAAGTTTTTTTTAGTTTTTTTGCGTCAAAATCAGTCGCACAGCCGTCGCTAATTTGACGAAACTTTAGCAACGGATTCTTGTCCGTCGCTAATATGTCGCACATTGTGGCGGCAAAATCTGAAATAAATGGCACGCTAAATTAGCGTCTATGTGGCAACGGACGTTCCGTCGGTAATCTAGTTGGTATTTAGCGGCTACCTATATCCGTCGGTAATCCGTCGCTAAATATTGTAACCTAACTTAAATTGAACCGATGGGGGAAGAATTTTTCATTCCCCCCAAAAAACTCTCTCTCTTCCCTCTCTCTCTCTTTCCCTCTCCGGCGAGCTAGCGGGTACCCCATTTTCCGACGAAGCTCTCTCCGACGGGATATCGCTCTCTCAGGTATGCTCTCTCTCTCCCTCTCTCCCTTTCTCTCTCTCTCTATCTCTCTATTTAGGGTTTCGGGTTAGTGGGGGGATGGGTCGGCTGTCGCTCGGGCCGGCGGGGTGGGGGGAGGGAGTGGGGGCGGGAGGGGAGAGGTTGTTGAGGGCGGGGGGAGGGGACAGGGTAGGGTTTAGAGTTTCGGGACAGGGGTTGGGTTTCGGGTGGGGGGGTGGGCCGGCTGTCGCGGGGGGGGGGGGGGGGGGTGAGCCGGCTGTCGCGGGGGCCGGTGGTGATGGGGGGAGTATATATATATATATATATATATATATATATATTGCCCTCTCTAACTGTAGGTATGTCTCATTACCTACATTAGCTCCCAACCTCACACACACACACACACATACACCATGATATGAACAGCGGCCAATTGGCTACTGCTCTGCTACATGCCAAATGGGCCAAAACCAAAAGCTCTCAAGAGCACTCATACAAATATAAACCCAGTGGCAACACATTCTAGGCAAACACACACACACACCAAGATATGAACAGCGGCCAATTGGCTACTGCTCTGCTACAGGCCAAATACTAAGACACACTAAGACACTCCTCTAACCTAATGATATAGGGACACTCACTGACACTTGACAGTAAGCCCACTGTCCCCAATACTAACTCAGAACAGTTAACTCACCTAAACACTGATACATTCATGATGGTTCGCACGTTTTTCACTCTCACTGATCAGTCATAGGAAACAAAGTTTCATGAACATTCAAAGATACTAACTGACACTCTAACACAACTCTCATACAACTGATCACTAACTCTGATACTTGGATTACTGACCTCTCTAACTCATGTATCCTAATTGCTAATAAAATACTAACTCATAATATACAAGACACTCATACAACTGGACACTCAAAACAGTACCCATGTCCTCACTGATTGTAGGACCGACACCAACTAATATCCCTTCTCTTCATGACAGTAGCCCCATTCTCTTTTCATTTCTCTATTTTCGAATAGCTCACCCAAATACAAAGGGACTCACTCATAAAACGCTCACACTCTTAACACACACACACACACACACACTTCTTAACTGATTCTTGGGATACTAGGACTGATATCCACTGTCACTTGACAGTTATATCACTTACTGACTGAAATCTGTCTATGCCATTGGCCCAAAATGGCCTACTCCTAATAGGCAAATTGCCTCACCCTAACCACTCTAAACTCTCATCCTCTGAACACTCACCTTACTAATTGATACCTTATACTTAGACACACACAAATCCAATATATTGATACATACTCATGTATCCTAACTGATTTCACTTTACCAGATGGCACCCATGACCCGAGGAGCGGCACGTTGTTTGAGGGAAACACTGAATGCAGAGGTGGCTCCTCCTACTTTTAAGGAGGAAGTGGCACCGGTAGCTAGTGAGACCGGGAGTTCTATTCATCCAACACCGGTAGCTAGTGAAACCGGGAGTTCTATTCATGCAGCACTTGCAAGGGACTACATCTCTCCTAACTCCGTCGATCCCACTTATTCGAGGTGGTTGTGTGATCGTATCACTGAGCGTTTGCATGAGCTGCGTGGTTCTTATTAGCTATTACTGAACTTATTTGTATTAGACTATTTGTATTGGGTTGTTTTTGTATTAGATTATTTGTATTGGACTACATATATGAATTAGTACTGTATTAATCTCTGGATTGTATTGGACTACGACATGGTGATCAGGACATAGTCCCTGCAGCCATTCGACTGGCGAGGCAAAAACTATGTAGCCGTAGATGAAGTTGACTGTCCTCCGACCCTCATCCCTCGGCAATGATGATACGACAACCAACAGGAGAGTATACTCTGAGAGATCCATCTGAGTAGGATGTATACTCTGAGATATTACCTTTACAAGAATAATATCAGTAGTGGGATTGAGTGTTGGAGGAGATACTATTAGAGTATATGTCCTACTCGGATGGGTCTCTCACCAGTACTATTTTTTTTGACAGCATGGTGGATGTGCTCCGTCAACAGATTCTTGCTCCAAGCCAAAACTTTGCCATGGAGCTCTGTTTGCCATTGATTGTAAAAGTACAGAACAGTTTTATGGGAGAACTGAACTTAGACTCACAATACAAACTCGCTTGTACAAAGAAAGCCTAGAGACGAAAACCTAGGTACAGCAATCTAAGTACAATTATTTATTTTAGATTCTGGGGGTGACAATAGAGGCTCGGGAAAGCGACGGCAGCTCTGCCTTACTCCTTGGACGATCGGTGTGCAGCCTTGGCTCCAGAAGATTTGCTCAACGTTGAAGAAATGCTCTCTTTGCCCTCTCTCTGCTCTTCTCTCCAAGTACTCTGGTGCTCTCTCTGATCTCGAAAAGTGCTCCTGTGTGCGCCTCTCTCTGTGTGTGCGTATCTCTCTGTATATCTCTCTCCACAAGGGAATGGCACCTTGCTATTTATAATAGTGGGAGCATCATTAGGGTTTACAATGATTGCCTCTTGGAGATGGCGGCGGCCTGTGGGCTGGTCAATCTAGGCCATTCATTTTTGATTGTGACGAATCCGAACCATTGAGTGTAGATTACACCAACTCTCATCACTAATTAATGCTGATTGGAATAAATCTTCCTCATAATGATCTTCTGATGTCTGCGAATAAATTTGATTTATTCTCCTACCACGTGTTCCAGATTATTGGGATTTGACCCAATCTTTGATTGCAATAAATCTGAGAAATTGATCGGCTTAGGACACGTGTCCTAGGAGCCACTGGAGGGATCTGAACCGCATGACGAGTGAGCCGCATATGATTTTGGGCCGCATATGGTTAGGGCCACGTGTCCGGGCTGCCTGTGTAGTGGCCCTCCCTCGAGACTTTGAACCGCATGGAGGGGATCATTGCGAGCTGCATAGGGATACAGCCGCATAGAAATGGTCCTCTTGAACCGCATGGGAAGGCCTCTGCTTGAGCCGCATGAGGCTGTCTCGGCCTGAGCCGCATAGGGCGGCTTCATGCTGAACCGCATGAGAAGTCTTTGCTCGAGCCGCATGAGGCTGTCTCGACATGAGCTGCATAGGACGGCTTCATTCTGAACCGCATGAGGAGTCTTTGCTCGAGCCGCATACGAACGTCCACGTGGCAAGGCCACGTGGCATTTTTATGGCTCTCGGGGGATTTGTGTCAGATATCTCTTCTCTCTTCCCTAGAAGTCTGTCATTATGACAGAGTCATAATTACTTCTTTTTGTGCCAGGGCTGTCACTTTTTCAGAGTTGTCAGCCGTCAAAACAATTAATGCGAGAGGGCAGAGGAGAGGACTGTCCCACCACGTGTCTTCTGAGCCGTATGGGATATCTTGGGCCGCATAGTCCCTTATGCCGCATGACTCTCTGAGCCTCATGGGCTTTCTGAGCCGCATGGGGTTCCTGAACCGCATGGGTCATTTTCTTTAATATTTTCCATGCTTCTACAAGACCCCCTTCAAAGTTTTCAATTTGCAAAATTGAAATACTTTGAATAAGAAGCATGACTGTGTTCTTTTAGCCGCATATGAAACCCTGACCGCATAGAGATCTTGGCCGCATAGATTGTTCAGCCGCAGGAGGTGGTTCAGCCGCAGGGGACTGTTCAGCCGCATAGCTTCTCGCCACGTGTGCGGGTCTTTAATTGCCTCAAATTTGTTTCAAGCGCCGTTTTGTAGGGGGAATCCCAAGGGTCAGCTCATTAAATCTTTCGAATTTTACACCCTGGGTGAATCTTGGGGACGGAACCCGAGGAGTTGGTTTCGCTTTTCATGAGGCGGTCATTGGCCCACGTGTCCTCCTTCTCCCGTCCTCCTATAAATAGAAGGAGTTTGAAGAGAGAAAGGGCTTCTTTACTTTCTTTCTTTTTCCTCAAATCTTTCCTATCTCGATTGCCTTTCCCCTCTTCGATAACTAATGGCTCCCAAGAAGACCGTGGCAGCAAAGGACAAGAAGACAGCCTCTACTTTCCGCCTCGACTGCGGCTGCTACTCCGCCGGCCGTCGTACCTGATGTTCATCCTGACGCTCACCCCCCCATTACTGGTAAGGACAATGTATGAGTTAAAGAACCCTAACTGCCATGGCTACGTCGCATACTTTATGCACGAGTCTTTACAAATCGCATGTTCGCCCTACGGCTGAGCTGCGAGCCGTATAAGAAAACCACCGTGTCTGCATATGCGCTTCGTCGGCGAAGCTGCATAAGCGACGCTAAACCGCATAGACTTTTATTGCACGGAGCCGCATAAGTGTTCTTCTGAGCTTGAGCCGCATGAGGCTTTTTGGAGCCGCATAAGGCTTCGGAGCCGCATAAGGCTTCATGGAGCCACATGGATGTTTTCTTGAGCCGTATGAGGCTTGGAAGCACTCAATCAGCCCTCTTTATCCATCCGTTTAACTTACCTTTCTCTGTCTTTTCTTCAGTGAATCTGCCGGTTAACGCTGCTGGAAAACTCTTGGTGGGTAGCGCCCAAGCTGCTCTCGGCTATAGGTACGACCATATAGTTCAGCATATGACGGACCAGTTTCCGGGCGATGAGCCTCTGGCTAGATTGAATACCATCAAGAATCAGTCTTTCCATTTCCTTAATGCTATGATGAACTCCGGGAAATTTGAAGGGGAGTATTTAAAGCCTGCGTTCTTTTTTGGAGACGCCTTGACCGTGGAGAACAATCATGTTCTGAAGGATGTCGGAGAATTGGAGTTTTGTCTCTAACGGGATGGCGATCCGCATCCCCCAGATGGAGCGACACTTCCCATTATCTTGGTTTAATATACTCCCATTGGACCGGAAGATGGAGGAGACTTTAACCCCTACCAAAAGTAGGGATGTTCGTGGGGAACATCCATTATAATAACAATCTGAAGTCCGTGACTGCCGGCAAGGTGCATACTAGCTGTTCTGTGACGGGGTTGGTCCCAGGTTCTTTCCTGAATGTGGCGGGCCCTAACTTTACATTTTCTACCGCCGATACTTTTATAAATCAACGTGCTTGGAAGGGCTCCTATCCCGTTGGTCGGTTGATGTTCCCTGGTTGGGTACACCCTATTCCCTTGTGGACCAATTTGTCTACTTGGATCTTGCAGAAGTATGAGGCCTTTTTGTGTGAGATTGGCCTGTACCACGCTATCCGAGGCACCAGTCATGGCTTGTCCATAAACAAGAAGCTGTTCATGTCTCTGCTGGAGATGTATAATTGCCGTACGGGGACCTTTTACACACCTGTAGGGGAAATGGGACTCGTGCTCCATGAAATGCACGCGGTCTCCAAGCTTCCTTGGGGGGACGAAGCTTTTGAAGCGTATACTCCCACTAATGAGGAACTCGAAGATTTGGAACGACGGTATCCTGGTTTCGTGGCTCTTTACCAAGAGATATTGTGCCATTATAGCATATGTCATCAGATAACCCGAAAGGATAGTAACTCGGAAGGGAATGCTCCCCATACCAAGGACTGGGTGCACTATCTCTTCCCGACAGATGCCTCAGGTCAAGTTACCTCTCGTCGCCCTCGATCTCGGGAAGCGATTAAGGACTTGGTGTCGTCGGCTAAGAGAGTGGCCACTACCAGTGACAGATTCGGGAGCAAGACTGACGCTTTTGGTTACTTTTACCAGGATACTCAAGAGCTGTCCGAGAAAGCGCTTCTGGCGGGATTTTTGATGATCTGGCTACGAAATTGTGTAGTCTCGGGAGGAGCCGGTTCTATTGAGAGAATTAGTCGTAACTTCATCCTTCCGGCTGTGAAGTTAGTTTTACGAATCAGGCCAGCTCTCCTCCCGGCCATGGTGTGCAGCATACACCATGGCCTTCGTACCTTCACATCCAAAGTCATTGCTCGAGACGTGACTAACGATTTTGAACGAACTGAGTTGCCCTATCACTATTTAATGGGGTGGCTGCTGATACATTATCCGTCTTTGATGAGACCGGGCTCTGAAGACGGTGTGACTGATGATGACACATTTATCTTCCGCTATCGTGACGAGCCTTGGGAATGTGAGACCATGCGGGCTTGCCGGATGGCATTGGCAAGGGCAGATAAGTATCATATTTTCGTATCCGTCCCTCGCTTTACTGCCAGGGACATAGAGGCTGTACATCTTGACGGTATTGCGCCCCCTCAGCTTCTGGATGGCCAGATGCTCCTATGGCTGCGTAACATCCGTCCCGCACATCTGGTGTATCGTAACCTGCAATACTGTCTTTCTGGAGCCTTATCTGCCTAGCAGGTTTGCCCGGCAGTTTGGATACAGCCAACTCTGTCTAGACAGCCCCAGTTCTTGTCTGGGTTCTGAAGATAGCCTTCTTGATGGTATCAGGGCTTGGCAATATTATAATTCATTCCATACTCGTACCATTTTCTCGGTCCCTGCCATTAAGGAGTCAGTAGAGATCTTGTATATGGCGGCTTTGTATCATGTCATGGCGAACAAACCCCCGGTCGGTTTTAACCCAGGTACCAGTTTTATTGTTGGTACCGGTCTGGAGGAAGGCTCTCAAGGGGCCAAAAAAAGAAAGACTAGAGCCGAAGTGCCAGATTTGGATTCCGCTGCTGAGGGTGATACTCCGAAATGTAGCAGGCAAGTTTCTCCTGTTGGCGGTGTTTCTCGATCCCGGAAGCTGGTTGCGACTAGGCACCGCCCGCTAGCCATAAAAGAAAGTGGAGAAGAAGTCAACCCTGCGTCAGAGGTAACAAAACCGCTCTCGATTCCTTCTTCCTTCTTTCCTTCGAGCTTTAATTCTAATCGTCTTCGTTCTCTCTTTTAGGTGTCAGGAGAAGAAGAAGAGTTTCAAGATGTCGAGGTGGTGACCCAGGATGACGGGGACTCCCGTGAGCCTGTTCCTTTTCAAGATGACGCAGATCAATCTGTATCCCCCTTCAAGGTGGCGGGGACAGAGGACGTGACTGAGTTTAACTCGGGGATCATGGGTGAGGGGACCATGCAAGTTGTGGATGAGCTGCAGCCTTCATGCCCCTCTCCTGGTAAGATTAGCCGAATCTTAACCTGTGAGGAAGCCTATCTGCTCTATCATCACGTCCTTCGGGTTACGTCGATTGATTGTTATTCTGGGCATATAGGTCCTGCCCCTCCAGTGCCGAGGATGGACGTTGTTGAAACAACCCTAGCCGAAGGGGCATTGGTGGAGAAGGGTTTACCTCCTCACCGTCCGACTCGTCTCGATGGGCCTTCTGGGGGCTCGGGTTTAGCAGGCCAATTATCGGGGCAGTCGGGGCAAGGAGCGATGGTCCTTGCGTCATCCTCTGCTCCGGTGGCTCCGAATATCAACCTTTCTGCCCTACCGAGTATCCAAGCTCTCCGGGCGACAGAAGACGAGTTGGCTGCCATTCATGCATCGTTCTACTCGGACTCCGTTCCCCTGGTGGCGAGCTCTAGTGCTACTTCTCCGACGTTGCCAGTCCCTGCTTCCCCTGACGCCATCCTCTGCTGAAGTTCTGGACGACGCGTTGCAGGACGTGGTTGCCAGTTTCTATCATCATTTGAAGAGGAGAATCGAGGCCGCTGTGGAAAGAGGGACCTCCTTCACCTTGGCCCGACAATGCTCCCAGGGTCAAGTAAGTATCCTTAGGAATCTTCCTGGTGATGCAGGGATGGCTTCGCTTCTGGAGGCAAAATTGTTGGAGGCTGATCAGCTGGTGGCCGAGCTTCGAGTATTGCGGCAGGCTGATCTGTCTGCTATTATAAATGAGGAGCGGGATTCCCTTATCGCTGTTATAGAGAGGACCAGAGCTGCTCGGGATAAGACCAGACCGGCCATACTGAAGGATCTCAGCGACTTATCTGATCGGTATGATCAATTGAGTTACGCGAATGAAAATATCACGGCTCGGGAGGAGTCTGTCTCTCGTGAGATTACTGAGACGCGGGAGCAGATCCTTGTGCTTCAGAAGAAGCTAACTTTCTTGGAGTCTGAACTTGAGGCTGCCCGAAATGACAGGGGGCTAATTGTTCAGGAGGCTGACAGGATTACTCAAGCTTCGACTGACCTGGAGACTGCCCTGAAGAAATTGGAAGATGACTGTCAGGCGCTCCTGGGCTTGGACAATGGGGAGCGGTTATTCCAGGAGGCCGAGCGTCGGGCTCGACAAAGGATTGAGCGGGGGACCACCTCAGTGAGAAACCGCCTCCTAGAATTGAGTAATGCTGAGCTGTAGTCGGCCTTTTCTTCTTGTCTCGTTTCTGTTTTCTTTCTTTCTGAAAGGGACGTGATCCCAAAATATGTAATACTTTTTTCTCCTTTCAAATAAAGAGTATTTTCAATTCTACCCTTTATTTGTGTTGCCTGCTGTGCCCGTGATATTGTGGTGATGTTCTCCCCCGTATAGGGGATATATTTGTGGACCTGTTACCCATGGCATACCTTGGTTCTAGGTACGGATAACAAGTTTTGGTCAGGATACCTGAAGCAGCCATAGCAAAGTGGTCTTGGGTGCTCTTGGTATTGGAAAAAGGAATACCGTAGAGCAGCTGGGCTCCTGGGGCATGATGAGATGGTATGTTTGTGCTAAGAAACTTAGCTGAGGATATTTGTGGGCCTATTATCCTTGGCGTACCCTGGTTTAGGATACGGATAATAAGATGAAGGGGAACCGACATACTTGCTCAGAGGTAATGAGGATATGGAAAGCAGGAAAGTTTTTTAAACGTAGAGTTTTCCTACTCAGAGGTAATGAGGACATGGCAGGAGTGAACTCGACGGAGGGTATTGGTGGTCAACAGAGGACATTTGTGGTCAACAGAGGACATTTGTGGTCAACAGAGGACATTTGTGGTCAACAGAGGACATTTGTGGACCATTACCCTTGGCGTACTCCGGTTGTGGGTACAGATAATAGGTCGAAAGGGGATCATCATACTTACTCAGAGGTAATGAGGACGTGGCAAGTATGAAGGTTTCTTCGACGGAGCCTTCCATTCAGAGGTAATGAGGATATGACAGGAGTGGGCTCAATGAAGGAGGGCACATAGAACGACTCAGAGGTAATGAGGACATGGAAGTTCTATGTAAGGGGTAATTTGTTTTTGGCGGAAGTGGAACGACTCAGAGGTAATGAGGACATGGCCGTTTTGGAAATTTGTGGATCAGTTACCCTTTTTGTGCACTAGGAGTGTGGGTAGTAGATCATGAGGGAGGATCTCTTCCAGAAAGAAAGTTCAGAGGTATGGTCATACATGACTTGCTACCTGAAAGAGTGACCGGGATGTGAGTTCAGAGGTACCGGCGGGTACATGACTCAAGAATCTGGAAAACTATGGGGGTGAGTTCAGTGGTACCAGCGGGTACGTGACTCAAAAATCTGGAAAACTATGGGGGTGAGTTCAGTGGTACCAGCGGGTATGTGACTCAATAATCTGGAGAATGTTGTTTAGACATAATATTTCTTCAGGAACTTGCCGTTGACGGGCAACATGAGCAAGTCTCCGTTTTGCTTAGCGAGGCGGTAAGCACCGTTGGAGAACACAGCCTCGATGACAAATGGACCTTCCCATTTTGGCTGGAACTTGCCGGCGGTCTTGTGAGTCATGACCATTGGCCTCCGGACTGCCAGAACAAGATTGCCCACTTGGAATGTTCTTATATTGACCTTCTTGTTGAAGGCTCCTGAGATTCGTGCTTGGTATAGCTCGATCCTTTGCTGAGCTAGGAGGCACTTTTCATCTAAGGCCTCCAACTCTTGTAGTCGACGCCGGTAGTTGTCATTCGTCGTCAATTGATAAGTGAGGGCGACGCGGAGTGAGGGTATTTTAGTCTCTAATAGGAGAACTGCCTCACTCTCGTATACTAGAGAGAATGGTGTGTTCCCGGTAGCTGTTCGGACTGTGGTACGGTACGCCCATAAACACTTGCCGAGCTTCTCGTTCCAGTCGCGTTTGTTGGAGGAGACAAACTTCTTGAGGAGTTTAATGATTGTTTTGATGAGTGCCTCTGCCAACCCGTTCGCTGCCAGATTGTACGGTGTCGAAGCAATATTCTGAATACGGTGCTTATCGCAAAATCGATAGAAAGCGTGGCTTGCAAACTGCGGACCATTATCATGGATGATCCTTCGGGGCAGTCCAAAGCGGTAGATGATGTGATGCTTAAGGAAGCTGATCACGTTTGAAGTCTTGACTTCTACGAGTGGGACAGCTTCCGCCCATTTGGAGAAGTAATCAGTGATCGCAAGTATGAAACGATGTCCTCGGGAGGAAGGCGGGGTGATTGGACCAATGATATCTATTCCCCATGCTTCGAATGGCCAGGACGCCACTGTCGGATGTAGAAATTCGGATGGTTGGTGAATGAAGTCCGTGTGGACTTGGCAAGCTTTGCATTTTCTAGCATAATCTATCGCATCTGCCACCATCGTGGGCCAATAGTAGCCCATTCGTCGAAGATGGTCCTGCAATTTAGGATCGGGCTGGTGGGCCCCGCAGACACCGTCATGAGCTTTTCGTACGACTTCTTTGGCTTCTGCGTTTGACAGACATCGAAGCAATAATCCATTATAGGATCGGCGATACAGCATTTTTGTCTCTGTATCGTAGAAGAATCTGAGAGAACGCCGTCTGATGGAGGTGGCTTCCATTGGGTTCTCGGGCATGATATCGTAGACGACGAAGTCGATGAATGGTTGTCTCCAATCTGGGGCATCGTCAATCGCCTGAGCGGAATAGCTTGCCACGAATTGAACGTTGTTCTTTAGGCAGACCAGTTCGTGGCCTATCACATCCACCGACTGTTGAGTATGATTTGGCACTGCTAGGGAAGCGGCCAGGCCTGCTAACGCATCGGCTTCGATATTTCGGAGTCTGGGAACGTGCTCAATGAAGAACCCCTCAAACGATGAGATGATGTCGATCGCTATTTGGTGATAGGGGATCATGTCTTCATGGTGGACCTCGTATGAACCCCGGATCTGGTTGACGATTAGTTGGGAATCGCCGTATGCTTCAAGGTATTCTACCCCCAGCTCTCTTGCAAGTTGGAGGCCAATGACCAGAGCGTTGTACTCGGCCACATTGTTAGAGCAGGGTTCAGTGAGGGAATAAGCACGGTTGATCACCAATCCGAAAGGGGAGACCAGCACTACCCCGACTCCGACGATGATATTGCCTTTAGGTCCGGTCCTAGAAGCACCGTCGAAGAACATTCGCCATATAGCCTCGTGAGAGGTTGCATGCGAGTCGGCGACCTCATCTGGGATCTCTTCATATATTCTGGAAGACTCTGAGCCTGGGTGGGCTGCTAAGAAGTCTGCCAGGGCTTGACCTTTGACTGCCTTTTGTGGGACGAAGATCATATGATAAGGGGACATCAATATTGCCCATGTAGCGAGGCGAGAGCTGAGTGCCCCTGGTTTAGTCATGAGGACCCTGAGAGGGTTGACTCGTGAGATCACATGTATCGTTTGTCCGATGACATAGTGCCACGTTTTCTAAATGGCGAACACCAGAGCAAGGCATTCCTTCTCTACAGCGGTGTATCGGTGCTATGGCCCAATCATCATTCGGCTGAGGTAATATATGGCTTGCTTATGGCCTGCGTCGTTGTTTTGTGCCAGTAGAGCCCCGAGGGAATGTTCTATTGCTCGTACATAGAGCAGGAATGGTTTTCCAGAAACCGGGGCCACCAAGACTGGAGGGTTCGACAAATATTCTTTGATGCTGTCGAAGGCGCGCTGGCATTCTTCATCCCATACGAATGAGATGCCTTTCTTCATGAGATGGGTGAATGGTCGACATCGCCCGGAGAGGTTGGAAATGAATCTCCTGATGTAAGCTAGCCTCCCTTGAAGGCCTCTGAGTTCGCAGAGATTTCTCGGGGGACCCATCTCCATGATTGCTTTCATCTTCTTAGGGTCTACATGGATACCCTGTGCAGTGATGATGAAGCCCAAGAACTTCCCGCTGGATACGCCCAAAAAGGACTTTGTAGGGTTCATTTTCAAATTGTGCGTTCGCATTAGGCCGAATACCGTCCTTAGATCCTGCAGATGGTCTTCCTTGCAGCGACTCTTAACGGCTATGTCGTCAACATAGCACTCCACTGTCTTACGTAAGTGGTCTCTGAAGATGATGCTCATGGCTCTTTGATATGTGGCACCGGTATTCTTCAAATCGAAAGGTATGACTGTGTAGCAGTACGTGCCAATTGGTATTCGGAATGATGTATGCTTTTCGTCGTCAGGAGACATTTTGATTTGGTTGTACCCCGAGAAGCCATCCATGAATGACATACGTTCGAAGCCACAGGTATTGTCGATCATGATGTCTGTGATAGGAAGAGGAAATTCATCTTTGGGGCACGCCTCGTTCAGATTACGGAAGTCGATACAGATTCGAATCTTTCCATTCATCTTGAGGACTGGTACTATATTGGCGACCCAGTCAGGATGTTGTTCCTCACGAATGAAGCTGCTGGCTATCAGTTTGTTGACTTCGGCTTCGATTGCGTCCATGATGCCTGGGCGAAAGCGTCGCTGTTGTTGCTTGACTGGCTTCGCATCCGGCCGAATGTTGAGTTTGTGAAGAGCAATGTCAGGATTTAACCCTGGCATGTCTTCATAGCTCCAGGCGAACACATCAATGTATTCTCTGACATGTTTTAGCAGCGACTCCCGCTCTTCGTCTGTTAGGCTTTTACTGACGAAAATTAGTTTTGGAGAAGATTCGCTGCCGAGGTCAACCTGTATGACTTCATCTTCAGTAGGAGGTTCTCTTAGTTCGAACCGTTTTTCCCATTGTGCATCCAATTGCTGGGCCTACGGCTCTAGCTCGAGGATCTCGAGGATGTCTTCGTCTTCCTCGTAAGCGTCGGCGAATGCCATGTTGACTGACAAGACTTGTCTGAACACGTCTCCGATGCTGGTATCCGAATCAGAAGTTGGCGACCCGATTGAATGTGACTGCCAGTCGCATTCTTCATCTGAACTTCCAGGGGTCGTAGTAGGCGTTATATACCCTAACCTGCATCGAGTTTTGCTATAGTAGTCCCATGGTTTGCCCGCCGGGACTGGCAGCTTCAAAGATAATCGTCGCCCAGTACCGTAGTTCAAACCTGGCGTCGTCTCCAGATCATACCCCTGTTTCTGCATGAGATATTTGGATTGGGGGCTATAAAGATACAGAGGCAGTCTTCCGGCATCTGACCCGAGGTCGGCTTCCTCTATGGTGATGGGATGCGGGTCGTTCTTCCGACCGAAGATGATTGGATGGTCCCCTTCCTCGATTATTCGGTAAACGTCTTCTACTGGAGTAAGCTGGATCATGGTGTACACATTTGTCACCTGTATGTGTAGGTGAGTGCCCATACCGTGTTCCATAGCATACATTGTACATAGCTTATTGAGCTCGGTGTAGTTCAAAGATAACCCTTTATTGATGAAGTAAGGTATCTTTTCTAGGGGGATTACATCATCAGCGGAGGGAGCATCAGTATGGGCAGCCACATACTTGGCTAGCTCCGGTTCCTCTTCGGCTACCCCCTGCGTAAGTAAAGACTGAAGGGACGACCTGGGTAGCTTGATCGTCATAGGTTCAGCTGATGGAGCAGAGCGTGGAGTTGTTGGCAGACTAGCGACCCCCAGTTTGGCATTTGATGTGGAGCGAGGAGTGGCTGGGTCGCTAGAAGTGTCAGGCCTTGCATCGGGGTGACGATCCTTCTTGGAAAGGCGTATCGTCAGTGGCCTATCGGAGAAATTGAGCTTCTCCGTTTGGGGTTGACCGACTCTCGGCAGTCTGATTGTCAGTGGCCCCGTTGTGGGTCTCGACATTTGGCCGGACCTTGGCAGCCAGATTATTATCTGCTCCTCCTGCGTCGAGAGGCTGATCGCGTCCTTTCGCAGAGTGGCAGTAAGGGGTGCGGACCTGCCCGATTTGC
This sequence comes from Iris pallida, assembly GCA_029216955.1. Classification (NCBI taxonomy): domain Eukaryota; kingdom Viridiplantae; phylum Streptophyta; class Magnoliopsida; order Asparagales; family Iridaceae; genus Iris; species Iris pallida. Next base: position 3,701,984 of record JANAVB010042820.1, on the reverse strand, counting down.
GAGCTTGGAGGTGGATCGTCAGAGGTTCTTGTGATCCCGAAGCTGTCTCGGTATGAGCTTGTACATCTCATTCATCAAGGTGCCTCTTTGACTTTTCGTATAGGCAGGAGTCTGAGTAGTAGGATTCGACCCCTTTGAAGGGATCGATATCAGCAAATTCTGTCCTCACGAAGCCGTATTTGTCGACATATTTGAAGCACTGGTGTAGCGTGGAAGGCACGATCATGTAATCGTGTATCCATGGGCGCCCCAAGAGGATGTTGTAAGAAGTGTCTGCATATATGACGTAGCAGGTGACTTCGGATTAGAGATCGCCAATCTGACACTTCAGACGAATCTTTCCGATTGGGTAGCTCCTGCCCGAATTGAAGCCGCTGATGGCGGTGCTTGTGGGGGTCAGGCGATGCATTGGGATGCGGAGATGATGTAGCAGACCTTTTGGGATGATGCTGATGGAAGAGCCAGGATCTATGTACATCCGATCCACCTTCACGTCGTCGATGTATCCCGTGTAGTATAATGGACGATCGTGCAGATTAGTTTTGATGAGCATGTCCTGCGGAGTAAAGATGATGTTTGGTATTGCGCCAGTACAGGCACTGTCCTGGAGATCCACAGGTGAGTCCTCCCCGGTGAGGTTGGATTGAGCCAGATAGGCATCGGCATTTTGGAGTGCTTCGCTCAATGCAATACGAACGTCCTTGGAGAGCCTTAGGAGTCGTACAGTGACAACTTGGCCGGTGTGTTAGCCAATTGTGCTAAGATGTCAAAGTTGTAGGGCCTCTCTAGCCCTTGTGCTGCCTCTTTTCGGAGGGATTTGTCGAAGCGAGTCTCCCTCGGCCTAGGCTTGTCGGTCGTCGAAGGCTGAGCCGGTCCCGGAGTCTCAGTTGTAGTGGGTTGATGATTTTCAGCTGGATTGTCAACCACAGGTTGGGATTGCGCTCCGGACCGCGTGACGACGGCTGTAGCTTCCTCGTTGTCTGCCGAGATTGTGCGGCAGGACCTGACTTTTCTACTTTTCTTTTTGTAGGTGGAAGATGGAGTGGGCCGTGTCATTTCGGATACCAAGTCTGGATGGATCCACATGACCTCCCCTCGCGATGTGGTGAGGGGCACTAGACCAGCAGCCTGATCTCGAGGAGGTGGAAGGTTAGCAATCTCCATTGTCGCCAGAGGGATGGAGACCACCCCGTCATGAGTTTTCGTTGGAGGGAAACTGCCGAATTGTACCGACACCATATTGGCTGCCACGGTTACCTCTTCGAAATCGATAGCCAGAGCGTTCGAATCGATGAGGTTTTGGATGTACCGTTTCAGCTGGTAGCAGTCGTGTATAGCATGATGAACATAGCGATGATAATGGCAGTACTTTGGATTCTCCATCTCTGTCGGCCGCGGTTCCCGTCTTGGTGGAGGAAGCTGGATTCTGTCTCCTTGTATGAGCATGTCCAAGATGGGCTTGACGTGACCGTCTTCGAAGGAGTACATGATCTGCGGCCATTGTTTGTCTGCTGGCTTTGGCTCAGGTTTTTATGCCGTATCGGCTACCATAGCCTGCTTTCCTTTGCTATCCCGATTGTTGGAGGGGCTACCCCCATTATCGTTGTTGGGACGCTTGTCCTTGTTTTCTCCTTCCGAGATGTGCAATCCCAGTTGGCGAGCCATTTTCAATCGTTCTTCCGCGCTTGTGGCGCTGATGATGAACGTCTTCCAATCCTTGAATTGACTTTCGCCCATCCAGAGACTGATCGTTGGAAGCAGTCTCTTTTGGCAAATTTCAATGAAGGAGGAATCGGGATTTTCGGAGGGCAGCTTCATGGTGGTTTGGCGGAATCGCTCAATGTAGTTCCTTGTCAGCTCCTTCTCCCCTTGGACGACGTCCATAAGGGTGGACATGGTGATGTCCTGCCCTACTTCGTAGAATCTCTCCAAGAACATGCGCTTGAAGCCGACGAAGGAGTGGATGCAGTTGTCCGGCAGATTACGATACCGGTCGAAGGCGACTCCTTCCAATGCCCCGACGAATAATCGTGTGAGAATAGCATCATCATGGGGCAAATCGTCGGTAGTGACCTCGAAGTAAGTGATGTACCGACTTGCTGAGGTCTTGCCATCATAGGGATTGATATTGAACGGCTTATATCTTGGTGGGAATGGCACATCCCTCCATGCAGTGGGGTATGGTTGCCGTGTTCTGAGGTCTTGGGAATTCTCTCGGGCGTGGAACATGGCTCGAAGCTCTTGGACCTCTCTTCTTACTTCGCGGGCTTCGTCCACGGCGGTAGGGGCCGTTGTTTCTGGAGGATTGTTGCCCGGGTTCGGTGCTACCGAATTCGAATCCGCATTGACTGCGGGACCCGTGCTGGTTGGGCCAGGCGTCCCTCCTTGCAGAGTTGGAAGGGCCGCTTTAATCTCGTCTACAGATTTGACCAAAGCAAGCAATATGGCTTCGAGACTGTCGATGCGCTGGCGATCACTGGAACCACCTTGGTTGCTATCTGTCATGAATACCGTTTTTACATGAGAAGAGGTAGACGGAGCGGTGGAGGAAGCGCCTTCCGAATCGTACCCCTGTAGTGAGAAGTCGTCGGGGTATGTGGGTATGTTCCCTTCTGATTCAGACTCAGAAGGAACAGTACCCCCAATCTCTGAGTTTGCCTCGTCTTGGAAGTTATGGATGTCCTCGGGGACGTCGAGATTTGCTACATCTGATGGGAGGGTTGTCTCACCCGGCTCGTCTTCTTGGAACATTGGGTTGCTGTGGAGGCTCGGAGGGGTGCTACCCCCAGCCTCAGCAACCCCCTGCATTATGGACGACGAATCTCCTACTGTAGCATACTTCGTCTTAGAGCGAGTACCTTGGAAAACTCCGGTGGTGCGCACCCGCTTAGACGACAGTCTTTTGGTCGCAGTGGTTGAGATTTTTGGGCTAGGAATACTTGTCTTCTTCCCCTTCCATCAGTGGGGACTTTCCGAACAGAGTTACAAGATATGATGGGAAGTGTCTCGTCTTCTGAAGATGGCTGTCGCAGTCTTTAAAATACGGACTGCCGGCTTTTTTGTGCCGTCGCACTGTTGCAGCAGCAGTTGACGATGACTTAAGTACAGTGGCGTCCGTGAGAGGACTTTTTGCACCCGATGTGTCTTCTCTTTCCTTGCGTTTGTGGAGGATAGCCTCACGCAAGTTAGATGGGACGGGGTCGACCATCCCTGCTCCCGAAATTCTGGGAGACTTTTGCGAACCTCTCTGTCTGTCCACCGCCGAGGGCTGGACTCGAGTGGTTCTGTACAACTTCCCATCTGAGGCCCGCATAATGGTATGCGGGACGCTCGGAAGGTCAGAGGGTAGATCAGCGGATCGAACTCGCCAGGCTCGTACTGCCTTAGACTTCGTCGCTCTAGTGCGTAAGGGCACATAGTAGGAAGAGTCTAAGTAATACTGGAGAGAGTCAGACATATCTTCTTGGGAGCACAAGAGATCAGGGCCATAAGAGAGGCAGTCGAAGACGGAACCGCGTGGAGTAGGCATCATGCGGCTGTCTTCGGTGGTCTGTATGCGGTTGGCAGACGTAGCCGCATAGGCCTTCTTCATGCGGCTGGGAGTCTCAGCCGCATGATCCTTCTTTATGCGGCTGGATGATCTGGCCGCATGGATTTTCTTCATACGGCTGGTGGATCCACCCTCATAAGCCTCCTGCATGTGGTTGGCAGGAGTGTTCGGCTTCTTTTTGGGATGCACCGAGTCACTCTTTGCCCCTGCAAGTCCAGCATCGTAGTGTTTTCCTTTGTCGGACTTGGGAACAGCAGAGTTCTTCATGGCTTGAAGTGGAGCCGTATGAGAATCGCCCTCGCCGTCTTGGGCAGTAGAGAGTATCCCGTCCAGAGCTTGTGGAGGAGCGAATGACTTCGGCCTCTACTCGCAGCGAGCTTTCTTTGTGTGGGTTCATTTCTGGATCGGGCCAACACTTCCTTCAGAGTGCATCTCTTCGAATGCCTGTTGGTCGAAACAGACGACCATCTTCTGTTGCGTGGAGCCAAGCTTGGCTGCATCCGACTGTGTCACCAACTCTTCAGCCGTGGAGAAGTTTGTCCCCAGCAGAGTCGCCATCGTGTTTGCCATTGATTATAAAAGTACAGAACAGTTTTATGGGAGGACTGAACTTAGACTCACAATACAAACTCGCTTGTACAAAGAAAGCCTAGGGACGAAAACCTAGGTACAGCAATCTAAGTACAATTGTTTATTTTAGATTCTGGAGGGTGACAATAGAGGCTCGGGAAAGCGACGGCAGCTCTGCCTTACTCCTTGGACGATCGGTGTGCAGCCTTGGCTCCAGAAGATTTGCTCAACGTTGAAGAAATGCTCTCTTTGCTCTCTCTCTGCTCTTCTCTCCAAGTACTCTGGTGCTCTCTCTGATCTCGAAAAGTGCTCCTGTGTGCGCCTCTCTCTGTGTGTGCGTATCTCTCTGTATATCTCTCTCCACGAGGGAATGGCACCTTGCTATTTATAATAGTGGGAGCATCATTAGGGTTTACAATGATTGCCTCTTGGAGATGGCGACGGCCTGTGGACTGGTCAATCTAGGCCATTCATTTTTGATTGTGATGAATCCGAACCATTGAGTGTAGATTACACCAACTCTCATCAGCAATTAATGCCGATTGGAATAAATCTTCCTCATAATGATCTTCTGATATCTGCGAATAAATTTGATTTATTCTCCTGCCACGTGTCCCAGATTATTAGGATTTGACCCAATCTTTGATTGCAATAAATCTGAGAAATTGATCGACTTAGGACACATGTCCTAGGAGCCACTGGGGGGATCTGAACCGCATGACGAGTGAGCCGCATATGATTTTGGGCCGTATATGGTTAGGGCCACGTGTCAGGGCTGCCTGGGTAGTGGCCCTCCCTCGAGACTTTGAACCGCATGGAGGGGATCATTGCGAGCCGCATAGGGATACAGCCGTATGGAAATGGTCCTCTTGAACCGCATGGGGAGGCCTCTGCTTGAGCCGCATGAGGCTGTCTCGGCCTGAACCGCATAGGGCGGCTTCATGCTGAACCGCATGAGAAGTCTTTGCTCGAGCCGCATGAGGCTGTCTCGGCCTGAGCCGCATAGGACGACTTTATTCTGAACCGCATGAGGAGTCTTTGCTCGAGCCGCATACGAACGCCCACGTGGCAAGGCCACGTGGCTTTTTTATGGCTCTCGGGGGATTTGTGTCAGAGATCTCTTCTCTCTTCCCTAGAAGTCTGTCATTATGACAGAGTCATAATTACTTCTTTTTGTGTCAGGACTGTCACTTTTTCAGAGTTGTCAGCCGTCAAAATAATTAATGCGAGAGGGCAGAGGAGAGAACTGTCCCGCCATGTGTCTTCTGAGCCGCATGGGATGTCTTGGGCCGCATAGTCCCTTATATCGCATGACTCTCTGAGCCGCATGGGCTTTCTGAGCCGTATGGGGTTTCTGAGCCGCATGGGTCATTTTTCTAATATTTTCCATACTTCTACAAGCTCATGTGGACATCCTTCGTGTAGAGCTCGAGTGAGAGGTTCCTGACAGCATGGTGGTCTCCTTTGTCAAAGGATTCTTGCTCGTCCCAAATTGGTTGTAGGACGAGCAAGAATCCTTTGACAAAGGAGACCACCATGCAGTTAGGAACCTCTCGCTCGAGCTCTACACGAAGGATGTCCACTTGAGCTCCGGGGCAAAGTTTTGGCTCAGAGCAAGAATCTGTTGACGGAGCACATCCACCATGCTGTCAGAAAAAAATAGTAACGATGAGAGACTCATATGTGTAGGACGTATACTCTGATAGTATCTCCTCCAACACTCAATCCCACTACTGATATCATTCTTGTAAAGGTGATCTCTCAGAGTATACGTCCTACTCAGATGGATCACTCAGAGTATCCTCTCCGGTTGGGTTGTATTCTGAGCCATATGTTCTCACACTTAAAACACATATGAATTAGAACTGTGTGTCAATCTTTATTTTTGTATTTTTGGCAAACCCTGGGATTAGATTCTGTATTTTGTACTTTGGATTCTGTATTTTAGCTCCAGATCCAGATCTATTTGCATTAATCTACGGTATGACATGGTGATGAGGACATAGTCCCTGCAGCCATTCGACTGGCGAGGCAGAAACTATGTAGCCGTAGATAAAGTTGACTATCCTCCAACCCTCATCCCTCGGCAATGATGATACGACAACCTATCACTATATCTTATATAGTAGTAGATGATGTTTTAGTATTACATTATGTGAGTTCATCTTGATTCTGTTATATTCTTCAGATACTAGATACTAGGTTCGATAAGAACGTATACTACACCATATGTACAGAACATAGATGATTCACACTAATGTATGCTAGAATAAATTTTGGATTGTGTTCTTAGCCATCCGTTCTCACACTTAAAACACATATGAATTAGAACTATGTGTCAATCTTTGTTTTTGTATTTTCGGCGAACCCAGGGATTGGATTCTGTATTTTGTATTTTGAATTCTGTATTTTGGCTCCAGCTCCAGCTCCATTTGCATTAATCTACGGTACGACATGGTGATCAGGACATAGTCCCTGCAGCCATTCGACTGGCGAGGCAGAAACTATGTAGCCGTAGATAAAGTTGACTGTCCTCCGACCCTCATCCCTCGGCAATGATGATTCGACAACCTATCACTATATCTTATATAGTAGATGATGTTTTAGTATTACATTATGTGAGTTCATCTTAATTCTGTTACATTCTTCAGATACTAGATACTAGATTCGATAAGAACATATACTACACCATATGTACAGAACATAGATGATTCACACTAATGTATGCTAGAATAAATTTTGGATTGTGTTCTGAGCCATCCGTTCTCACACTTAAAACATATTTGAATTAGTACTGTGTGTCAATCTTTGTTTTTATATTTTCGACGAACCCAGGAATTGGATTCTGTATTTGTATTTTGGATTCTGTATTTTGGCTCCAACTCCAGGTCCATTTGCATTAATCTACGGTATGACGTGGTAATCAGGACATAGTTCCTGCAGCCATTTGACTGGCGAGGCAGAAACTATGTAGCCGTAGATAAAGTTGACTGTCCTCCGACCCTCATCCCTCGGCAATGATGATACGACAACCTATCACTATATCTTATATAGTAGTAGATGATGTTTTAGTATTACATTATGTGAGTTCATCTTGATTCTGTTACATTCTTCAGATACTAGATAAAGATTCGATAAGAACATATACTACACCATATGTACAGAACATAGATGATTCACACTAATGTATGCTAGAATAAATTTTGGGTTGTGTTCTGAGCCATCCGTTCTCACACTTAAAACACATATGAATTAGAACTGTGTGTCAATCTTTGTTTTTGTATTTTCGGTGAACCCAGGGATCGGATTCTGTATTTTGTATTTTGGATTCTGTATTTTGGCTCCAGCTCCAGCTCCAGCTCCATTTGTATTAATCTAAGGTACGATATGGTAATCAGGACATAGTTCCTGCAGCCATTCGACTGGCGAGGCAGAAACTATGTAGCCGTAGATAAAGTTGACTGTCCTTCGGCCCTCATCTCTCGGCAACAATGATACGACAACCTATCACAATATCTTATATAGTAGTAGATGATGTTTTAGTATTACATTATGTGAGTTCATCTTGATTCTGTTATATCCTTCTGATACTAGATTCGATAAAAACATATACTACACCATATATACATAACATAGATGATTCACACTAGTGTATGCTAGAATAAATTATGAAAGATTTCCAGTTACATACGGTTATTGGTGAGTACATGATTACATAGTAATTCTGTTAGTCCTGTGATACAGATTTTTACTCTCTCATGCTACCAACGTCACAACTTTTCTAGTGCTGCTCCATCTAATGATGATTAACGCAAAAATCAAAGACCCCCTCTCCTTTCTTACTCTTCATAGTTCTCACAACAGGAAGGTTCAGTGCTTTCAAGTTCTCTTCCATCCATGCTCTGGACCCATCTGCTCCTCCCTACTTTTCTTCTTCTTATTTGACTCTCAGCCACATATGATATCCAGCTCAAGTGTAGAGTCGGGGGAGAAGAAGTGGGCAGGAAGAGGAGGGAGAACCAGCACAGCCGGCGGCATGACCTAGAGGAAGTACAGAGGTTTTGCTGGAGGTTTTGGCAATTTTTCCAGGATGGTGTTGAGGAGCAAGTGTAGAGTCGGCCGAAGGAGCAACCTTCGGCCGACTCTACACTTGCTCCTCAATACCATCCTGGAAAAATTGCCAGCACCTCCAGCAAAACCTCTGTACTTCTTCCAAGTCATCCCGCCGGTTGTGCTGGTTCCCCCTCCTCTTTCTGCCCACTTCTTCTCCCCCGACTCTACACTTGAGCTGGATATCATATGTGGCTGAGAGAGTCAAATAAGAAAAAGGGAAGTAGGGAGGAGCAGATAGGTCCAGAGCCATGGTGGAAGAGAGAAGAAGGCTCCCAAGACTCCCCGAGGTGGATATCATATGTGGCTGAAAATTTTGATAAACTTCTTTTTTTTATAATTTGAGTAAATTTCTTTACCCTATATGAAAATTTCTGTTGTCAGAGAGATGGCTCCCAAGACTCCCCGAAGTGGTGCTACTAACCGAAGAAGGGACCGAGGCAAGGAACCCTTGGAGGTCGACACGAAGGAAGTCCCCGTCGTCAAACAAGAGCCGGTGACTGTTAAGGAGGAGGTGTTACCAAAGGTCGAGGTCAAGGAAGAACCGATGACCATCAGGGAAGAGATTGCTCCCAAGGTTGAAGTTAAAAAGGAGCCACCGTCAGAGAGTAGTAACATCGGGACCGACCCTCCTGTCCCTACAGAAGACCTCAACCAGATTGAGCCTTCGTATGCAAAGCGGCTGATAGAATGGTACATGCCTCAACTCAACTATGATCCCTGGCTGTGAGGATTCATCGTCTGACTCGCTGTCTTTTCTGAGGCATTGTGTTGGATTGTTTATGTTTGGATATTTTGTAAAGTGGCTGATAGAATGGTACATGCCTCAACGCAACCAGATTGAGCCTTCATATTTGTATTGGGTTGTTTATGTTTGGATATTTTGCTATGTATGTTGGCATAGTGTGTTGGATATTGTGTTGGATATTTTGTTGGTCATTGTGTTGGATATTTTTTGTGTATGTTGTGATATATTGGATGTTTGGAGATATTGTGTTGGCAATATGGATATTTGTTGGATATATTGGATGTCGGATATGTTATATTTGTGTATGGTGGATGCTGAATATGTTATATTACAGGGAATAGTCTCTTTCCTACAATTTTTTTTTCAAAAATATTTCTGTTAGCGACGGATTTTCGACGGACTGTTGCAAGTATCGATGGATTACCGACGGGTTACCGACTGACCTTTGCAGATAGCGACGGTTTCCTGACGGATTATCCGTCGGACTATTTCTGGAAAAATTACGCGACGGAAGGGCGACGGACTTCCCGTCGCTCATATTCTGGAATGTATGGAAGATTTCCAGAAGGGTGGCCACGTATTATACGTCGCTCTTCCGCCGCTAATCCGTCGAGGATGGCGACGCTTTGAGCGACGAATATTGCGTATCAAAAACCCTCGGATACACGGTTAGCGACGATTTAGCGACTAATTTTCCGTCGCTAATTTTATGAATATATTAAAAATTTAAACTGTCGTAGTTGACGGGAAGCCGTCGGTTAGCCATCGCAAAAAGTTTTAGTGACGAGGTTATTCCCGACGAATTTTTTTAAGCCCGTATCCGTCAAAAATCCGTCCGTAATGGGAATTGCCGACGGATTTTCGACGGATAGGGCCGTCGCTAAAACCTTGTATTTTAGTAGTGTATTGTTTATTTTTAGAATCATTTATTTCATTTTTAAGCAATTTTCTCTTAAAACCTTTTTAATATTTTTTGACATGGGCCTTTTAGAAAGTCATGGAGTGCTTGGCCCATGTGCAAACCCTAACCCTAACACCCCCTACCTTGGCCGGCCACTAGCAGCCTCCCTCTCTCATTTGTAAAACATTAGCCTCCATAGAGCAAACCCTAATTTCCTTTCCTCCAAAAATCCTAGATTTCGCATCCCGAGTCCGTTTCACCTCAAATGAATTCTGTTGTGCTCGTTGGGAAGAGGAGGACTTGCCGGAGTATTGCTAGCAAGGAGGAGAAGGCATTTGCTCGGGAGAAATCGGCCGACAAAGTGCTCGAAGAATTCCTTTTATTGAGATTCCGACACTCAATAGGTAAATCCTGATCTACCTTTGTTTCTCCTGAATTTTCTTCATTATTGCATCCATATAGGCACCCTTGATCTGTGTATAACGTTTGGTAGGATCTTGGTTTCGTTTGATAGCGATATCGGACACGCATCGGTCTCACGTTGCACGTGTTCGACAAAATGCCAGTTAGAACTAAAAAATGTTATTTTTCAATTATGTTTTCATAAAATCCTTCCTTATATGATTTGTGACAACTTTCATGAAGATGAATCGAAAATCGACATGATTTCGACATCCGAACGGACACGGACACGCGTGTACGAGATCCCATGCACGTCCTGCTGTCTGTGCGTCATAACTCGATGCATAGAGCTCCGTCTCGTGTAAAATTTTATGATCATGTAGGGGCAACCTCTGCCCACATGTGCATAAAATTTCATGATGTTTTGTCGAGCGAGCGCGGAGAAATTCGTCGTGCACTGGTCGGCTGAACGGTGCACTCAGGCTAAAATTTGCCGCTGACACGGCCTTTGTACGCGGACACGGCGCGTCGAGGACCCGTTCCAGGAAAACGAACACGTAGCCATATACCTAGCCTACCCAAGGACCCAATCCTGAGTTGTGGCGTGGCTCGGATTGTGAGCCACGAGGCTCAACACGCGTCCACGGGCACGCATGCACGCGCGCACGTGCGCGCAATTCGTACGGATGTTCGCGGGTCGCCGTATCGTGTAGGCATGACGTGGTGTCATGTCAGCATGTCCTAGCCCTACCCCGGGACCCTACCTATCCGTGTGCACGAGCACGAGGCTTCTTGTTGCGTGTGCGGCGCTCAATCGAGCGATATACGCGTCCTTGACACGCGAAATCAGTTTTCTCGATACGCATTCTCTGGACACGACACAGACATGGTTTTGACCCCCTGATTGCCCGAGCATGTCATGTATGTCGAGACTAACATGTTTGCCGAGTTTCGTGATTTATTGTTGAGTATTTTGTGATTTGGGTCTTTCTGTCGAAATTGGGTTTTTCGGGTTCAATATTTTGAATAAAAATGTGATATTTTGATTCTTCGACTTTTAATCGATATTTTCTGACTTGTTAACTTATATATGATATTTTGGACTTGCGGGAAGTGATCCGCGGAATTATTACTTATTTGTTTGCCTTTTTCAAGTATATTTGAGTTTTTCCTATATGTATACATATATATGCATAAGTAGTATATATGTATTTCAATGTATATAGTTTATATATATATATATATATATATATATATATATATATATATATATATATATATAATGTGCTGTTTTGAGAGTGATTTTTGATTTTTCCAGGTTTAAGTCTCTCTCGGATTTGTGTAATCGATTCATTGCTTACACAAGTGTGTGTGTGTATATATATATATATATATATATATATATATATATATATATAGTCATAACCCGTGCCCATAGGGCATGGTTCATTTAAGGTATTCCCCCTCAAAATCTTGGACCCCCAATTTTAAACGAACAATAATAATTATGAGGCCCCCATCAAAATATTAAATCCCAACCACTGCTGGATGTGAATTTTCTTTGGATTCCCCATAAAACCCCACTCTCAATAATGCTCATCCACAACCATTATGAGTACAAACCCCACTCTTTGGATTCCCCATAAAACCCCACTCTCAATAATGCTCATTTTCCATAAAACCCCACTCTCAATAATGATCATCCATAACCATTATGAGTGCAAACCCCACTCTTTGGATTCCCCATAAAACCCCACAACCGTTGATTCACGAAGATTAAATCCCAACCACTCTTTATCTTGGCACAGTCAGCCCTAGGATTCAAAAACCTTTATGTTTTGTATAATATATATATATATATATATATATATATATATATATATATATATATATATATATATATATATATATATATATCACTTAAGAGGTCATCTCCCGAAGTAGTCATCGACTTCATCCAGAACTAAAAAAGAAACCACCCAGGAAAGACAGCGAGCCATCGGAGGAGAGGACCACCATGTCTCATCTCCTACCTCGCCCAAACTCGCACACTCGATTCGACTTCGGAGGCGCATCGTGGACAGGAGCGAATCTCCCAGCAAAGCATTGGTCCCCCTCAGTACCCAAGCTCTCACCCTATCCAACCAATTCGATGCCCTTGATTTACATGAGGCGAAAGACTCCGAGGAGATAGCTACCCCCCGTCCGAACGCGCGCTCACCGAGGTTCCACCCAATTCTGTAGGTATAGAATAGTTCATCGACATCACCGAAGCTAATCAACAGCTCACCAACGAAGACCAGGTGGTAGAGGCCTTAGCCATTCTAGGGCCAGACCTAGTGGAGAGAGGGCTCCAAGTCCTTGCCGTAGGCTTCCCCCTCCAGCAAATCAATCTTCTGACAGGGAGCACCAGTGACTCCATAATCATCCCACCAGAGAACCCCATCCTAGACTCTGCCGGAGAATCGGTCCATCAGCAACAGTCCCCGCAGGAGCAATCTTGTAACGATCACCCCCCAACGGAGGCATGACCTTCCACGGAGGCAGGACCTTCCACCTCGAGTGAAGCTAATGCCAACCTCAGACTTGCAGTAACCACCGGATCCGCCGCCAGGCTGAAAAAAACTACCCCACAACTTCCTTAATGCTTAACATCCTATCCTGGAATGTCCACGGTTTGGCGAACAAACCGACGTTAAGGAGAATAACCAACCTGCAAAAAATCCACAAGATAGACATCCTCATCATCCTTGAACCCAAAATCCCCCCAAAAGATTAAAATCAATCCAACTGCAACTGGGCCTTCCTATGGCCATAGCTGGCAGACACGACATTTGGATCCTCTGTACGAAGGATGTCAAATTGGGAGTCATCCAGGACTCCCGGCAGGCCCTCTCCAGTTGGCTAGATCACCCAGGACTCCCCAATCGTGCTATCCTTTCAGCGGTCCACGGCAGCTGCGATGTTGCGGAGAGGAAACAACTCTGGGACGACCTCCTCGACATCCATCAACTCCACACTAACTTCCCCTGGCTTTGCATTGGAGACTTCAATACGATCACCTGCAGTGCAGAGAAAACTGGAGGTCGCCCCCTGTAATGCCTGTGGTTCGTATTACGTATTTTGGAAATACGTATACGTATTTTCTTGTATTGTTCCTTGTTTAGTTTTCTTGGCTTGGCTTAACTCTCGGTTTGAGTTTTTCTTGGTTTGGCCGGCTGGTTGCTTGGTCCATCATGGACCAAGGTGAACCCCCTACCTACCACCAACCCAAGATATTTATTTCCCCACCAACCTTCCCTCTCCTCCATAACTCTCATTTATTTCTTCTTCTTCTTCCTTCCTCTCCACAACTCCCCAACCATAGGCAAGTGCAACTTGCTTCCACAAGAGAACTCATTTTTATGGTTCCATTAGCTTCTTCTCAAGATTCTAAGACACATTAGAACTTGTCATTTTCCGTTTTGAGGCTTTGATTCTTGTAGATCTAGAGTTTTGCTATTTTTGGATTTTTGGTGGTTTTGATCTATTAAACTTCCTTGTTTTCAAGTTTTGATGGTTCCATGTTTTAGAGCATCTCCTTCTACCCAATTTTGACCTTTGGAAAGTTGGATTCGGACTTGTTTTGACCAAGATATGGACAATTGAAGCTTAGATTTAACTTTAGAGTTCTTGCTGTTCTTTCCCTCTGGAGAAGATTGTGAACAGTGAGCTAGCTTTTTAGCTTATGCCGCTGAGTCGTACGCTGCTCTTTAGCGAGCGTACGCTAGCCTTCGTACGCTGCTCTTTAGCGAGCGTACGCTAGCCTTCGTACGCTGCTCTTTAGCGAGCGTACGCGTGCCTTGAGTACGCCGCTCTTTAGCGTGCGTACGCTAGCCTTGATACGCGGCCTGTTGGCAGCGTATCTTTCGTACGCTAGCTCAAGCGTACGCAGTCTTGAGCGTACGCTAGCTTGAGCGTACGCTGACCTGTAGCTCGAGCGTGCCCTTGTGTACGCTGACCCTTGCGTACGCTTCCCATTGGAAGCGTATGGACCCTTTGGTACGCCAGCTTGAGCGTACGCGTGCTTTGGTACGCTGGCTTTGAGCGTACGCTGGCTTGGGCGTACGCTAGCCTATTTGTCTCCCTGGTTCAACCCGAGAGCTTGTGACCCCCCCATAATTTTCTCCTTTATTAGATATTTTACGCCCATTTTATATCCTTACGCCTTTTGTCATGAACTTAATAATCATGAATTTATTTAAGATACTTGGAATTAATAATTGAGCACGACCTGATAGTGACCCGTGGTGGTGCACTCCCGACATGAATACCTGACATGACCTGATAGTGGCCCGCCGTGGCGCACTCCTGACAAGTACACTTGACATGATAAACCTGACATGTTATATCTTGATAAGCTGTTGCGACAGCTACCTGACATGACATGACCTGTATGAACATCCTGGACACCGTGGGCGACTGTGCTTGTATAATAAACCAGTCCTGTCTTGCATCATGTCTAGGAAGGGACTCCTGAGTACCACGGTCGGGAGTACCTACTAAAATGAACTAAGGACTAATAACTAGATTAATATATTAGTCATGAAGAGATTTCCCAGCTACAGGCAATCCCGTTACCTGGGCGCGCGTGGGATCTGTAGCCTGCCGTCGAGTAGGGCACATTTCCAGCACACTGTCATGTGTTGCACCCTTCAAGCTACTTAAGGGTACATACGTTTCCTGGACGATGTACCCACCTGAATTCAACCCTAATCTTTCGACCTGGGTAGCCTGGATGGTCTGCAGGGCTTGTGGCTGTGGAATAATCTCACTGCATCTTGTTAGTAACTAGGACTGTGATAACCCTAGTTAGTTAAAGTATCAAGCCGTAGTTCTTGCTTGGCCGTGAAATGACTGGATGGAGTCTAAACCAGTCTAGTCTTGCCCTGATCCTGTTCCAGACTGTTACATGACCAGCATGTTTGTATTTATTTTTCCGATAAATGGTGGGAAGCCAAGCTCCGTTCAGACGAAGGGTTACAACCCCGGTCCTTGTTTGGTTTACGGGTTGTAACCTGGCTGTCTGAATAGTTCCATGGTTATCTCGTCGTATATCATCCTGATATGTTTCCTTTTATTCCAGTCCTTATTTTATTTTTATTTATATTCCTGTGCTGATTGCTGGTTTTAGTTTTTAAGTGAAGCTCCTTTGTGGCACTTGCTCTTTCTGGGGTCTGACCCAGCTGGTTTTGTGTGGCCAGATTTCGGAGCAGCTCCAGATGATCTACCGACTTTCCAGCCAGATGGTGACCACTAGACGGAACCCTGGCAACGAGTGGGTTATTTTTGGCTCTCCCGCTCTATTGTAAAAATATTCTTTTGAGGCATTTAGCCGACGAGCACCTGTTTAGCTCGGTTGCACTTACTTACTGTCTGCCTACGGGCTATAACATGATTGACAAATCCTAGGGTTGATCATGTATGACTAAACTCTTGCTAGTCCTAACATTTTGTAACGACTAGCTTCATGATCAGCTGAATATGTAATATTTGGGACACCTTATTATTGTATATTTAATGATCATACATCTTGTGACATTTACTTACTTGCTTATGATTGAGACACTAGGCTTGTTCATGACCATAGGAGACTGTTGGCTTGTAGTAAACCCTCATGTATCTAGACAGCCGTGACCGTATAGCGAGGTGGGTTGCACTTTAATATACGTAGCTGGCTATGTCTGCCCCCGCTCTCCAGTATTCTGGTTCTAGGGCGTGACACCCCCCTCCCGCTACGGCCATGCTCGACTTCAACAACTTCATCTTCAATGCCCACCTAACCACACTCCAATTCACGGGCAACGCATTCACCTGGTGCAACATGCAGGAGGGGGACCGTCGTCAACACTCGATGCTCGATAGAGCCCTCACGAACGTCTTCTGTCACGGAATGGGGTTCACCACCAATCTGTCCCACCTCAACTCAACAGAATCGGACCACACTCCCCTATTAGTTGAGATCATAAACAAGAAGAACTCATCCAAAAAGAACTTCCAATTACTTGACTTCTGGACCGGGCACCCCTATTTTATGGGCATCGTCGCGGAAGCTTGGAGCCGCGAAGACTCCCCCAACCCCCTTGTTCGGGTGAGCAACAAGCTTAAAGCCACCAGGAAAGCCTTGTCAGTCTGGAGCAAGCTCGCCTACGGAGACATCTTTCAAGCCGTTCGCGTCGCCGAAGACGATGTCACCATGGCCGAGGCCCGGGTCATCATGGATCGCTCCTTAGAGGCTAGAATGGCCCTCAACCTCACTAAGGCTATGCTTAAATTCAGGATCAAAGTGGAGACCGATTTCTGGAAACAGAAAGCGAGGTTGAAATGGGACAGCGAGGGGGACAAAAACTTGAAGTACTTTCACGCCTGCGTTAACGGGCGCAGATAAAAGCTCTCGATTCACAAGACTGTCGATGACTATGGGAACGTCATTTTCGACCAAAAGAGCATCCACGAGGCTGCCACTGACTTCTATTCCAAACTATTCACCAAAGAAACGGTTCACAAAGATTGATCCTTCCTTGACCAAATCCCTCTCCTCATTAACGACACCGACAACGCCCAGCTGAACTGCCTTCCCTCAGTTCAGGAGGTTAAAGATGTCGTGTGGGCCCTGAACGAGCACAGTTCGCCTGGTCCGGATGGGTTTTTGGGGATATTCTTCCGCACATGCTGGGATATCATCAAGCTAGATATCACCGAAGCGGCGGTCGCCTTCTTGGAAGGTGCTATATACCCCAAAGCCATTTCCAGTGCCAACCTGATCCTAATCCTAAAAAAAGACAATCCGGAGTCCTTCCGTGACTTTCGACCTATCAGTCTTTGCAACTTCACCAACAAGATCATATCCAAGGTCATCGCGACCAGAATGGCTGGTATCCTCCCCAAGATCATTTCGGAGGAGCAAAGTGGGTTTGTTCGTGGGAGGAACATCCAGGACAATATTATACTGGCCCAAGAGTTAATCACCTGCATGAAATTTTCGGTGAGGGGAGACAATATTACCGTTAAAATCGACATGGAGAAAGCTTATGACAGACTGGATTGGCAATTCATGATCTGGGTTTTCAGAGCTTTCAGATTCTCGGAAAATTGGACCAATATCGTCTGGAGATCCATAAGCAACTCGTGGTTTTCTACGGTCATCAACGGCCACGCTGATAGCTTTTTTAAATCCCACCACGGGGTTAGACAAGGCGACCCACTTTCCTCCACAGTCTTTATCATTGCTGCAGATGCTCTGAGTAGGAACCTTAACAATATGGTCAACACTCCTAACTTCCAGCACTATCATACATCCAGTGGATGCCCTATCATCACCCATTTGGCTTTCGCTGACGACCTACTCATCTTCTCCTCCGGGGATGAAGGCACAGTAGCGGTGGTTCACAATACCCTGATGAGATACTCTAGATGCTCCGACCAAAAAATCAATCATTCCAAGAGCGTTATCTACGCCCACCATAAAACCAATAGAGACTACGCCAACAATCTCTCCATATTAACTTTCTTCTCAGTTGCTAAGCCCCCGTTCAACTATCTCGGATGCCCTTTAGTATACGGGAAATCCAACGTTAGCATTTTCGAGGACTTAATCACCAGAATCAGGAAGAAACTGGAAGGGTGGCACAATGCCACCTTATCCCCAGGCGACAAAATGATCCTCATCAATCATGTGCTATCATCCATCCGTATCCACACCCTAGCGGCATGCTCGCCGCCAATCAAGGTTCTTTTCTCGATCGAATAGATATTTTTTAAATTCTTCTGGGGGCATAGCAACGGCCAGGATAAGCACCACTGGGCTAGCTGGGATTCTATGGCTCACCCGACAGACACGAAAGGGGGGGCTGGGATTCACCAAACTCTCTCACATTGTTAAAGCATTCTCGATGAAACTGTGGTGGGATCTCCGCATGAGCAACAACTTATGGAGAAGGTTCTTGAAAGCCAGATACTTCAAACACATCCACCCCTCTGTGGGCATACACAACTGCAGATCCTCAGCGACTTGGCACCGCATCCTCATCGGCCGCGACCTGCCAAGCCAGCGATGAGGCTTCAGCTGGAAAAGGGTGACTCGAACCCATTTCTTGAACGATGGATTGGAGACAGCATGATCCTGAGTATTACGGAGACCCCAAGAGATTGTAGGATCAAAGACTTGTGGAACCCCTCCATTGATGACTGGAACTGGGACCAGGTTCTTCGGTGGTCTGGTATCGAGGCGGCGGATGGCATCCGCGAGAGAGGGTTATGCATCAGTGACGAGGAGGACGCGTTGAGATGGTCCCTCGAGGCATCATGGGCTTTCTCAGTAAGGTCGGCGAGGATCGCTATCCAGGGCACGGGCCAGCCGTACCTCCCCATAACACACTTTTGGCATTCCTGCATCCCTTAAAAAGTGGTCCTTCCTCCTGTAGAGAGTCATCAGGAAGAAACTACCAACAGACGATATCCTTAACACCATCCGAATTAGTTAGCGTCTGCTTGCTCCTGCTGCTCCGAGCATCAGACGGAGACAATTGATCACATATTCTGCCAGGGGTCGCTGCCAGACAGGACCTGGACTACCCTTAACCAGCTTTTCAGCATCGAGCAGGGCGGTGGATGCTTTCACGATCTACTGGACTCCTGCGGTTCTGCCTCCAATGGCCACCAGATCGTCGCAGCTACTGCTACTTGGGTCCTTTGGAAGAATCGCAACAAGGCGAGATTCGAAGGTCACCTATTCTCGGCTGACCAGATCTTGCGGGAAGTAACCCGCCAATAACGTAAGCGGAGCACCCTGTGTTCCCACAGTTCGAGAGCATTCTGGTCGGTGCTCCCCTAGCCTCTAGCGATTGTCCCCCTCCTTCCTTTTGCGGTATACCTATATAGGCTTTGGCATTTTGTGCCTTGTATACGGTTTGTCTGCAGTTTTTGAGCCGCCTTTAATAAAAGAGGGGGTTTTCTTAATATATATATATATATATATATATATATATATAAATATATATATATATATATATATCTTCACGGGCTTCACCTCGCCGAACCCCTCATCTGCTTGCATCTCGGCAATGGTTACTCCTCCCCCTGCTTCTAACGGGGGATCGGCGACGGGATATTCCATCTCTCCCCTAACGCCCCCTACCGCTGCCAGATTCGTGACTTCTGGGACCAGGTAGCGGGCTGGTGCTGGGAACGGATTCGAGAGTGGCTCGGTACAGAGGCGACGACTAGGATCGTAGCTGCAGAAATTTAAATCGGCGACTCTCTTGACCAACTGATGTGGTCCCCCACCACTGGAGGATCGTTCACGATGGCCTCCGCCAGACGGGAAGTGGACGGGGGCGGTACACCAGTCCTCCTGCTCGTGCCTTTCTGGCAATCCTGTATCCCCAACAAATGGTCCATCCTGATCTGGAGAGCCCAGCGTAGGAAGTTGCTGACCGACGATTCACTCACCACTATCGGATTCTGCCTCGCATCCAAATGCCACTGCTGTACCTCCCCATACCCGAAAACAGCAGAGCACATCCTGGTTTATGGTGAACTCGCTAACCTGGTATGGCAAGATCTCTCTAGCCGATGTAAGAGGAGACACCATCCCGGGGGCTTCACCGATCTCCAGGATTGCTGGGGTGACACCCATGGTCATCAGATCGTCGCGGCCGCTGGTATTTGGGTACTCTGGAAGAATAGGAACAAACACAGGTACGAAGGGCACCAATATACCCCTCCTCAGCTAATCCGAGAAGTCCTTAGGCATATTTTCAAATCCCGGAACCGCTGCTCGCACTCTTCGGAGCACTTTTGGCAGGCTTTCCTCTAGCCGCGTTCTAGGCCCCCTTGGGGCTGGTTTCCCTTTTAGCTTCAGTTTCACTTTTGTTCAGCGCCCGACGCGCTTACTTGTATAGGCTTCGACATTTTGCGCCTGATACATCAATAAAAGTCTTCTTGTTAAAATAAATATATATGTATATATGTATATATTTTTAACCAAACCCCCTCATTTTATTAATCAAGGCCCAAAATGTCGAGGCCTGAACACGTATACAAGGCACAAAAAGAAGACGCCTATACAAGTATACCACCAAAAGAAAAGCGGGGGAGAAATGACACAAACGGCCAGAGTTAGGGGTGGAGCGTAGACCAGAATGCGCTCGGGCTATGGGAGCACAGGGTGCTCCGTTTACGGCATTGGCGAAAGACTTTCCGAATGAGCTGGTCGGCTGAGAAAAGGTGACCTTCGTATCTCGCCTTGTTGCGATTCTTCCAAATCGCCCACGTGGCGGCCGCTGCGACGATCTGGTGTCCGTGGGAGGCAGCACCCCAAGAGGCCGCTAGATTGTGGAAACGTCCGCCACCTGGCTAAATACTGAAGCACTGGTTAAGGGTCCTCCATGTACCGCTAGACAGGTTCCCCTGACAGAAGATATGGTCAATAGTCTCCATCTGATGGTCTGAACAGTAATTGCAGGCTGATGCTAAGCTAATCCCAATGGCGTTGAGGATATCGTCAGTAGGCAATTTCTTTCTAATGGCTCTCTACATGAGAAAAGACCACTTCTTAGGGATGCAGTTGTGCCAATAGTGAGCATTGATATGATGCGGCTGGCCGAACCCATGGACATCGGTTCTAGCCGACCTCTCCGAAAATGCCTCCGATGCCTCGAGCGTCCATTTCAGCACATCGGCATCTCGTTCGATTCTTAGACCGCTAAGTCGGACGCTATCGCCGTTTCGTTACCGGCCCAATCACGCATCTTGTCCCAGTCCCAGTCGTCAGTAATGTGGTTCCACAGGTCCCTGATCCTACTGTCTCTCGGGGTTTCCGTGAGACCGAGGATCAAGCTATCCCCTGTCCATCTCTCCAAGAATGGATCTGACTCGCAGGTACCCAATTGGAGTCTTATTGCAGGCTCGGCAAGGTTACGCCCGATAAGGATACGATGCCAAGCCGCTGATGATCTGCTATTGGATATGGCCACTGATGGGTGGATGTACTTGAAGTACCTGGCCTTCATAATTAAACCTGGTCCATAAATTCTTGCTCGTGCGGAGATTCCACCACAGTTTCATCGAGAAAGCTTTAACAATGTGAGTGAGTTTGGTAAATCCCAGACCCCCTTCCTCAGTTGGATGAGCCATGGAGTCCCAGCTCGCCCAGTGATGCTTATCATGGTCGTTGCAGTGCCCCCAGAAGAAATTACAAAAGATCTGCTCGATCGAAGTAAGAACCTTCAAAGGCGGAGAGCATGCGGCCAGAGTATGGATGGGTATGGAGGCGAGCACGTGTTTGATGAGGATCATCTTGCCGCCTGGGGATAATGTAGTATTGTGCCACCCTTCAAGTTTATTTCTGATTCTAATGATTAATTTCTCAAAGGTCCCAACATTGGATTTCCCGTACACTAGAGGGCACCTGAGATAGTTGAATGGGGGATGATCAACAGAGAAAGATGTTAAGTTGGAAATCCTGCTTGTATGCTCACTCTTGATGTTGTGGTAAGCATAGATGACTCTCTTGGAAGGATTGATCTTCTGGCCGGAGCATGTGGAGTACCTCTGCAGGGTATTGTGGACCACTTGTACCACTCCTTCATCCCCGGATGAGAAGATGGGTAAATCGTCTACGAAGGCCAGGTGGGTGATGGTAGGACATCCGCTTGATGTGTGATAGTGTTGGAAGTACGAGATGCTGACCATGTTATTAAGGTTCCTGCTAAGGGCATCTGCCGCAATGATGAATACAGTGGATGATAGAGGGTCGCCTTGTCTAACCCCGCGGCTGGATTTGAAAAATTCCTCGGCTTGACCGTTAATGACCGTGGAGAACTACGAGTTGCTGATGGATCTCCACACTGTGTTAGTCCAAGTTTCAGAGAATCCAAATGCCCTGAAGACCCAGATCATAAATTGCCAGTCCAGTCTGTCATAAGCTTTCTCCATGTCAATTTTGACGGCCATGTTGCCCCCTATTACAGGAAATTTCATACAGGTGATTAACACTTGGGCTAGCATAATATTGTCTTGGATGTTTTTCCCACGAACAAACCCGCTTTGCTCCTCAGAGATGTTCTTGGGGAGGAGTCCAGCCATTCTGGTAGCGATGATCTTGGAGATGATCTTGTTGGTGAAAGTGCACAGACTGATGGGTCGAAAGTGGCGATAGGACTCCAGGTTTTCTTTTTCGGAATGAGGATCAGGTTGGCGCTGGAAATGGCTTTGGGGTATATGGCTCCTTCGAAGAATGCAATAGCCGCTTCGATGATGTCCTGTTTGATAATGTCCCAACACGTACGAAAAAAGACCCCCGAAAAGCCATCCAGACCGGGAGCAATGTGCTCGTTCAGAGCCCACACCGCATCTTTCACTTTCTGGTCCGTGGGGCGACGTTCCAACTGGGCATTGTCGGTGTCGTCGATGAGATAGGGGATTTGATCCAGGAAGGGGCTGTCTTTGTGGACTGTCTCTTTGGTGAATAATTTGGAATAGAATTCTGTAGCGGCTACTTGGATGCTCTTTTGGTCAGTGATGATGTTCCCGTTATCGTCAGTAGTATGGTGAATCGCTAGCTTCTGTCTGCGGCCGTTGACGCGGGCATGGAAATATTTTGAGTTTTTATCCCCATCGCTATCCCATTTCAACCTCGCTTTCTGTTTTCCGAAGTCAGTCTCCACTTTGAGCCTAAATTTGAGCATAGTCTTGGTGAGGTTCAGGGCTATCCTGGCCGCCGAGGATCGGTCCAAAGCGAACCTGGCTTCTGTACGGGTGACGTCGTCCTCAGCAATCCGAACGGCTTAAAAAATGTCCCCATAGGCAAGTTTGCTCCAATTGGACAGGGCTTTCCTCATAGCCTTGAGCTTGTTGCTCACCCGGGATAGGGAATCGGGTGAGTCCTCTCGATTCCATACTTTTGCGACGATGCCCAAATATTGGGGGTGCTCGGTCCAGAATTCGAAGAATTAAAAGTTCTTTTTGGGAGGGTTGGTCTTGTTTTTAATTTCCACAAGCAGAGGGGCGTGGTCGGATTCAGAGAAGTTGAGATGGGACAGGTTGGTGGTGATCCGCATTCCGTGCCATAGGTCGTTTGTGAGGGCTCTGTCGAGACGAGAATATTGGCGACGGTCACCTTCTTGCATGTTGCACCAGGTGAATGCATTGCCAGTAAACTGGAGGGAGGCAAGATGAGCATTGAAGATGAAGTTATTGAAGTCTTGTATGGCCGGGATAGGAGGTGGACGGCCTCCGATTTTCTCTTGTATGGCCGGGATAGGAGGTGGACGGCCTTCGATTTTCTCTTCTCTGCATGTAATCGCATTAAAGTCTCCAATGCAAAGCCAAGGGGAGTTGATATGGTGAAGGTGTATGTCGAGGAGATCGTTCCAAAGTTGTTTTTGCTCAGTAATATCACAACTGCCGTGGATTGCAGAGAGGATTGTGCGCTCAGGGAGCATGGGGTGTTCCAACCAGCAGGATAGGGCCTGCCGGGAGTCCTGGATGATTCCGATGTTGACGTCCTTCGTGCCGAGGATCCAAATATCGTGTCTACCTGCTGTGGCCGTGGGGAGGCTCAGCTGCAATTGGATGGATTTTAATCTTTTGGTTGGGATTTTGGGTTCAAGAATAATTAGGATGTCAATCTTATGGATTTTTCGAAGGCTGGAAATTCTCCTTAATGTAGGTTTGTTCCCCAGACTGCGGACATTCCAGGATAGGATGTTCAGCATTAAAGAGTTGGGAGGGTTTTTTTTGTTCCGCTTGGCAGCGGATCTAGTTTGGATGGTTGTGGTCTCGGTGGTTCCTTGCTTGACATTGACCCCGCACGAGGTTGATGCTTCTGCCTTTGTTGAGGTGGGATGGTCACGGTTAGATTGCTCGTGTGGGTCCGAGTGGAGGCCTATCGATTCCCCGACGGGTTCCAGGATGGGGTCCTCTGGTAGGATAACTAAGGAGTCACTGGCGCTCCCAATCAGAAGGATTGTTTGCTGTAGAAGGTAGCCTGCGGCCTGAACCTGTTGTCCTCTCGGCACTAGATTTGGCCCTAGGATTGCAAGGCCTTCTTCAATAGGGTCTTCTTGGCGTGTTTATGATCTACTTCGATGTTGTCGGTGGTTGCCTCTACGCCCTCCGAGACTGGGGGATACGCTGACTCCGTTGGCGATTTTGCTTCCCCCGAATCAAGAGCGTCGAATTGGTTGGAGAGAGTGATGTCTTGGATTTCGGTGAGGGCACGGTTGACTTGGGGATACGCTGACTCCATTGGGGATTCTGCGTCCCCCGAATCAAGAGCATCGAATTGGTTAGAGAGAGTGAGGGCTTGGGAGTTGAAGGGGATCAAGGCTTTGCTAGTGGGTTCGCTCTTGTCTGCCTTGTCGTCGCTGGAGCCGAATCGTGTGTGTGAGTTTGGAAAAGGTAGAAGGGGTGCCTTGGGTGTCCTCTCCTCAGTAGGCACTTTGTTGTTCTGGCCTATATTTTTTTGAGTTCTGGATGGAGACGGTGGCAGTGCTTTAGGAGGTGACCTCTTAAATGACAATAGTTGCAAAACATAATATGGTTATCGTAGAGGATTTTTTGGGTATGGGTTTGGTTGCCCAGCTCGATCGTAATAAAATTGGGTGGTTCGAACGTGAGATCGAGTTCCACACAGATTTTAGCAAAGTGAGCCGTGGTGAGGTTGCTGGTCTCAGGGGCCGTGGCCACATACATTTCGAAGGAATTGGCAATACGCCTAAGCGCCGCTGGGATAAAGCAAATGAGGGGTAGGTTAGGCAGGGTCACCCAGGCGGCAACCTTTGTTGAGTCTTCTTTGGTGCTAAAGCTTGCTGACCACTTGACGATCTTCATCTGGTGGAAGTCAATCCTGTACGTGCCTTTGTACCATACGGTCCTATGGTCGAGGTCGGAGGATAGGTGAAGGAGAATATGTTCGGGATCGAGGGGGGCAACTCGATAATCCGTCGAAAGTTTCTAGCCGGCTATCGTCTCCTGCACCCTGGAGAGTTTGGGACAGCTGGACGAAAATTTGAGGATGGAGGTGTGGGGGAAAGAGGTTGATAGAGGGGACAATTCCAAGTCGATAAAAGGGACGAATGGCACTGGTGATTCCCTGGAGTACACAATGTTCGGAAGATTAACGTCAGGGAGAAGGAGTCCCTTCGCTAAAGCTAAATTCGGGCGAAGTTTTACGGCGTAGGACTCCTGAGTTGCACCGGACGATGAGGGAACCTAAGTCTCTCCGTCGAAGAGTGAGGGAGCCATCAGAGAAGGAATCTGCTCGGGGTGAGGGTTGGGGACGACAATCTGCTCGGGACGAGGGTTGGGGGTGACAGAGACTGCCGGAGGCAACCTGCCTGGGGAGGGGGAAGGAGTAGCCGCGGAGGCGGTCGGGGACGGGACGGAGGCCTCCCCGCACGCGGAGAGGGGTGCCACCAGCTTACCATCCACTGCCGGGAGAGGAAGGGGAGACGCGGCCAGAACCGCACCGGCTAGGGGCACCGTACCGTCAATGCCCTGAGCGACTAAGGCCGCCGGGTTCAAGGGAAGGATGGCCAGATGGGCGAGTAGGTCGGAAGGCTCCTGGCCGAAAGACTCGAGGCCCAAGCTGGGCGACGAGGATCCGGGGGTGGGAGGCCTAAGGGGTGGAGAAGCGAGGATGCAGGGAGAGGTGGGGGGCTGGGTTACGAGAGGAGGGATCAGCGAAGAAGCCGGGGAGGAAGGAAGCGCGTAAGACGCGGGGGGCGGAACGTGATGGGAACCTGCGTAAAACTCAGGGGTGGAGGAGACTCCGTCCACGTACGAATAGAAATACGCAGGGTAACCTTGGGTGGGCCCGGTGTAATGTTGGTCAAGAGAGGAAGGGCCAGCGTAAAAACCAGAGTGAAGAGGAGGAGCTGTGTAAAAAGCCGAGCGAGCATGGTGGGACCCACCAAATAAATCGGCAGAAGAAACGGCATTACACGAGGGAATAGATTGAATAGGTGGGGCCACCTCGTGAGGGGAGCTGTTAGCAGCAAGCACGAGGGGCAGGTCTTAGGGAGACCCGAGGCCTGCACCGCAGGAGGGCTCCCAACCCAAGAAAAATGAAGCCCCATTTGAAATTTGAAAGAAGAAAGCGGGCGCCAACCGAGGGTCGACTGTCGGGGAACTCCAGGCCCAGGGAAGGGCAGCATGGTACCCACCGGGGACAGAGCTCGGAGGTGGGGGAACGACGCGCTGGAGGGGGGCCAGGGGGAAGCGGCTGAACGAAGAGCCAGGCGGGAGCTGGAGTTGGTGGGCTGGAGGGAGAGAGAGTTCGGCGTACCCCGGGGGGGTGGGGCTGGGGGACATGCGGAGCAACCGAGATGAGGCGGGTAGGGAAGAAAGGTGGAAAAAGACTGAGATGGAGGAAGGGCTGGGCGAGAGGGGACTGAAGAGGAGGGGGAGGGCAGACCAAGGCGAGGCAATCGCCTGGCCAGGGGTGGTTCGACAAACACCGGCGTGGATGGGGGAAGGAGGAGAGGGAGGGCTCCATAAGGGGGCGGGAAGAGGGGGAGAAGGGGTGGAGGGCCTCCGAGCGCCGGCTAGCGGCGGGGAGAGAACTCCCGAGAGGGAGAGCTCACGGAGAAGAACTATATATATATATATATATATATATATATATATATATATATATATATATATATATATATATATATATATATATTGTATATACGTATGTATAACTTTATATATGTAAGTTTATATATATATATATATATATGGGTCAAACTTGTTCCAAATCGACTCAAACGAACATAGAATGACCTAGAAACTTGTGTGTGACCTAAAAATTAGTAAACGGACTAGTTGACTTAGAGTTGATCAGGTTTGACTAGAGTTGACCAGGTTTTACCAGAGTTGACCAATGTTGACTTTGATCTAGAAGGACTTAGAAGCATGTAGAATTGCATTGTAGCCCTTTCTTAAAATATATTAGACCATGTTGTGACTTGTGGTTACTTTAAATAGGTTTACATCACTCTAGTTCAGTTACACATCCTCATCAGCAGCTCGGATTGTCAGGCGAGTACATTCTCTGACCGTTTCATTCTTGCTTGGACATATTTACTTGTTATAGACTAGTTTACTTATTGCTGACACGATGTTATCACGGATTAGTACTATATGTATCTCTTCATGCGATGTTATCCCCTTGGATACATCGGGTATATTGTACTCATGTACTTTATCATGTGCATGTTCTACTCATTGTATTCGTATTTATCAATGTATACTCATGTGACATTCATGTACACTCATGATCATGTGAGCCTTCATGTATAACCCAGTGTGCATGTAGACTAGCTATCCTTGTGACACACTACTTTCATGTGCAATAACATAACCTGGACAGATCCTTGTGTATTGATTAGGACAGGGAGAGTATTTATTTGATTATATGATCTACACCATTTCATGTATAACTCCAAACTAGATTTAAGTTATGTATAACCTAAGCCTATTTACATAACCAAACATGTGCTCTGAATCACGTAATTAGCTCAGTTTTCTTATATGTATCATGTATAGCTATTTCCATTATATCATGTTCTTCTTTTTACAGTCTCTCGACTATTTCTTTACAACAGTTCTTGTATATTATTCTATAGCTTGTTTTATATTTTCTTTCATGTTATAAACTGTGTGAGAGATATGTATTCGTTCCTGTCCTGACTGGACCCGTTGAAAATATTATAGATGATGAGGATTGCTGCGCACTTACTATGTAACAGGCCTAGTTGACACAGGTGACCTGGACCCTCAGCATGATCCAGTAGTCGCTGAGGACTTGTCATGAGTTAGATTAGACTTATAGCTTTATCTAGTTGTTGAGACATTGTGTTTGTATTGAGATATTGTTATGGTGTGGTTTACACAGGAATTATTATTCATATTGTAACTCTCTGTTGAGATTATCTTTCTTCTATTCCATCCTAGTTATTGTGATCGATTTGTACCATATATAATGTTCTCCTTTCGGAGCATATTCTAGATTGTGTTAGATGTTGTGACCTAGGACAGCGTTCTACCGCCGACACTGTGACGTAGGCTGGACGTACCCACGTCTCGTGCCCTTACACTGGGTGCGGGTCGTGACACATTTTTAGTGGTAGCCCATGCAGGTCTAGAATTGAAGTGGTATTCGAACTAGAGTATCACTACAACCTGCAGTAGGATATAGGATATAGTTTTGAGGTACTCAATCATATTAGGAAAACTCTGATCCAATACTTGCCATCTAAATTCTTGTTGATTAAATACTTTCCTTTGAATAAACAAGCTGTCCTCCTTTGATTTTTTACTTCATTCTCAGTAATTGCTTTTTGTTTTGATCTGTCTTCAGGATGGCTATGGAGACACGATTTCATCGCTCCTGTCCATGCAGGTCCAGATTCGTATTAGTACGATGTCGTGGTAGTACATCGACTTAGTCGTACTACTACGAGCCTGCTATAGAGTATAGGAAGTAAATTGTTAGAATGAGAGGATACTCAATCACTGTTAGGATTCCTGGGACGACCCTTGAGAATCTTATTTTAACTTCGATTTGAAATCTTTTTCCTTAATTTGATTCATCCATTACTCATTTGATTCACCTATTATTCCTTGTTATTGAATTTGATTTTGATGGATTCATTGTTGAATTTTAAATATTGATGATTAAGTTGTTAACTTTGAGTTTGTATTTAAATATATTTATATTTTGGAATTTAGGGTATAACCTGATAATGTACTTGATAAGGACAGTGAGAAAGGTAAATGTCTACTTTAATTGTGGAGTTAGGATTTATTGCAGTCATACTGGCGAGCATAACAAGGACGTAGAGCCTGATTTAGATATACTTATCCTAGTTATGGAATCTAGATTTTCTTGCAGTCATACCGGTTGACGAGGTAAGAATTCTAAATAACATGATTATAGGGTGTATACCTCAGTTACGGACTCTATTATTTACTGCAGCTATGCTTATTGGCGTGGCAAAATTCTAACAACATGATTTCAGGAAGACGTGTATGGTTATCAGATTATATCTCAAATTCGTTCATTTCTTTGAACAGATGAGCAAAAACATGTTTTATCATTATTTCTTTCTTGCCATTATTTTTTGTATTCCTATTTTTCCTTATCTTAGTTAACTCTGTCCCAATTACATCAATCACCTATCTCGTATCTAATTATGTCCTCTACACTTTAAAACTTGAATCTCTATATCTTTTTACCTTGGAGAGGTCGAGGAAGTGACGTAAATCATCTAGCTCGGAAAGGACGTAATTTGTTATCTCATGATAATCTAGGTAGGGATATAAAATATTGGTCCTTGATATAGAATTTTGAGATAGAGATATGGTAAAAAGTGAGAATGAAATCAAGAGATTTATATTATCAATCTAGGAACGACCACACACAGAGAAATATTTGGATGTAGATAATAGATGCACTTCTTAGTTGACGAGAATATTCGAGGTCGACATAGTTGAGGACTTGGATAAATTTTGGTTATTGATTCTTGAGATATTTACCTTAAGGATATGATGTTAAATTTAGGGACTTAGTAATGGAAAAGAGATTTTAACTGTATTCGATGGCAATACGAAATTGGATAAGATATTGCAAAAAATTGGCTAAGAACAGAAAGAACACAAGGGATTTTGAGTTACAAAAAATATAGAGATTTTTGAGAAAATTTTAAATCGTAAGGAGAATAATATTTGAGGATGTACGTTGAAGGAAATATGAAGGTTGATTTTAATGGAGAATAAGTTTTGTAAGGCCTAGTAGTTTCAGATCAAATAATACAAGGAGAGTAATTTGAACAAGTTCAAGGAGTTCATAAAAACTTGATCTAGAGGTTTCAGATCCAATTTAGGACAAGGTGGAAGGATTTGGATTTATGATGAATAAGTGGTTAGTGTTGATTCATAATAAGAAGAGTATGCTTCATGTGTAATGTTTTAGAATTTAGGAATTGAGCCTATGGTGATTGTTACAAGGTCAAATTTTTATGACGGAAAGATAGTTTTGATGGTAGTCATATAAAGGTTGATTTTCATAATTGGACTTATGAGATAAAGATATGATTGGCAAATGATGATTAGATAAACTTGATGGTATCAGAGAGAGATGATTGACTTGACTTTCCTATGAAACCTTGTCTTTTGTTTTTTCTATCAAAGGAGAAAATTGACTTATTCCATATCTTTGAATTATCCTTTAAATGTTTTCAATATCATTGAACCCTAACTCCATTGATCACGACCAATCGACCTTGGTCACATTTTCGTATCATATTAACATCCTGTGTCGTACTCAATTGAATTAAATTTAATTTTGACCTAGATATCCATCCTTGGATGCTCGTGCTCAGATTTCGATGACCTTGTTCCCCATCTTGCCCAAATCTTGATTTATCCAGAGATTGATCAACTTAGATCGTGTCAAGACTAAATTTTCTTTTATATATATTGTGATTGGATTTCAATGCTATTGACAGTCATGCTTTAAACTTTCGATTTTGATCATCTTTAAAATAGTAACCCTGTATAGTTAATTTCTAGTTGTTTTTTTTTGATAATTACCAGTTTTCATATAGGATGATAAAGTGCCTTACAGCCCGATGATTTATTATTTTTCTTATCTTTTCTAGAATGGCACCCATGACCAGAGTTTATTCCCAGTACACAACTGTAGTTTCGGATGAGACCGAGATTGTACTTCTCCCTTCTATCGCTCATGAGGTGTTAGCAGCCTCACCAGAGAGTTTTTCTCCATCTCATATCCTTCAGGATAGGGTTGCAATTCAGCCGAAGACTGAGGGCCTTCCTTTGCCTCCTGGAGTGGTACCCCATACCATTCCTGATAGGGCTCAGATTTACAGATTTTTTCAGGATGTGTGGAAGGTACAGAGACTTCAGGCTGAGCTTATGAGAGAGCAGAGTCTCGGTATCCAACTGTTGTGGAATTACATGCATTCGAGGGTAGAGCCTAGCCCCAAGAGGGCGAGGAGCAGTATATACCCAGAGCCTCAGGAGTACCCCGGCTTCCAGCTAGACCAGCCTATCCAGTTCAGATTCCTGTCCAGCAGAGGCCAATTGAGCGAGTGCCTACCTGTGCCTTCTGTAAGAAGCCTGGGCACGTATGGAAGGACTGCAGAAAGAGACTAGGATTGTGCCTATTCTGTGGGTCAGCTGCATACAAAATACGAGACTGTCCTACTACACCTGCCCCCAGTCGAGGCCTACCTCGAGGAGAGAGTTCCAGCTACCAGACCTAGTAGAGGTGAGTTCTTGACCTATACTTATCATGTCTTGATGATTATTGTACCCTACCATAATGTTTGTATGTTGTGATACCTTATGACTACTTTTGATGTAGTATGACTATAATGGCTAGATGATGAGACCCCAGACTGATATTACCTGCCATAACCCTGTATGATATCTTTCCAACTGTATGATTTAGATAAGTTTTCTTAAGACCATGAATGTGTAACCTAGAAGGAGTAGGATCATCTTAATTTTGAGGACGAAATTATTTTTAAGGAGGGTAGACTTGTAACCACCACTTTTTCTGAAATGAGGGTAATTTTGAACTTTTGTAATTTTTATCATTTAATAATAATATTTAAATCATATTATGATTTTTGGTGATTTTTATTTATTTTATATTATTTAGATGGATGAATTGTGATTTTGGTTGTTACTAGCTTAACCCGAGAGACTGCTTGACTTAGAGACTAACCATGACCAAGGAGACTCGACCATGTGACTAGATTGGCTAATTATCTATTTTAGGTTAAGGGTATTTTAGTCATTGTGCATTACTTTGAATTTTATTAATTAAATTGATTGTTGTGTGGTTTGGATTGGTGTTTTGGTAGGACAAAGATGGTATAACCTTAGTCAGCCTTGACTAGAAGCCTAATAATGTAATTAGAAGTATTATTGGCCTTTTAAAAATTTAAATTAGAATTATTGTTTATTTTTAGAATCATTTATTTCATTTTAAAGCAATTTTCTATTAAAGCCTTTTTAACCCTTTTTGACATGGGCCTTTTAGCAACTCATGGAGTGCTTGGCCCATGTGCAAACCCTAACCCTAACCCTCCCTACCTTGGCCGGCCACTAGCAGCCTCCCTCTCTCATTTGTAAAACATTAGCCTCCATAGAGCAAACCCTAATTTCCTTTCCTCCAAAAACCCTAGATTTCTCATCCGGAGTCCATTTTACCTCAAACGAATTCCATTGCACTTGTTGGGAAGAGAAGGACTTGCTGGAGTACTGTAGCAAGGAGGAGGAGGCATTTGCTCGGGAGAAATTGGCCGACAAAGCGCTTGGAAAATTCTTTTTATTGAGATTCTGACTCTCAATAGGTAAATCCCGATCTACCTTTGTTTCTCCCGAATTTTCTTCATTATTGTATCAATATAGGCACCCTTGATCTGTGTATGAAGTTTGGTAGGATTTTGGTTTCGTTTAATAGCGGTATCGAACACGTATCGGTCTCACGTTGCACGTGTTCGGCAAAATGCCACTTAGAACTGAAAAGTATTAATTTTTTATTCTATTTTCACAAAATCCTTCCTTGTATGATTTGTAACAACTTTCGTAAAGATGAATCGAAAATCGATACGATTTCGGCATCCGAACGGATACGGACACGCATGCACGAGATCCCGTGCACGGTCCCGTGCACGCCCTGCTGTCTGTGCGTCATAACTCGACGCACAGAGCTCTGTCTCACATAAAATGTTTTGAGCACGTAGGGGCAACCTCTGCCCACATGCCCGTAAAATTTCATGATGTTTCGTCGAGCGAGCGCAGAGAAATCCGTCGTGCACTGGTCGGCTGAACTGTACACTCGGGGTAAAATTCGTCGCTGACACGGCCTTCGTACGCGGACACGGTACGTCGAGGACCTATTCCAGGAACACGAACATGTAGCCTATACCTAAACTACCCAAGGACCCGATCCTGAGTCGCGGCGTGGCTCGGATCGCGAGCCACGAGGCTCGATACGCGCCCATGGGCACGCACGGACGCGCGCACGCGTAGGCCGCACGGCTGTTTGCGGGTTGCCGTGTCGCGTAGGCGCGACGTGGTGTCATGTCAGCGTGTCCTAGCCCTACCCCGGGACCCTACCTAGCCGTGTGCACGAGCATGAGGCTTCTCGTTGCCTGTGCGGTGCTTAATCGAGCGATATATATATACTATTGGATGATGTAAATATATCTATTTGGGATTGTGGGTTTGTGTTTGTGACCATTGGAGTATTGGGACAGATTAGGATCGACCCAATGACTCTAATTTTGTCGAGTTGACCGACAAGTTGACCAAGTTGACAAAAGTCAACCTTGGGTCAAACTTGTTCCAAATCGACTCAAACGAACTTAGAAGGACCTAGAAACTTGTGTGTGACCTAAAAATTAGTAAACAGACTAGTTGACTTAGAGTTGACCGGGTTTGATCAGAGTTGACCAGGTTTGACCAGAGTTGACCAAGGTTGACTTTGACCAAGAAGGACTTAGAAGCATGTAGAATTGCATTGCAGCCCTTTCTTATAATATGTTAGACCATGTTGTGACTTGTGGTTACTTTAAATAGGTTTACATCAGTCCAGTTTAGTTACACATCCTCATCAGCAGCTCGAATTGTCAGGCGAGTACATTCTCTGACAGTTTCGTTCTTGCTTGAACATATTTACTTGTTATATACTAGTTTACTTGTTGCTGACACGATGTTATCACGGATTAGTACTATATGGATCTCTTCATGCGATGTTATCCCCTCTCATACATCGGATATATTGTGCTCATTTACTTTATCATGTGCATCATCTACTCATTGTATTCGTATTTATTCATGTATACTCATGTGACATTCATGTACACTCATGATCATGTGAGCCTTCATGTATAACCCAGTGTGCATATGGACTAGCTATCCATGTGACACACTACTTTCATATGCAATAACATAACCTGGACATATCCTTGTGTACTGATTGGGGCAGGGGGAGTATTTATTTGTTTATGTGATCTACACCATTTCATGTATAACTCCAAACTAGATTTAAGTCATGTATAACCTAAGCCTGTTTACATAACCAAACATGTGCTCTGAATCACGTAGTTAACTCAGTTTTCTTATCTATATCATGTATATCTATTTCTACTATATCATGTTCTTCTTTTTACAGTCTCTCTAGTATTTCTTTACAGCAGTTCATGTATATTATTCTATAGCATGTTTCATATTTTCTTTCATGTTATGAACTATGTGAGAGATATGTATTCATTCCTGTCATGACTGGACCCGTTGAAAATATTACAGATGATGAGGATTGCGACGACACTTACTATGGAGCAGGCCTAGTTGACACAAGTGACCTGGACCCTCAGCATGATCCAGTAGTCGCTGAGAACTTGTCATGAGTTAGATTAGACTTATATCTTTATCTAGTTGTTGAGACATTGTGTTTGTATTGAGATATTGTTATGGTGTGGTTTACACCGGGATTATTATTCACACTGTGACTCTCTATTGAGATTATCTTTCTTCTATTCCATCCTAGTTATCGTGATTGAGTTGTACCATATATATTGTTCTCCTTTCGGAACATATTCTAGATTGTGTTAGATGTTGTGACCTAGGACAGCGTTCTACTGTCGATACTGCGGCGTAGGCTGAACGTACCCACGTCTCGTGCCCTTACATTGGGTGTGGGTCATAACAGCAACCGTCATGAACACGGGTGTTATAAAAGTTAAGAAAAACCGTTATACATGACCTACACTTATGTGATACTTTTTTTTAAAAAAAAACGAGATAATTAAGTCAATTATATATAACACTAAATTTGAAAACGACATTAATATTATCATTATACATAACATAATTATCCGAAAGCGTTATGACTAAGTTATATATACATAACGCTTGCTAAAATGATCTGGTTCTGTCCTGGTTATTCACACACATATATATCACCTGTCAATGCTTATAATTCAATGCGTTATAAAAAGTATATTCAATTCCTGAGACAACAGAAATATGAAATTTAACTAACATTTCATTAAAAATATTCAAATATCACACCATCTTAATTACATTTCAAAATATATCACTTTTTTCCAAATTTTGTTTCACCAACATATCACTATTACATTTCAAAATTCAAAATTGTCTACATCTTCCCTTTTAGGGTAGTAGGCCTCAAAATATCATTGCATTCACCAACAACAAATAGTCACATCCTTTCAAAAGCCAACATTGTATATCCCTTCAAAACGAAAGCACACGGTCCTTTTTCTAGTATTGTTACCTTCCTTGATATCGTCAAATTTGGATTAAGGGCGGCCAAACCACCAGGTAGAAGACGAGAAGCACCGGTCACAAAATGGCAAAATGCATGCTGCTACTCGGCATTGAATTCTCCCATAATCTCAAGCAACTACAAATAAAAAGGAATAATGATTACAAGAACAAGAATTTATCGGCAAAAAATTGGATAGTAAAAAGATAAGGAAAATAGAATAACAATTGCAGGGCTTTTAGCTGTGTATCCATAATAACGCTTTAATATAATCGACCAGAGTCTGAGGTTGCATCATATAGCAATAATCATTAAATAAAATTTCTAAGACTCGACAGAGAAAAAAGAAAAGTTAAGGAAATGATTACATTACCTCCCATAGTTCTATTCGGCCAAACATTAAATAGTGTAACCCATGGGGAGAAAATATTTGTAAAGATGATATTATCCAAAACCTGAAAATAATTTTTTTAAATATAATTGATGAAGCAAACATGAATAACAACATAAGCAATTCATAAATTGATCACAACAAAGTACAGTACAACAAGAAAAGCTTGGTGAAGTCTTTTCTCAATCATGTCTGCTACAACAGAGTGTAGCAACACTGATGAGTATCCATATCATGTGTTAAATATAATTCTAGCCTAATTATCCAAAAGAGCCAATTAATTGATACAAGAAGTACGAACCTGGTAATCATTTGTGAGGGTTCATACTTCACCTCTAACTGTATGCACACACTATTTAGGTATAGCATTCTTTCAACTGTTCTCTCGTTTTCCATTCCCTTGTTCTTTTTCATGGCATTGAATGAGCTAGCTCCCAAAATGACACTAGCTACAAAACTCCACAGTTGAATAAGCCAAATGATTGTAGAAAAGTTACCAGGTCAGCTAGCACAAAACACAAATCTAAGTTTACTGCGATGTTATCCACGAGAACACTCAAGCACCAAAGAACTCCTCTGGAAGATGAAACGTCAATCCAACAGCCTGGAAACACAATCACATGTAAACTACATTGCCAAGATCTAAAGTAATTTACAGTTTGTTATATAGTTATATTAGTATGAATAATGGAGAGAATACATAAATCAGAGGCATATGTGTATGGTATATAATGCATACGTTTATCACAAAACACATGCAAGTTCAAAAAATTATTAAGCATGCTTTTTACTGCAACTTGGAAGGAAGTAAGCGGGAACTATTTCCTCATCTGATGAAAAGAATCTCCTGTAGAGGTGGCATAATTTTTGCTAAAATGCCAAAACTTTTAGAGGATTAACCACATATTTAATCCTTAATCGCATTGGAAGTTTTAAACGTTACGAGGATCATCAAAATTCCATTAACCCATTTGTAATTGGTAATGTAATATTCGTTTTAATTTCACAAAAAGAAATAGTCTTTAGAGTACTTTCGACCAGCATTGTGCTAGTAACATCTCTTTCTCCATTTTTCATGACTCGATGAATATATCCATTGCTCTGTTTACCGGCCAGTATAAAGGTTTTCATAGACAAAACCAATATGGTTTAACTAAACAGTTAGGAAAACCAGTACGCAAATCATACCGGGTGATATTCGGGTATCACAAGCACATAGAATATATATTGGATCTGAACTAGACGGGTACTAACCCATCAACAAATCAACAAACCTACACAAAATCCTAATCACAAATTTCTTACTATATATATATATATATATATATATATATATATATATATATATATATATATATATATATATATATATATATCCTCTACAATAGAAGCTTGTTTTACCATATGAAAACATGAATAGAATTTCTGGGGTTAATGGAATAGAACAAGCTTCTTTATACAACAGAAGCTTCTGTTTTATAAAACAAGCTTCTTTTGCAAGAACTTCTAGAGATGTTTGGAAAGATGATAAAGAAAAACCAATTTGGATCTTTGCTGTTGTAAATAAGAAACAAAATGGTACAAAAAAAACTTTCAAACTGAAATACCTCAAGGATATATTTTCCCCTAAAACTTAGCTGCCCATCACGAATCTCATTCTTAAGAGTATTCACGAGATCAGTTGAGCTTCCTAAGACTTTAGAGAACCTGCAATAGCAAAAGATAAAGCTTTGACATGTTAGATCTTTTGCCATGCCAAATTTTCATGCTAACAAAGTGAAAGCTTCGATCCAAAGCTAGTATAAACTCACAATCTAGTTTTGTAGATATCATCTCTGAACTTGAAAATCCAATATTATCTGCCACACTAACTCTTCCCTGGAATATTTGTATTCATCAACATCCAAGTTAATTAGAACGTATTCATTGAATAATTAGATAACTAAGATATGATGCATTCAATTTTTTTTCCATTTCAAATCATTCACTGGCTAAAGACATTGCAGGAAATTATCTTAATTCTAATAATCGGCTTGCAGTGATTTAGCAAGGTTAGTCTAAGTCAAACATGTGTTGCAAATTTGCCCGACAGAAAAATAGCATCATCTAATCAGCATCCTTTCGGTTATTGTGATAAATTCTATGACAGAAGATCGAGAATCTGGTAAATAACACATACCTTGAAAATGTTGATCCCTTGCAAATCAACATTCTCTCCAGCATACTTGTAGGGGTGGGCATCCTGTAAAAAAATACCAACATAATTGTTCATTTATATTCATATCAAAGAAAACAAAGACGGCTAGTATCTCTCTCTTGATGAAAATTATGAACATATTTATTAATAAAAGAAGAAAAGGACCCAAGATGCACATATTCTCAAATAAGTGCCGTGTATGTATCCTGTTAGTGTTGGTCATGGCAGAGACACTCTAAAATACATTAGGACATACCAAAACTACTGTTGTGCTTGTGTCACTATGTTGTTGTAGATGTTGCCATGCAGCATATTGAAAGGCCCATGTCAATATATCTCTAGTGCTAATAGCTAAATTAGAACACATATCAAGAAAACAAGGACAAAAAGCCTTATAATCAAATATGAAAGACCAACTATTGATCTATAAATAGACATAGGAACATGATTGATTGAAAAAATAGAAATAGTTAGTAAATGCATAGAACCAGTGATCACTTCGAATATACCCAGGAAATTTGGTATTGTTCACCTTAATGTGTGTCACCTTCCTCTCACTTTCTTGCATATCAATTACATCCCTCCCTCTCATATTCTAACATATATATAGTAGCCAATTCATATTGCTACCAACGTATCCTTGGACCTAAGAGAAATTTAGCATACATACTGAAAATAGACATTTTTTATTCAATGGTGTTTTTTACTAAATTAAATTGATATTAAAACTGATACACTCTTCTACCACCACTAAAAAACTTATGACATTTGAATGTAACTAACCTTCACCATGAGATTCTGAACGAGCAATCGTTGATCGAACAGGAGATGGATGCTAGCATGTAGAGAAATTATATTTCAAGTCCCCTCACTTGGAAGTTATCAAGCAAATTTAGAAGACTGCAAGAATGTAGTTTATTGACAAACCTGACCAGAAACCAACATCCTTAAGGAGGACACTCTAAATTAAATGTTGTGCATGTAGTGTGTCATGTCGGACATGTCTCTGACACGACACGTACACTCCAAAATATATCAAGTGGATGATTGGTTGGGGATAAAATTGATTTGAACAAATTAAGCAAAAGCTAATTGCAAAATGTTCAAAGGGGATACACACCCCTGCTCTGTCATACACTCGCAGTAGCTAGGATACTTAGCATGCAAAGGAAGTAGGTGTATCAAAATTGTTGAAAGTTTCAAATCTACAAAAATCAACTGATCCAAAACCAAGGAACCTAGTAAAGACAGAAACTAATACCATGGTAGATAAATCAATTTACGTTTAAAACCGACTGATTCCAAATAGATTAATTATCCTAATAATCAAATCGACAAACAATTCTCACAAATTGTCGGATAATATAATTAGATCAAAACTCACCTTTCTTGTGCCCTTTAGTCCTGAACAACTTTTCTAGCGACTTAGGGCAAGCAATACTCTCCAAATTTTGAAAAAGATCATATTTCTTAAAATAATCACACAAATCACTCAAAAAACACACATAAAAACTGTTTAAAACATCACCTTATCGAGCTTGAATGCGTTCTACATATCTGGCTTAATTTAACTCGGCGTGCTACAACAAATCCCCCAAAAAAGATGGAAACAAATCATGAGAGGAAGCCCTAAAAACGAAGCCCTAAAAATGTTGCCTCCTGCTTCGCCGCTTCGTCGGAAGATGACGAAATTGAGGAGGAGCTCGGCGTCGTCGAGAGGTTGGCGGTCGTGATCTCCGACGTCGAATCAAGCGGCTAGCCCACCAGATTGGGCCGCGGAGTTGGCGGCGGGAGCTCAAAAATCGACTGCGGGAGCTCCTGGAAGACGAGAAGCTCCATGAAACCAAACGAGCTATGCTGGTCTCCATAATCGAAGACCATTCCGTTGTGGAACGACGAGATTTCAAAGTCCTCTCTCTTCTCCATCTTCATCATGCCGAGATCATCAACAAAATTTTAGGGTTAGGGTTTATTGAGAGTGATGGGGAGGAGATCTCGCTAGAAGAAAAGAGAGAGAGAGAGGAGTCGAGAAAGAGGAGAGCTGAGAAGGAAAATGGGAGAGAGAGAGGGGAAAAAAGGAAATAAGGGTTTTCATCGGGGGATCGGGTTTTAGCGAAAGTTCGAGCGAGCGATTTAATTTTTGTACCACTTTTTATAACTTTTGTGTGTAAAAAAGTTATATATGTGTGAACAATATATAACGTTTAACGCTATAAATCGTTATAATAGGCCAAAAACTCTTCAGAACTATCATATTATGTGTTGTTGCTGAAATTCTGTAACACTTATATATTAACCATTGTAATAGCTTCATTTTAAACATTATAACAAGGTATTTTTCTTGTAGTGGATATATATATATATATATATATATATATATATATATATATATATATATATATATATATTTTTTATATATATATATATATATATATATATATATATATATATATATATATATATATATATATATACACACTACAAGAAAAATACCTTGTTATAATGTTTAAAATGAAGCTATTATATATATATATATATATATATATATATATATATATATATATATATATATATTTTTTTATATATATATATATATATATATATATATATATATATATATATATATACGTGGAATAATTAAGTAACACGATTATTAATAAATAATTATAGCAATAATCATGTTGTTCTAGACTTACTGTCCATTAAACACGTTATGGTTAATTTTTCGTAGATAAAATATTATCTAGTTTTCAAAAATGATTTCATTACCAAAAAAAAGTATGTTGTATCTATGTAAACCTAACTAAAGTATTAGTTCTACCTATAAAATAAAAACCTATTTACTATTTACTTAAAAATAGTAAATTTCATGTTACTAAATAATATTTAATTATTTAAAAGATTGCTTTATTTAGTAGTAGCTAATTACGTATATTATGCTAAAAATATTAAAAGAGTATTTTGCATGAATTATTTTCATAGTAAAAAAATATCTACTAAATTGTTGCGAACTTATTACTAATTAGATTAATGATATTTCCACTTAAAAAGATAATAAGTTTTATTATTTTATTACTAAAACCATATTTTTCTTATATTACTCACTTAGAGTTTCTCTAATAAATTTTCATAGTTAAACAAGTGCTTTATTATAATTATTGGTGAATTTAGAGTCGAGATGATTATTGTATTATTAATTAGAATTTTAGCAACCTTAGATTGGCAACTAAGTCATATTTCACTAATGTAGGGTTCAGTTTCGGGACTTAGCCTGAATATTTTCTATCGTCACCTACAGCCCCGAAAAAACCAAAACAAGTATCATACTATTTATGTTCGTATTTTAATTAATAATTAAATGTATGCATTAGTAGGAATATATATTGTATTGATACTAAA
Source organism: Iris pallida (assembly GCA_029216955.1). Classification (NCBI taxonomy): domain Eukaryota; kingdom Viridiplantae; phylum Streptophyta; class Magnoliopsida; order Asparagales; family Iridaceae; genus Iris; species Iris pallida. Next base: position 3,660,356 of record JANAVB010042820.1, on the reverse strand, counting down.
TCACGGGATCCCTCTCGGATCCCACATTGATTGCTTGATTGACTTATTGACTCGAGGAGTGGGGAGTAGTATAGCAACTGTGACCAGAGCCTTGTTACTAATATTGCCTCTCTTGCGCTAACCCCTACTGCACAGAGGGTTGAGCCATACCGTATCCTAGCATAGGCCCAATATTAGTATACACATTGAATCTACCAGCCGGTCACAAATTGTTATACGCTCAAATCACTATTTTATCATTGTAGATAGCATCATTGTCACGTTTGTGATTTCATGGTCCTATTGATCCTTTATTATTATTTAGAAAAATTTCATAATGCTTTTAAACTGCCCTTGCACCATTTATTATTTATTAGAATACTGAATATGGATATATGTTCTTACTCCCCTACTGTGTGGAGACCAATATTTTAGGTGACTGTAAGGACGAGGAGGTTGCCTTTAGTTCCTACTACAGACCTGACCTGGGTTCTGAGGAGGTAGTTGAGCCCGGACTTGGAGCCCGGGAGTTTTAGCTGCATTTGCCGTCTAGTTTCTTTTTTTGTTTGGAAGTTATGATAATAGAACAAAGATGTAATAATTGAATGCTTTCCCTGTTTGTGTTTTGGTTCAATTAGATATTTTAGTTTTAATTCAAAGTTTGAATAAAGATGTTTTAATTTTTTTCGTATCCTAGAATGTTCTGCTTGTGTTACTACTGCTTGATACAGCTTACTGCCGCCGTCTCACAACGGTACAGGCTGAGCATGATCCGACTGGACCCAGTATCTTGGGATCGAGTCGTGAAAGAAGGCATGGTCAGTCTGGAGTTTGCCAAGAGCAGGGTATTGAATGAAGAGATGTGAAGACATTCACAGGGCACTTCATCCACATCCCACTCAGAGGTGCTAGTTTCAGAGAGCCACGAAAGGGACAAAAGCAGGGATTCAGGTGGTGGCAGAGAAAAGAACAGAGGCAAGTCCAAGGGTCGGTACGAGGACTCAGAGTGTTGCCATTGTGGCAAGAAGGGCCACATTAAGCGAAACTCTCTAGTTTGGAAGAGAGAGAAGAAGGGTGACAATGGAAAGCAAAGTGAGAACACTGCAGTGACGACGTTGGCATATGGAGACGATGTGATCATCGTAGGTGATGAGGTTGTCATGAACCTTGCCTGCGATAACAATTCTTGGCTGATGGACTCCGATGCTTCAGCGTACGTATCTCACAATAGGGCTATTTACCACTTATATGACAGACGACTGTGGAGTGTTAAAGATGTGCATATGAGGACGAAGATGGGTGCAATTCTTATTCTCAAAGATGTTTGTCATGTCCCTGATATTCGTTTTAACCTGATGTCGATTGGAAGGATGGATGACGAGGGTTTCTTTAATTTCTTCAGAAACGTCAGTAGATGCTTTCCAGAAGTTTGATGGTGATTGCCAGAGGAAGCAAGAACTCTAGACTCTACTATATGGAGAGAAGCTCATATGGGACACATGAGGTGAACGCAGTCAACGATGCATCGACTAAGTTATGGTACAGGCGGTTCAACCATATCAGTGAGAAGGGGATGAGCTACTTGGTGAACATGAAAGGAATTCCAGGGCTAAAGTCTACAAATTGGAGAAGTTCACACACTGTTTGACAGAAAAGCAAAATATGGTGTCTTTTCAATGTCACCCAAGTTCGAGAAAGTTGACGTTGCTCGAGTTGATTCACTCGGATGTCTGTCGTCCTATGAAGGTAAAATCTATTGGTGATGCTTCTTATTTTTATGTTTATTGATGATTGTTCCAGGAAGATTTGGGTCTATGCCTTAAGACCAAGGATCAGGTGCTGCCCCACTTTTAAATAGTTTCAGGCCTCTGTTGAAATAGAGACGGACAAAAAGCTACTATGTGTTTGGTCCGACAATGGCGGCGAGTACATTGGTCCCTTTGATGTTTACTGCAGAGAGCAAGGGATATGACACCAGAAGACTCTGCCCAAGACACCTCAGCTCAACGGTGTAGCAAAGCACATGAACAGAATACTGATGGAGAGAGTACGATATTTGCTATCAGAAGCAAACTTGCTTGGCAGCTATTAGGGTGAAGCACTTTACACAGCTACTTATACTATTAATTTATCTCCTAGTGCTCCTTTGCAGGACGATATGCCTGACAAAGTATGGTATGACAAAGAGCCATCATACAATCACTTATGAGTGTTTTGTTGTAAGGCCTTTGTGCATGTACCGAAGGACGAGAGATCCAAACTTGAGCCGAAGACGAGGCGATGCGTCTTTGTCGGCTATGGTCGGGATGAGTTTGGCTAAAAACTCTATGACCCCATAGAAAGAAAGCTCTACAGAAACAGGAACATGGTATTTGGCGAGGATCAAACCATGACCAACACTCAGGATTCTGAGATGCCTTCTAAGGCTGAGGAATTGCTTGAGTTAGAGTCATTTTGCTTCGAGCGGTTTCCAGAGGACATCACAAAGGATCTAATTATAGGGAAGACAATACATGGAGTTGCTCCCAACCTTGATCATCAGCCTGCTGATGGTGGTCAATGTAACCTTCGGAAGGATGAGCATACCGGAGAGATAGTTCCTAAAGGGGAGGAGGTTGTTGTATATACAACCAGTACTAGTGGTTCCGTTGAGGAGGAGTGACAAAGAGCGCCAACCATCTACGAGATACTCATCGAGTGAGTATATGCTACTGATTGACGGAGGAGAGCCTAAAATTTTTGTAGAGGCTATGGACGACGAACATAGACATAAGTGGATGGAGGCTATGCAGGAGGAGATGATGTGAGTCCCTCATCCAAATTTTTTATATTATTATATTATATATGATAATTGTCTATATTTGTACCAATATTCTTCTAATCAAACCCTAGAAAATTGTACTAATTTTCACATTTAAATGTCACCCAATTATTAGGGAACTTATGAAAAGTTCAGTTTGTATAGGGGATAAGTGTTAAACCACACATTCAAATTTAACTACTCATCCTCCACCGATACCTATTCAAATCGAACAGATAGGAGCAAGAACTCCTTTAAATCTTCAGCCTATTCAAATCTTAGCATTTCAATTGGATTTAAATACAGAGGTTATCTTCCCCCACCCTGGGAAGATGTGATCCTATCCTAAATTGCAGTATTTATTCAAGAAGCAGCCAACCCCCTTGCATCTCTGGAAACCTAATCCCTGCGCCACCATCTAGTTTGAGTATATAACCTAAAATTGAGAGGAGTCCAGAGAGGAAATTCTGAATACTCAAGAACAGGTAACACTCTCCCTTTTCAATTATCAAATCATATGATTCCTTGAACCAGTAATTCTATTCATGGTTCCATCATGTTAGAGGTGTATGATAATGTCTAGTATAACCTTCGACCTACAGGAATTGGGGGGATCATGTTCCAGATGTTGGATATGTATCGACCAATAAAAACAGGAGTAGAGGCCTAGTAGTAGGTGACCATGTCTCTACATCGAGCACCTATTCCAGTAGGCTAGACCAGAAGCCTGCATCTATATAATATAAGGATCGTGTTATGACCAATACATATTATCTTGACATATATGGGCTGTAGAGAGTAGATGGAAAGGTCATAGGCTAATAAAGTTCCCAGGCATAGGCTCTAATCTGTGAGTAACCTAGGTTGTAGGTTTGTTAGTACCCAAGTTAAGGGAAAATCTCCTTATTGGATTAATCTCCACGACGTAGACTAGCTTGGTTCACTTTATTGGATTAACTCCTTAGGAGATGTTGATTCAGACCATGGGTTAATCTCCTGCATCAATTCATTCCTTGTATTGATGATGTATGTGTAGATGGTACATCATTTAACCATTTGCCCTGCATATGAGTCGGCCTTAGAATGCCAGATTTCATGAAGGCTTGACTTGCATACTCCTTCTGCCTGCAACTAAGATAGTGTTCATTCCCAATTCCAAAGCCCAGATACTGTACTTATCTGTCCAGTTCATTTTGTAGCCAACTTTGATTGTCATGCATCACTTACTCCTATTCTGCCCATAATTTAAAGTTCAAGTTTGAAACTTCCAAGTTAGATTTAAACTTCTAAGTTCAGGCTTTAACCTCTTGGGGCATACACTTTATCTATTATTATTTTTCTCCTCTTCTATTATGTTATGTCCAATTTTGGGGGAAAGAGTCCCGTATTATGCCTAGTGCCAGCCTTGGTGCTTTCAATTTGGATACACTAATGTTCTGTCCTAAACATTAGAAGTCCAATGTTCAGTATGGACAACTCTAATGCCATCCCTTGATCACCTATATGTTCATTCCCTTGATATAAACCCCTACCTTGAGTAGCAGACACTATTCATGACCTGCCTACATTTGATTTATTAGGTATCTGTCCATCTTATTGTTCTTTCCTGCTTAGAGGATCAGACCACCTGGGTTGACTAGGCTCAATCCATTCTTTGTATTAAAAAGTCCATTTCCTTCATTATACATCTTGTCCCCTTTATATCCAGTACTTATTTGTCTTAATGACCTATCGTAGCATGAGTCATAGACTATACTATATCTTGGTTATATACTAGGATTTTAAGGGAAAAGTGATGGTCATGGTATGGGCAACTGCAGCAAGAAAAGACAACTCAAATAGTTGGGACCTTGCCTTGGCCAACAGTCTATACCCAGAGGTAGGTTATGTGATTTCTGGTGGGTGTATGAGATAATGAGTATCAGACCCTTGAACACTTATATAACAGTCTCAGATGATTATTACATGATTTGTAATAGAAGGGGGGTCGAGGTTGAGTGTAGGTCAGTTGGAATTGAGACATCAACTTACATATCCTACATCATATGGCACACCACATTAGCCAACTGCATCACGTGTCCTGCCCTTGCATCCTAGTTCACTGTATATTACAGTCACACTAGGCCCTGCATATTAAGAAGCAATAGCAAATGCCTTGATTACAGTCCCACGTATGCACATTAGAGCAACTGGACATGAAGGACTTGGGAGTGTCCTGCAAGTTAGAGTAGCAGTGGCACACACACTAGTAATGGCCATAGGCTAATGTAATGGTATTGTCTTGAGAACTAAGTAGATAGATAAACATGTTAGGACTACACCACCCAATAGGCACATTCGAGTAGGTGTTAACCAAGAGGCCCTAAAGAGACCATGCAGGAAATGTATTGTAAACCTTTGTCTAAACTAGGAATGGTACCAAGCCCAGTATTTGAGAACCCATAGTGACCCAGTGTTGTGCAACCTGTACCCTTGATGTAGAAGCTAAGTAAAAGGGGTATGCATTGGGTGGAGGTGTATTAGGTAGGCTTGTGGGATGTCAAGTTTTGGTAAGGTGAACTACCAACTGTACAGTTAACAATTGCATAGGTTGGAACTGAAATTCAGGTAGAGACTGTGTACATGAGAGTATCCTTAGTGAAACCTAATGTGCAGGATATAAGGTGCACTCGAGTAGTGTGGCCTAAGTAACCTGTGTATTGAGCGAGTGTATCAATCCAAAATGTATGTCTATGTAGTACAGGGAACAAACAGGATAGCATAACACAAGGGGTATATATGTGTCTGGAAATTGTGTGAGGATAATATACTTCGGGAAGAGGGTATCTTATATGTGTGTGTGTGTGAGTTGAGTGTCTGGAAGGATGTATATGTCAGTCCATTTATAGCACTGTTTAAGCCATACCCTATTTTAGTTTAATTGGCATTGCCATGTTTCAGCTCCCTGGTATTAGTATCTCCATTTAGGTTCGATTCCCATGTTTGGGCCTACACCATTACCTGCATATCCAACCCTGAACTTCATTGTTCAGTCCAGGTTTTTAATCATTGCACTAGTTCCATTTCTTCTAATTTAAATGCATCAGCCCCTTTTTGGTCATGTATCATGAGGGGAATACCTATAGTCCAACCCATAATCCCTTTGAGAATAGGCTATAGTCCTATTTTAACCTTAGATAAGTGAGGTAATATTCAATCATAGCCTATGAGTCTGTCCTCATCTCTGGATATAGAATATGATGTAAGAAATTAGGAGAGCTTCCTCACAAATGAGCTAATGAACCTAGTAGTGAATGAACACTATAGCAATGCACCAATAAAAGGGCATCTTACCAAACTACTAATATCGAGCCCTTACAAGTAGGTAACAGCTACCCTTAAAAGCCACTAATCATATAAGGAAAACTTGCAATACTTAAAAGATAGACTTATTTTCTAAACTCATATATTGATTTATATCAAATCATAATATAGGTTCTGTGGACTCTGACTTAGTGCTTGACTCATACCCGGAGCTCAGGACTACTGGCAAGTGCATATACTGATCGTTACCATTTCTGATAGTTTTCTCTACCTGTTATTCATATGTCTTGTTGCTTGTTGACACGATCGTCGCACGAGGATTAGTATCATGGATTTTATTGTACATATTGATTACCTTTTATGTTTACCCCACTTACGATTGATTCCATGAGTACTAGCTGGGCGGGGAAATATCTTAGTAGACGTGTGAACATCCCATTCCATCCCATATGTCTATTCTTGAATAATAGCAGCTGCACACGATACGTACAGGGTGCCGAATTTACCCCTTAGCTGTTCACACATCGAAACTGATATTTTCAGATAGTTAACATCCCACTTTATTTCATTCTGTTCTTCATACCTGCCATGTTACCATAGTTATATATTGTTTCTTGGTAGCTATTTTCTTGAGTTACATATTCTTCACACGATGATGCTAGTTACTTTCTAGTTTTCATTCTCATATGTTATATACATGTTTAGTGATTCTATTATGTCTCAGATAGCTGTCATATGTGTACTTGTTCTATTCCTGACTAGAAACCAATATTTCAGGTGGTGAGTTAGATGAGTTTTGTACTACTTATTATGAGCAGACTGAGGACCCCGATCTGAGCATGCAGGGGGACTTGGATGCGGGACTATCCTCCATAGGAGACATTTAGCTTGATTTTATTCTATAGAGCACGAGTTGCTCCAGAAACTCTTTTATTTATTATACTCCATCTTTATTTTGTGGATTATGAGAATTGAGTGGTGGACATCCATCTTAGCATATTTTGTTCTCTTGAGATTATTTTATCTATCATATTTTGGTCTCTATCTTAGAGATTATTCAGATCAGTTATTATCTTCACCCTCACTGCAGTTATTTGTGTATATCTTGCTACTATGGACTGGTCTGTAGATTTTAGTTGTGTTATGGAAATCTATAAACTGTATGGTTGTATTTGATAAAATGTGGAGATGACTAGACAATGTTCTATCGCCGATACTGCGGCGTAGGCTGGACGTACCCACGATTCGTGCCCAAAATATTAGGTGCGGGTCGTGACAGATGAGTTCCTTACAGGCAAACTCTACTTAGATCTGGTGTGGTTGCCAAAGGGCAAGAAGGCTTTGAGAAATCGATGGTGTTCAGAGTGAAGCAAACAAATCATGCTACTCATCCTCGAAACAAAGCGAGGCTGGTAGTTAAAGGCTGCGGTCAGCGAAAGGACATTGATTATAATGAGATCTTTTTGTCAGTCGTCAAACAGTCGTTTATTCGAGGGATGCTAGAATTAGTAGCCAGTTTCGACTTGGAGGTCGAGCAGATGGATGTGAAGATAACATTCCTCCACAGTAATCTTGAGGAGGAGTTGTACATGGAGCAGCTAGAGGAATTATGTGAGAAGGGCAAGTCACACTTGGTCTGTCGGTTGAGGAAGAGCTTGTATTGTCTGAAGCAGGCTCCGAGGTAGTGGTACAGGAAGTTCAAGTCGTTTATGGGAGACCATGGTTATGCACGAACGACGTCGGATAACTATGTATTCGTAAGGTACTTTGCCGATGATAATTTTATTATTTTAGTGCTATATGTTGATGATATGCTACTGGAGGGTCGGAATGCAACTAGGATAGCGAAGTTGAAGCGCCAACTGGACATGGTCTTCTCCATAAAGGATTTGGGCGCAGGAAGACTATTCTTGGGATAGAGATTTGCCGAGAGAGAGAGAGTCCAAGTTGCTACACTTGTCCCAAAAGAAGTACATTCATCGGATATTTCAGCGTTTCGGGATAAGTATGTCGAGGAAAGTAAGTAAGCCCCTTGCAACTCACTTATGTTCACTGAGAAGCATCCATCTACCGAAGATGAAAAGGAAGAAATGGAGTGGGTTCCATATACTTTAGCTGTGGGAATCCTCATATATGCTATGATGTGTACGAGGTAAGACATCCCTCACGCTGTTGGCACAATTAGTAGGTATCTTTCCAATCATGGAAGGATACATTGGAGTGCAGTCAAGTGGATTCTATGGTACCTTCAGGGCACTACCGATTCAAGACTTTCCTTTGGTAGTGACGAGCCGAAGCTGGTCGAGTATACTAACGCTGATATGGCTGGAGATGTTGACACGAGATGCTCAACTTCTGGCTATGTGATAATATTTGCTGGTGGAGCGGTATCGTGGTGGTCACGGTTGCAAAATGTGTTGCCTTATCGACGACAGAGGTAGAGTACATTGCGGCGTCAGAGGCTTGTAAGGAGTTGTCGTGGATGAAAAAACTGGTACAGGAAGTGGGGCTATAAGCAAAAGCAGTATACTTTACTTTGCGATAGCCAGAGTACCATTCACCTTGTGAAGAGCTACATATTTCATAGTCGGTCCAAGCACATTGAGACTCAGTATCATTGGATACGGGATGTGGTTGAGAAGAACGACACGACGCTTGAGAAGATTAGTATAAATGACGACGGAGCAGACATGTTCACGAAGGTTCTTCCAAGGAAAAGTTCGAGTACTGCAGGCGGATCGTCGGGATGACGAGTTCCTCCACCTAGTTGTGATGGAAGAGATTTGTTGGAGTGGGTGGGGTTCCCAATCTATGTGGAGAATACCCCGGAGTGCAACGACCATCATTCGTATGTCGAAGAAGCTCGTGGAGTGCATCGATCGCATATTTTGGAACATAGATGGTAAGCAAATATATGATTGGATATTCATATTTACTTTGATCATATATTTATGATTGGAACTTTCATATAATGGCTTTCCATATAATTGGACTTTCAATTATGGCAAGCTAATTATGATTGAATTTTTATTAAATATTTGATTGATACATATTCAAATTTTCCATATATATTGGCCTTCCATGTAAAGATTTTTAATATGGAAACCCTTATTCAGGCAAGAGTTTATAAAAGGTTGATGCATGCAAGTTGAAAAATAACACACAAGAAAAGAAAAAAAAGGAAAACAAGAAAATGTGGCAAGAGTGCTTGTACAACTTTGGGAAGGATAAAGAAGGATTGGAGGACATTTCGAAGAAGGAGATCAATTTCGGGTATTCTCGTTGTCTTCTATCTTCGTGGTTGTAATCTATTTTCTGTCCCAGTGAGTTATGGTGATCCATTTGGATTGGGAGGAGCTTGTAGATGGTGTATTCTCTTTATTCCATTAGTGGAGGTTCTTTAGGATTGGACTCCGATCATCTCGTAGTTTTTTCCATCTGAATTTTTCACGTTAAAATTTCTGTGTCTGCGATTTGTATTCACTACTAAAATAAGCCAAATTAGCGTCGTCCAGATACGTCGCTAATTAAGGAAAATACGTTGTTAAAGGTATTTAGCGACGACTTTAGCGACGGAAAATGAAGGTCGCAAAAAAGCTAGTCGCAGATGACAAATTCGTCGCCCCACGTCGCTGTTTGCGACGTCACCACAATGTCGCTGGGTCGTCGCAAATTTGGCGACGTAGGGCGACGAATAGGAATGTCACCTAATTAGCAACGTTGTGCGACTACGTAGCGACGTCGTTCCTTTTTATGTGCTGACATGCCATGCATGCCACGTCAGCAGTTTAGTGACGTATGGCGACCAAATTAGCGACGTCATCTCTATGACACGTCAGCTACTGAGCGACAGATTACGACGGATAGTGACATGACGGCGCTAATTAGCGACGTCTGTTTACGTCGCTATACGTCGCAGAACGTTGCTACATCGCAGATATTATGAAATTTTTTTAAAAAAAATATGTTTGGTATTTTTGTTATGCTGTGTGTTTGTGTTTACACAGACACACATCATCACAAAAATACCAAACATATTTTTAAAAAAATTGGGCAGCACCTCCTTTGTATATCAGATCATCGCTTATAACCCAGCGTAGGTATATTTGTCATCCCCGTCGCAGATATCACAAAGTAAATATCATAAAGTAAATATCACAATAAAAATACCAACAAAGTAAATATCACAAAGTAATATCCAACAAACATATATGTCCACAATGGAGGGCAAATAAGAATGAAAATCAGTGTACAGAACGGTCAATGGGCCCATAGGGCCAATACATACAAGATGATAAAAAAATCTACTGGATCACTGAGGACCCCTACCGCGCATCTGGGATAGCATGTACTCATACTGCTCCTGTATGAGCTGCACCGTAGGGGCATTAGGAGGTAGTGCAATATCTGGAGTCGGCACCGTCGATGGACCGGGAGGACGTATATGCTCCAGCTCTCGCAATCGCTCACCATGCGCAGCAAGGGTACTCACCATCCTCTGAGTACTCTCCTCAATCGAAGTTTGTACCTGAGTGAGTGAGGCAGACATGGTCCTCTGCGATCCCTCCAGCTCGACCTGTCTACGCTCTGTGCTCTGCGTAGACTCGGTGAGCGTGTGCAAGTTAGCAGCTGTAGCCTGCTGCAGACTCATCAGCTCTTGTATACTGCGCTCGATCACATCAAATCGTCCGGTGATCATCGGATCGTCGGATCGTCGCTCTGCGGTATGGTGATCAAAAATCTGCTGCTGCAACTCGCGATGCAGCTCATCGATCTGACGACCAATATCCTGAGCTCGTGATAACGCCTGCGAAGCTGGAGACTGCGCACTGACAGAGGGGGCCCGGGATGACTCTGAAGCCAAATAGGCGCCGAAGGATCCCGTACCGTAGTACGTACCCTTCTGAAGACCGCCAACGACGGTCATCCAGAGGTCGTCCTGCGATGGAACTGTAGGCGGCTGGAAGTACCAGTCCCTCCCTCTGCTGGCGCACTAGCAGCAACAGCCGCCTCCTCTTGTAGCCGAAGAAACGTGGCCTAGAACAATGTTTGCTAACGTGTAAGTGTTTGCTAAAGTCTATATTGATATCTATTTTTCTGTTTTCTAAATTATAGTAAATTAATATAAAGAATAGAACGTACATATGCATGCGTCGCCCTCTTGTCAATAAACTCCCCAGCCCTCCGATGGGTGACTAGGAAGACGGTCACCATGTTCGGGTCCTCACCCTTTTTTACCTGTTAAAATATATTATCTATTATTAGTATTAAACATTCTATCCAACTATATATAAAATGATGTCTGTCATAGAAAATGTACCAGACGACAAAAATGCTCTGTCATCGGAATGGAGCCACCATACCACTTACTGGCGCTCGACCGTGCCACCTTGGCCTTGTCAGATCGCTCCTGGTACCTGGCCTCGCCGAATCTAGCCTTCATCGCAGTCCACTGCTCTGGCATGAGCCAACCATGGATCGACTTTCCGGAGCGATCACGAGACTTTTGGTCGTGGATCGCATCACGGATGAGCTTGCCTATGACGGCAGAAAATTGGGCCTCGATCTTCGCCGCCCGGTGTGGTGGATAGAAATAGGTCCTCTACAAGAAGTAAAATAGAAAAGTAGTTATATAATATAAACAAATGATTATTAAAATTTAAAAATAAATAAATTTTTTACCTTGAAGTGGGCCAACCAAAAGTTCTTCCTATCTGCGGGAGCATCTGAGTAGTTAATCCAAGGCCCACCAAAGTTCTGCCTCAGAAATAACCCCAGCTGTCTCTGTACTGCAGGAGGCCGATATCTATACAATAATAAATTTCATGAATATATATATACATATAATCATTTGAGAAATGTATATTAACTAATTAACTTACTTCGTAGGCCCGTCCGTCCAAATCTCCATACGCGTCTCGTCCGGGGGAGCGGATGGAGGGTCGCTCTCACCTCCTGCCTGGACAGGATCAGTCTGATCGCCGTCCTCCATATGCTCGGCGTCGGCTCTCCCTATGGAGCTGTCGACAGAAGGAATGCAGGACGCGGAAGGAATGCTGGACGCGGGATCAAGAATGCTGGACGACGAGGGAGGAGTCGCCAACCTGCTGGAACTGCCATGTCTCGGTAATGGACAGGGAACAGAATGGTATACTGGCGTACTCGGAGATGAGGATGAGGGTACAGAATCTGCATCCCCAGCCCAAGGCAGACGGGACTGCCTAATATAATATCCTCTACGTCGTCCTCCTCCCAGTCTAGTCATACCTGATAGTAACATATGACAATAAAATAAATATACATATTTATATGATAGACATCACAGTTTTTTAAAAAACCTCATAGTTACAGATAAAAGTGTCACTAAAGTGTCACAGATTTATATGATAAAAGTGTCACTAAAGTGTCAAATATGATGATAAAACAAACGTACAGATTTAATCCTCTTCTGATAATTCATCTAATTCGTTTAGCTCATCATCATCTTCTTCTTCTTCTTCTTCTTATTCTTCTTCCTCCTCTACATCTTCACTTTCATCTGCATCTTCCTCTTCAGATAATTCTACTTCTTCTACACAATTAGATGTGTAATGAAGAACTTTCGTCGTGTCCACTTCTATAATATTTGTTACAAGAGGTAGTTCATCCTTCTGATAAGCTATATCGTCAACCTCAAAGGTATTTCTAGCTTTGGTCTTGCATACTGCCCACCAGTCTGACCTTATTGTTCCCCGTTTTGGATAACTTGTGAAGTACACGAGCTGAGCCTGACTTGATAGGACAAATGGTTCATAGGCTTGATATCGACGCCGATAGTTTATATCTACAAGACCGTGCTTGTCTACTTTCCAACCTTGACCTTCAATCGGATCGAACCAATCACACCTGAATAACACAATCTTAGCAGGCTCTATTCCATAACTATATGTCAGCTCCACAATCTCCCATAGGACGTCATAGAAATTGTTGTCCGTATCAACATCTTTGTAGTTCGAAGATCTTATACACAAACAGCTGTTTTTGGTGGAATCGAGATCCACAAAGTTGTCTCTGATCGGGCAAGTTATTGACTTGAACCTAAACCCATTAACACAGTAGCTTGGCCATATTTTTGCAGCATAAATTGGTTCCTTGGCTAGCGTTCTAATAGACTCATTCTCAAGTCTTGCGTATGGACGATCAACCTAAATACCACGAAAAAATAAATTAAGCTCATTCTCAAGTGCATATACAGAAAGGTAATTACAGAGTTCTCAAGCCTTACATATGCACTCAACCATGATGGAAAATAATGCCTCATTTCTTGTTCTAGTTCTTCTTCTGTTATGTGTGGCCTACATGACCTCACATCATCATTAAATATGCTGAAAACAACATCTTTCAATTAATGTAATAGTATAATAATCAACACTATTAAAATGATGTAGACGTATTAATTACTTACCCCTCCAGCTTCCTGAAATGCAATTGGAATTAACCTCTCCATGAATACGTGACAATCGTGGCTCTTCATACCCGTCAATTTATTTTTTTTCGAATCGAAACATCTTTTCAGATTTGACGCATATCCTTCTAGAAATTTTACGCCCTGGATCCACCGACAAAGTCTCACTTTATCCTCCTTGTCCAGTGAGAAAATTAACTTCGGTAGGAACTGTTTTCCATTCTCCTCTATCAAATGCAACGCAGGGCGTTTGCATATTTCTTCTAAGTCCAACCTGGCCTTGGAATTGTCTTTCATTTTTTCCTTTACGTCCATCACACTATTAATTATGTTATCAAACACATTCTTCTCAATATGCATGACATCAAGATTATGTCTGATCAGATTGGTACTCCAATATGGCAGATCCCAGAATATGCTCCTCTTTGTCCAATTATGATCTCTACCTGTTACACCCACTTTTCTAAATGAGAATAATTTTGAACTTTTATAATTATGATTAATCGATAATAAGATTTAACTCATGTTGTAATTTTTGGTAATTTTTTTAATCAATTTAAAACTATTTAAAATGTTGAATTATGACTTTGATGGTTAACTAGTTAATCCCTAGTTTTTCTAAGCTTAGAGACTAACCATGGGGACCTAAGCATGTGATTAGAATGACTATTTACAACTTTTTAGGCTAAGGGTATTTTGATCATTTAGTGACTTTTGAATTATTTAGGATTTTGATTAATTGGTGAATTTTAGATTATTTTAATAATATTTAAATTGATGTATTATGATTTTGGTCATTTTTCATATTTTAATATTTTGGGAAAACTTTATATTTTTAATATTGTTTTTATTGGATTTGTTTCGTCGGGTTTGAGTTTCGTCTCGTTCTGACTTGTATTGTGACCCGGGTAGCTTGAACTCTAGATGGGACCCAATATTAAGTTAAGCATGGCTCACAAGACCCAACATTAAGTTAGTTAATTAAACTAATTTTTATCATGTTAGATTGGTTAAGTTAGAGACTCAAAACTAGATCATTTTGACCCCAAACTTGAAACTGGTCTAGACTTAACCATATGAGACTTGAGAGGGGCAATTAGGACATTTTCCATTAGCCCTAATGGACTCTTTATAGCAGCCACCTTTAGGAGAGAATGATTCATTTCATTCATTACAATCTTGCCTCTTTTATTTTTCTTTTGTTCTTCCTCAATTTTAGAGAGCCTTCACATTGATTTGATCTCCAAATCAAATCATTCCTTCACCAAACCTTCCCTCAATCATTCCCATTCTCCAAGGGAAGGGTGCTACCAAGGATTGGAAGAGGAGTGTCCACTTTGAGGGATCTTCGTATCGGAGCCGTGTCCTAAAGGATTTTATTGGGATTCTACTCCCAATAGGTAAAACCCATCCTCTAAATCGATTTTCTTTGCATATAAATTAGTTTTGAATCCGTAGGATCCATCCTCATGCATGTGTCCCATTTAGATTCAAATTTGAGGCTATTTGGAGCTCTCTTGAGGATTTTAGATATGTGTCTTGTGTCCTACTTGATAGATCCCAAATTAGGACACCCCATGTGTATGTATGTATGATAATAGTTTAAATAGATATTTAAATTCAGTTTTATAATAGTTAGAGAGTGGATTGATCTTTATTAGGATGGTTAGAATGAGTTTCATTTGGATACTTATGTTTGTATGCAAGTATCTTGGCCTATATGTGTTCTTTTGTCAAATCCGTCATAATTTTCAACCACGTTTTTATTAACCAAAGCAACTTAGAAATGTCATAACTTTTAGCTTAGAACTCCGATTTATCTCCCTTTTTTTTGAAAGAACCCTATCGAAGTTAGCTTTCCAAATATATATTTTAATAAGCCAAATTCTTTCTGTAATTTTCTGTAGAATTATTTGAGTGTCAGCTGTACGAAAAACGAACGTGTTTCGGTATTTTCGCGATTTCGGGAGCTTCCGGACACAAAAATGCGATCCGTTTAAAGTTTCGGAAAGCTAACACAAAGGGCTACAACATACTTTAATCCTAGAATTTAGTGAATGCCCAATTGGTACAGTATTGGTTTTAAGTAGAAGAGTGACTATACGATATATGCATTTTGTGTAACCTATAAGCCTATGTAGTATGAATATTAAATGAATATAGAGTATGTAATGCATGATACGTTAGATGAATGAAATGATATATATATGATATATATTCTCTTTACATTAATGTATATATATGGTTGAATGCAAGCATGTAGGAATGCAATTAATATAATGCATATAAGTAATGCATGAATGAAAGAATGATATACAATGTATGCATGAAAGTATATAATGAATGCTAGATATGAATGCAAGATATATATATAATGATAGATATGAATGCATAATGTATAAATATTTTAATGCAATATATAATGATAACATGTATGGTAATGTAGAGTATATGATGCAAGCATGAATGAATGGAGAAAATACATGTATATAGGTAATATAGAAGGTAATATATGAATGCAAGCATGCAAGATAATGTAATATATGAAAGGAATGAATGATAATATATAACATGATATGTAAGGTAATACAAGGTATGAAATATATGATGTGTGCATGTTTGTATGTCTCTATGTTAATGTATGAAATGATATGAATATACAATATATGCATATGTATAAAACATGTAGGTAATGCATAGATGCCTGAATGAAATGAATATTTACAATATGTTAATATAAATACAAGTATCTAATATGCATGAATGTAAGTATAATATAATACAAGTATACATGTATGTATCATGTAAATATAATATACATGATATGTATGTATGCATGTATACAAGGTAAGTATGTATGTATGTATTTCTATAAACTGAGTTAACCTATAACCTTTTACACACATGCATTCATACACCCTTTGACATCATGTATCCCATGTCACATACACCTACCTATCACTAAATTTTAGAACATTAACACATCCTTTTACACACATGCCAAACACACACATACTCACTTACTCTTTTACCTCTCTTTCTCTCTCTATACATATATGTATGTGCCTATATATATAGCTTTCCTATATATATCTATGTATATGAATATGTGAATAGTGATGCATATATATATATATATATATATATATATATATATATATATATATATATATATATATGTGGGATGTACATATAGGTAGCCTATATGTTATGAGTGTACTACAATATATTAGATATATATATTATTATGTGTATATGTGTTTGTGGTTTGGCTTAGGCATGATATAGCCTATAGCCTAGGGTTCTTAGCCTATGGTGTGTCTGTTTGTCTAGTGAGAGTTTAGTTAGACTTGTTTAGTGTTGATTAGGCCTAGAATAGACTAGTTAGACTAGTATAGCTCACTACAAGAATTTTTACTTTTTGTAGCAAAAAAAATTGTTGCAAAAGATTATTAATTTGTTACAAAAAGGTAATTGCAACGAAACTTTTTCGTTATCCAATTCGTCGCCATAAGTGCGTACCAAAAGGTCTTTTGCAACGGTTTTTTTACTCGTTGCAAACTTAGCAACAAAATAGTTCTCGTCGTAAATAATGTTCTTTTGCAACAAAAACTTTTGTTATTAATAATATTATTTGCAACAAATAGTTTGTTGCTTATAATATTTTATGGCAACAAAATGGTTTCGTTGCATGTATTATTATTTGCAACAAATATTTTTGTTCCGTTGTACTTTTATTGGCAACAAAATTTTCATCCCAAATACTATTCTCATTGTCTCAAAAGTCCCAGAAAATTCATGGAAAATAAATATTATCAATGAAAAAAATTGTTGCAAAAAATATAGAATTTTTGCTGCAACAAAATACACAGTGCTTCTAGTTGCTTTTCATCACCTGACAATCAACATAATTCTAATACAAGAGTATATAAATTTTGTTGCAACAAATAGTAAAACACCTCATTGGAATAAATCATTTCCTTGATAGAGTTAAGAAGATCCATTCACATTCTTTGCTAATACTGCTGATAAATTGCATAAGGACAAGTTTTGAGACTTGTATCAAGTTTCTATTCAACAAAAGTGTAATAACAAATATTCTCTAATTTCATGTCTAAAAAAATGACTATTCAGCTTCTATTGTGATCGCAGAAGTTTAGTAGCTTCCGTAGCAACATTGAAATGTTGTCCCAACCACCTAAGGTATTATCTTGAGCTTTGCTGCTGTAAAGTCTTTCCTCGAACATGCAAGCCAACCTACAATAAATTATATGATAAAACATTAAAAATAGACATAAGTTGAGAACTAATCCAATAATGTATATATAAACAACAATATTTTTATATATTATTCTGATTTAGACAAGATATAAGCAAGTGCATGTATAGGTGCAAAGGAGTGTATATATAAACAAGTGACAATTTGTCACCAATTTTACAAAAAATATTAGAGAGACATCTGCATTCAAGGAATGAGGCAAAAAAAATTTTATTGAAGATCAAAAGATATATAATAGTTTGAGCTAGCAATTTAGTTCTACAATTTATTCCATACATTCGACAAATATGCTAATAGAGAGTAAGAACATTTAGCAAAGGCAGCAATACTTAAACTACTGAGCAGGCAGATATGTAGTTAATCGCTACTGTTGAACACTAGAAGAAAAAGTTTCTTTTACAAAAAACAAAAAAGTTTCCTCGAACTCCAGTATTGCACTATCAACTAGCAAAACAAAAAATTTCCCCTAATCAAAAATTCAATATTCAAGCATAAAATGACCAACAAACTTCATAGCTTTTCCTAATTTTTTTAGTAATTAAAAATTGATTCTAAGAACCTAATACAGGAACAGTAGCAAAACATAAACAAAGTAAACAAAGGTAATAAAGTAAACAAAGGTAACAAAAACTTACCATAGCTTAAGGTTTTGTGCCCCCAAAACGTGACATAAAAGTCTCAAACATTGTTCGCATATTGCCCTGCTCAACCACTAGTTCATCCATCTTATTTTGTACCACCCCCAATTCTTGTTTTGTACTCCCAAGTTCTTGTTTTGTAGCCTCTAGCTCTCGTATTAATTCTTCAGCTTTTCTCCCAACATCTTCAGCTCTTCTTCTAGAGTCTTCCATCTCTGAATGTCGTCTATTTTGGCTTGATGAAGGACAAACCGCACCATGCCCAACACCACGAACATATCCAGGCTTTGTCCCTAGCACTATGTCACATATCTCATCTGGGGTCAGCATTTTATCATCCGAAGTAGGTTGACATTTGAGCTCAATCATTTTCTCATATATTTAAAAAAGAAACATGCTATCAGTATTATATGTTTTTCAACAAACACAAATAATTGAATAAGTTAGGCATATTTTAAAGATACTTACATAATTAGCTTGTGCAATATCGGATGTCCAGCCTTTACTACTTTTGTGGGTTTTTCTGTATAATTCAATCCTATCCAAAGGAACTTCATTTTCTTTATCTCCCTATACCGTTTCAATTAAAATGTTATTCAAATTAATCAATAAAAATACACAAATATTTTTAATAAGTAACAATATAAATGAACATGTTTGCAACACATACAAGCTCATAGCGCACTTGAACAAAGGACTTCCTCCCGGTGCAATGGTTCACTTTCAAGCACTTTCGATTATGACTATTTTTTTCGCTTTGTTTCTGCAATTAAAAATGAAACATAACACTAAATGTATACATAAAATTTTAGAGTGTATAGAAAGAATTTTTAAAAAATGAGACAAGGAATGTAGATCAGATTAACCTTAATTAACACACCAGGAATGTTGGATCCTCAAAGAGCTCACAACATATCTTCCAATCATCTTCTGTAATATCATCAGGTGGATTTGATTTAGCTGCCTCAATAGATATTTTTTTAATTCCTTGTAATGTGCGTTGAGATAACACCTATAACTCCAAAATCGTTGTTGTAAGTATTTTTTCTGTCCATTGTCTCATGTTCCACTGAGACATGTCCATGTCAAAAACATCCTACATTATAACACAAGAAAATATAAATAATTCATATAACCAGTATAATTTGTGAAGGCTTTGAGAAACAAAATCAAGTGTGATCTCACAATACCCCCATAAATGACTTCTTTGTCCTCATTGGTTACTTTCTTCCATTTCTTAATTGTAACTGGTGCCAAACTTCGACATGTAATTCCTAACTCTGTAGTCCAGTTTGATGACCAATTTCCTACAGGCTTTAAACATCCCAGAGGGAATACGATCTTTTTGCCTTTTGTCCCTTTTCAAAAAGTTTTGCCAGTTCTAACCCTCGAGCCTTACCACGTCCTTTCTTGGATATGCTTCTTGAATTAGAACCTGTAAAGAAATGAGAGAGAAAGGACAAAAAGATATACAAGTAACATAGAGTAAGTTGAAAGTACACAGACTATTGGACTCAAAGAAACAAATGCTAATCAATTACCATTTTCATTGTTATTTGAACCTTGAGAGGATCGCAATAATTGTGGATTTGTTATGGGGTCATCAGATACTAAATTGGAGGTTGATCGTGCTCGTGTCCCTGGTGCCATTTCAAATCAATCCTGCGACAATTACGTAGTTTTCTTTTTATAATATTAGAACATGTCATGTAACAAATGAATGAGGTTAGTACATACCAAATAAAAAATGAACAATGATACAGGACTCCAACATAAAGGAGGTTAGCAGCTAGATGTAAACATGCTTGTGAGCAAGTTAAACGTGCTCCATCTAGCATCGTTAATGAGCTGCTTAATACCTGTTTTTGGAAAATAAATAAAAATTGTCTAACATCTTTTTCTACATCACAATGTATTGTCTATCAACTTTAATTTTCTTATACTATGCTTGAATGTAGTTAGACTCCAGATTTCACCCCCATTAACTGTTGGATGTTTTCTTCATTCTGACCATTACTATTGGATAAGGTCCAACCTTAATTCACTCCAGATTTCACAATCTGAGACAAGTAAAACATGCGACAAATACTATTGGATTCTTTCTTCATTCTGACATAAACAGTACTTACTCCAGATTTCAATCCTACAAACATAACCTTAATTCACTTCTATTATCTCTCTACTTTTCTGAGGATAAGGGCCAGTTTCTTGGCTTATAATTATTTAACAATAAAATGAGTTTGATTCTAGCACATTCAATTAGAGATAGAAGTGGAAAGAGAGGAGCAGTTTTACCTGGTAGACTTTTTACGGCAGGGAGATGTAAAAAAGGCAGAAATGATGAGACTCTATAACTTAAGCACGAAGAAGAATGATTTTAGTTGTGAAGATAATCCTGAAAAAAACATGGACAGAAAAAAAAACATCACAAATAGGCAAAAATGATAAATGGTGAATCATCACAAATAGGTATCGGTAAAATTGCAGCAAGCATGGACAGAAAAAAAAAACATTAACCTTGTAGACACATTGTATATAAGATAAAAGGTGCAATCATATTGTTCCTAAAGTACAGTGGTAGTGGTTTTATCTTGCACTATCACTATGATGAAGAATGCATGTTATACATGAAAGACTTAAAGGAGATCAACCACCTGGCATTCGAAATCAACCACCTGATATTCTTCAACCACCTTCCATTCGAAATCAACCACCAAGGCAGAACATATAACCATATAACAAGTTAACAAGGTGCATAATCAAAGAAAAACACAAAGAGAAGAACAAACAAAAAAACCTCTGCCTGCTATACATACATAAAAGGGAAATTAAAACGAGAAAGCTCACCAACCAGAATTTCATGTATTGCATACTCCTAAAACTAAATTATAAGCAGTATTCTCATTTCGGGTATTCACATTTCGGGTAAACTAAATTATAAGCAGTATTGTATAAGCAGTATTCTCATTTCGGGTAGGAAAAACTACTGGCTGGTCAAGTAGATGGCTAATTTGGACGCAGTCAAGGGGTAGAAAAAAAATATGGAAGTGAAAGATAGTTGGGGAAGAACTAAACTTGAGGAAGTACTAAACTATTTCTCCATCACTTCTCCTTTCTCTCTTAAAGTTATGTAGACAGCAATGTTGAATGAACGAACTCACAAACACAACTACTATTTGATGTCATAAAATCCTAATGAGGAGAAGAGACTACAAATGACAGGTTTATGTAAAGCTGGAATGAAATTTCTAAACAGCTAGCAGCTGCGCTATAACAAGTCGAACAATGATTTAATGTTAACAAAAGAAATCAAAAGGGACCAATTAAAGTTTCAAGTGTAAGAAAATCCATCACAACCAGCTGAATATTATATTTCATTGGAAAAAGAAACTATATTGTTATAATGACATTCGAGTTAATTTATAACGATAGGTTAATTCGCTTGATATGTAAGGTGCTGGTACTATAGAATGCAAGGGTTTGGAAATAGAAAGTACACTTAGCCAAGAAATACTGCACACACTGCACAACTCAAAAAATTCAACAAACAGAAATATGTAATTAGACTAGTGTCTTAAACATAGTTACAATTTTTTAGAAGAGTAAAGGGTGGGAAAACCCTCCCATTTTTCAATAATGATAATTAATGAAACAAAGACCAAGTACAAGAAGATAAACTCCTGAAGAATCAAAGAAAAAATTACAATGTCGGAACAATCTGCCGGTTAGTCTTATAGATTACCTAGCTATAACCCTATCTTTTCATAATAAGAGCCAGCAAAATATATCTTGACCTTCCACTTGTCCTCTTCGCAAAGATCAGGCTCTAAAGATCCATATGACAAGAAGATAACGCCAAACATAACAAGGCTAATGTGTGGGTCACCTCTCAAGCATCCAACGAGGATCTCAAAATGGTTTTATCGAAGAAAGAAAAAAAGGGAGGAAAAGGTGAGAAATGCAAAACAAAGCATCTTTGGATTATAAAAAAAAATTCCTTTATATATATTTCATCAAAGGATCATATATATATATTTTTTTACAGTTTGGGTTATGCAATATAGATCCATGTTCCAGACTTACATGTTCAGAAAATAAGCTGATCACTAACCTCCTTCAGCAACTACGCTTGTACAAATAACAAACTGAATACATGATAAAGAAAAATGGAAAAGGAAAAGGAATCAAAGAAGTATTACTTATGGAACCTATTGTCAATTGAAACCAGTGGAACTGGATTCTCTTAACATGAAAAGAAAAGAATGTGCTAGCAAATGTAATTAGTCTTCCTGATCATCAAAATAAACAATAATGGGACTAACATTAATGAACTAATGCAGGATAAATAGAATGAAAGAGTGATAGAAATCTTAAATCAGAACAAGTTCACCAACAAGCAAACAATGCCTCAGATGAAACTCCAGTCCAAGCAAAGGAAGCATGCAGTCTCATAGAAGTGTACATATAAGATTCAAAAGCAAAGGGAACTCCCTTCAGTCCAACTGCCGACTCATTCTTCCAGATACCAGAAGTTAAAATGGAACTATGTCAAATTTGTGCACAATTTGCTTAAGAGCCAACTGCTTAGCCTAACTTCAGCGCTAAGTTTATAAGTTTCAAAACTTAATTCCTATCTGGTTTTACAATATACCGGATCTACAGAGTCAATTTAGCAATCATGTAATAGTATAACAATACTATTCTCACTTATATTTTACCTGGTTCAAAAAGCACTTTAAAGCATCTCCACCCCATTCATTAGGATTTAATGGGGCTTCAAGTAAGAATAAAAATTATGTGCACATGCTGTAAGGTGCTTGAGGTACTTATAGAGTATCCGAATATGTAAGGTACTTGAGGTACTCAATAGAAATGATGTGCACATGCTGTAAGGTGCTTCAAGTAAGAATAAAAATTAATCCCTACACAGAATATGGGTTCTCTTGAGACCGACAGTTTATCTTCCTCCAGTCCTAGTGACACCTAATACTTTGCTGCAGCCTACAGTCCCTCAAAAGAGGGAAAGCAAGCTGTTGTCAACCTGCCATCTACTGCGGCTGCTGCAGTTCGATCCACTACTGTATTGGATACGTTTTATACACCCTCTCGACCACAACAGGCTCCTTCAGTCCTAAACAAGATCATATATCGTCTAGGAACGATCAATTAAAGTCAGCTCAAGAGCCTCAAGTTAATTTCGCTCTAAAGGCTCCTTTAGTTTTTACAAATCTGAAACATAGAAGAAGAAACATGAACTAATTTCATAAGTGCAAATAAGATCAAACATTTCATAAGTGCAATAAGATTATATTGTCAAAAAAAACTGAAGTAGACACAAATAAACTGATAAATGTATTAAGATCAAAAAAATTCATAAGAGCAATAAGATTATATTTTCAAGCTATTGTATGTAAACCAATCGGTAAGGGAGACTACTATTTTATTTAATTTCAAACCTACTAAAAAATAATACTGAAAATACGTAAAATTATGCCTAAATGTATAAAATATATGTTTCTAAATGTAAATAATTTATTAATATTTTTTTTGATACTAAAAAATCCGATACTCCGATCCAAAACCGCCAATACTACCAATGTCGGCGATACCAATACAAATAGGAATAGTTCGATACCGATACTGTGAACCATGCCATCACTTTAACACCCTTATTTTGGTTGAATCTGTGTGGATCAAGCTGAATTCGATCATATGATGGTTTTAGACTGATTCAATGTGTGCACCTATACACAAAGTCACAACCTGCATAATGGATATAGATGGGTAATGTACATATTTTTAAGTGGGAATGGGTGAGATCATCTTGTGTGAAAAAATATTCTTAAAGTCTCATCGAGCGGAAAAAGAAAAAGAAAATCCTTGGGGAGCAGCCTTGTAAGCGATTCGGGCAATCTTACTAATTTTTGAAACACGGTAAAGCATGATTAAGACTGAGTTGAAGTGTTTGGAATTGAATGTAGGAGACAATTACAACATAAAAAGGCTATTGACCCATTAAGCACTCAATTAGGTTTGTACATTGTTAGTCACAAGATAAAGCAGCAGATTGGTCAATGACCCTATATGAAACTATGAGTAGGCAGAGATGGAGATCTTAATTAAAAAAAAAGAAGGATGTACATACACACACACACGAGAAGAACTGAATAACCATTTGTAAGAAGTTGCTCATGAAATTTTTTAGGAGGCATGAAAAATTACCTCGTCGAGACCCAAAAACCGCTGTTAGCCTTGCCAAGCCGTCGCGCCATCCTTCCGTCAACCGCACGCACAGCAAGTTCCTGCGTTCAGCCTGGCCACAATGGAGGTGCGAGAGAAGAGTGCACAGGGAAGGAGAGAGGAGTGGAGCAGAGGGGTACGCCTGCAACTTCCTGTTGGCTTAGAGAGAGGATCGTACGCAGATGAACAGAGAGAGGAGTGGAGCGGACTGAGGACAATTGTAGAGCTAATTTTCGGAAGAGAGGGTGGGGGAGACCTATTCGGTTGAGAGATTTTGGGAAATTTTTGAGGGAAGTGAAATTTTATGGGGGGGAAAGTACGCGGGTTTATTGGTGACGGAACGGGTTTAAGGTACTGTTCGTGGAAATGTTTTTGTGGTAGAGAATTTTTTTAAATCGATTTAAAATAATTATTTTGGCAACGAAAATTATTTATGTGGTAAAAGGAATATTAACTTATTGCAATGATAAATATTGTTGTCAAAAAACAATAATTTTTGCCATGATTAGGTTTTATTGTAAACAACATTTTTTGTTGCAAATAAATATATCACCATTTTTTTAGAACGGAAAAGAGTGCCCTCAACTATTTTGTAACGAAATAATTTGAACAATTTACTTTTTGTTGCTTAAAAATTGCAAATCCAATTTTTGTAACAAATATAAAAAAGTTGTTGCAATTAAATAACTTTTGCAACAAAATAAATTTTGTTACATAAAAAGTTGTTCCAAAAAGTCATTTTTCTTGTAGTGAGACTTGTTTGGTTTAGGTTTGACCTAGTTGACCTAGTTTGGCTAGTCTAGTTGACTAGAGTTGACCAAAGGTTGACTTTAGCCTAGATTGACCCCAAACTTCATGTAGATGCATTGTAGCAGTCTATTTCCTTATTTTAGACTTGTTGTGACTTGTACTGTTCTATAGGAGACAGACACCACTCCTCGGACAGTATATTCTCTTCGGACATTCAGGATACCAGGCGAGTACAATCTCTGATCATTTTATATCATGCTTAGAATTATTTTCCTGCATTAAATTACTTTACTTGATACTTTCACGTTGGTCACACGGATTAGTACTATATGGATCCCTTCTTGAGATGTTATCCCTTCAGAAAGCATCGGGTACTACATGTTCTGTGCGTTTCACTTACATGGCGTATCACTATGCTTCTTTGGTTCTTTGATCACTTGTGACATATACCCTTATGATCACAGAGTCTTGTTTGAATCCTTATCCCATTTATTGGGTTTTCCAGAATTCCTATTTATGGGACTACTATGTACCACCCTTTGGGGGCTGTTACATGGAATCATAACATAACCTGGTTGGATCCTTGTGTACTGATTGGGGGTACGGGGGAGTATAAATATCATGTGAACAATTCCAAAGTAGAATAGCCATGTACGCCTCTTTAGTATAGCCATGTGCAAATCAAGCCGTTCACATGTCGACTTTGTACTCTAAATCACTAGTCACTGGTAGCTCTTTACTTATAGTAGATACTTCTATTACAGTTCTCCCTCTCTGTTTACATACTGCATTTCTTCAGTATCTATATCTTACTTTACTGTATGATTATATTTTCTAACCTGCTATGAACTGTTGAGATGTATTGTGCTCGCTCCTGTCCTGACTGGACCTGTTGATAAATTTTACAGATAGCCTGGAGGTTGCCTGCTAGCCTAGAGGAGACACAGTAGAGGTTGTATAGATAGCTAGGGTTTTGCTTATAGCTTGTTTTCGGTTGCCTTGAGTTGTATTTATGGATTACTGTATTTGAGCTTTGAGATGTATTTCTGGGTTTGTGTATCTTAGACACTTAGACTTCTATCTGCGGTATCTCTTCTGGATTTCATGTTTTATCTATCTTCCATTATGCTCTACCTTAGATGTGATTGAGTTTACATTCTGCTATGTCACCCCCATTCGGGGAGTATAAACTGCTTAGCTTTATAATGTTAGATATTGTGACCTAGGACAGCGTTCTACCGCCGACACTGCGGCGTAGGCTGGGCATTGTTACGTACTTATACCCTCATAGTGGGTGCGGGTCGTGACACATTTTTAGTGGTGGCCCATGCAGGTCGAGTTTGTGTACTGGTATTCGAACTAGAGTACCACTACAGCCTGCAGTAGGATTAGGATATATTTTTGAAGGTACTCAATCACAGTTAGGCCTCCTTGAGAGATTCCTGGGACGACCCTTGAGAATCTTATTTTAACTTCGATTTGAAATCTATTTTTTGCCGGATTTGATTTACCTTTACTTCCTGTTATTGAACTTGATTTTGATGTATTATTGTTGAATTTTAAATCTTGATGTTAGTGGTTGAATTTGAGTCTGTATTTATATGATTTTTGACGGATTATTATTGAATTTTGAATTTTGATGTTAGTGGTTGAATTTGAGTCTGTATTTTTATGATTTTGATGGATTATTGTTGAATTTTAAATCTTGATGTTAGTTGTTGAATTTGAGTTTGTATTTATATGTATATGTATATTTTTTTGGAATTAAGGTACAACCTGATAACATACTTGATAAGGACAGTGAGAAAGGTAAAAGTCTACTTTATTATGGAATTTAGAATTTATTGCAGTCATATTTGCTAGCATGACAAGGACGTAGAGCCTGATATAGCTATACTTATCTTAGTTATGAAATCTAGATTTTCTTGCAGCCATACCGGGTGGCGTGGTAAGAATTCTAGATAACATGATTATAGGGTGTATGCCTTATTATGGACTCTATCGTTTATTGCAGCTATGCTTATTGGCGTGGCAGAATTCTGACAACATAATTTCAGGAAGACGCATATGATTATCAGATTGTACCTTAAATATTTTTGAACATATTTTCTCTACTTTTGTTTCAGTCCTTCAAAAAAAAAAGAAAAAAAGAGAGAATTGTTATTTGTTTGTTTTATTTTGTTTCTCATTATTTAACTTAGGAGTAGCTTTAGCTGTTTTTATAAACTTTGTGTAACTTCTTACTATGAATTTCTTCTTAATACAATTAATCGGTGATTTTACTAGACCTTATCTTAGATCTGATAGTTTAGCTCTGGGTTTCAAAATGGTTTCTTCTTTTAAACGGATAAGCCGAACAGATTTTATCGTTATTTCCTTCTTGCTACTATCCTTGTATTAAATAATAATAATAAAACTGTCTTGAATTCACCAATCACCTACTTGCAATCTTGGTAGGAATCTAAATGTTAGTCTTAATATAGAATTAATTTTTATATTAGGACATGAGAATATATGAATATATATATAGCAGACACTTGCCTGATACGTATGTATGCTACACTTGAATTCCAATCTATCTAAATACATATTAATATATTGTTGATATTTAAATTGTCAAAATCCCAATATTTCTGGTTCTCTGTTATTTCCAGTTTAAATTCGTAATTCAAATATAAATTTTATGTTAGTAGTTTTGTCTATATCACTGCACATGTATGTTATATACAGGGTTTCAACTCTTAAGAGAATTGGTTGAGTTTTGTGTTTAAATTTGATAAATCTAAGACTGTGTGCATATTAACCCTTAATACTGGATTCCAAATGTTTAGTTCAACTTGCTATTTTTTTTTAAATGTAATATTTAGAGCTGTGTACATTGTTGTATGTAGGGATATGATGTTAGGTTTATACTCTTACATGTTAGGTTGTGATAAACATTGGGTTAGTTGATGTTGAATTTCTCCAAATCCTAAAACTGAATACATGTTAATATTTTACATTGATTTCCAATGTTTAGTTCAATTTCAGATTTAATATGTAATATTGAACTGTATGCATAGCTAAATGTATGGATAGTATGTTAGGGTTTCTTCTCTATCATGTTAGGATGTATTGGAAGCATTGAGTTAGTTGTGATGTTTCCAATCCCTAAAAATCTGAAACTGTATTATGTTAATATTACATTAGTTTAAATGTTAGCTTATTTTCAGATTTTGTATGTAAATGCTGAACTAAAACTGGGTTTAACCTTTCAATACTAAAGCTATAACCCTGTACAGGGACACACATACCCTAACTTAGTATACACTGCCACGTAAACCTAGCCCTTCCTCTCTATGTTATGTTCATATATCTATATATATATATATATATATATATATATAGTTTATGCATACATGTTATAATGTATATAGATACATAACTAAATTTCTACCTCTCTATACATATAGATATATGTATATATATGGTTAGCCATGCATGTTATGAGTAAATGGGTTGTGCATTGTAGATTGTTTAACCAATATGCCATGAGTAGTGTAACTTGATAGCTATTGTTTTGAAATCCAAATCCTCCTATACACTTTCATGTATATTTCACACACACACACATGCCTACTATCTAACCATATGAACATGTCCACATACATCCATACACACACTAACCACATAACCTTTACATAATGCTAGATTTTCCCTTTCTAACACTCTCTCTCTCTATATATATATATTGTGATTGGATTTTAATGCTCGACATTTGTGCATTAAATTTTGATTTTGATTATGCCTTAAAGCCTTGATGATTTCTTATTTCTGTATCTTTTTCCGTTTAACACCCCTGATTGCTTGTAAGTTTTGATACCCTATGATTGTTTTGGTCTAGTGTAACTAGTATACCCAGATGAGACTTTCACTACCACCGTATGCCATGACCCTGTATGTCGTCCTTTTAAATCGTATGATTTGTTTAAGTTCTGAGACTTTGATTGTGGGGGTTTGACCTAAAAGGAGTATGAATATTTTAATTTCGAGGACGAAATTTTTCTAAGAGAGGTAGGATTGTAACACCCACTTTTCTAAATGAGGGTAATTTTGAACTTTTATAATTTTGATTAATCGATAATAAGATTTAACTCATGTTATGATTTTTGGTAATTTTTTTAATCAATTTAAAACTATTTAAAATGTTGAATTGTGACTTTGATGGTTAACTAGTTAATCCCTAGTTTTGCTAAGCTTAGAGACTAACCATGGGGACCTAACCATGTGATTAGAATGACTATTTACAACTTTTTAGGCTAAGGGTATTTTGGTCATTTTGTGACTTTTGAATTATTTAGGATTTTGATTAATTTGTGAATTTTAGATTATTTTAATAATATTTAAATTGATGTATTATGATTTTGTTCATTTTTCGTATTTTAATATTTTGGGAAAATTTTATATTTTTAATATTATTTTTATTGGATTTGTTTCGTCGGGTTTGAGTTTCGTCTCGTTCCGACTTGTATTGTGACCCGGGTAGCTTGAACTCTAGATGGGACCCAATATTAAGTTAAGCATGGCTTACAAGACCCAACATTAAGTTAGTTAATTAAACTCATTTTATCATGTTAGAATGGTTAAGTTAGAGACTCAAAACTAGATCATTTTGACCCCAAACTTGAACCTAGTCTAGACTTAACCATATGAGACTAGAGAGGGACAATTAGGATATTTTTCATTAGCCCTAATAGACTCTTTATGGCAGCCACCTTTAGGAGAGAATGATTCATTTCATTTATTACAATCTTGCCTCTTTTATTTTTTTTTGTTCTTCCCCAATTTTAGAGAGCCTTCCCATTGATTTGATCTCCAAATCAAATCATTCCTTCACCAAACCTTCCCTCAATCATTCCCATTCTCCAAAGGAAGGGTGCTACCAAGGATTGGAAGAGGAGTGCAAGGAGGAGTGTCCACTTTGAGGGATCTTCGTATCGGAGCCGTGTCCTAAAGGATTTCATTGGGATTCCACTTCCAATAGGTAAAACTCATCCACTAAATCGATTTTCTTTGCATATAAATTAGTTTTGAATCCGTAGGATCCATCCTCATGCATGTGTCCCATTTAGATTCAAATTTGAGGCCATTTGGAGCTCTCTTGAGGATTTTAGATATGTGTCTTGTGTCCTACTTGATAGATCCCAAATTAGGACACCCCATGTGTATGTATGTATGATAATAGTTTAAATAAATATTTAAATTCAGTTTTATAATGGTTAGAGAGTGGATTGATCCTTGTTAGGATGGTTAGAATGGGTTTTATTTGGATACCTATGTTTGTATGCAAGTATCTTGGTGTGTTCTTTTGTCAAATCCGTCATAATTTTCATCCACGTTTTTATTAACCAAAGCAACTTAGAAATGTCATAACTTTTATCTTAGAACTCCGATTTATCTCCTTTTTTTTTAAAAGAACCGTATCGAAGTTAGCTTTCCAAATATATATTTTAATAAGCCAAATTCTTTCTGTAACTTTCTGTAGAATTATTTGAGTGTCAGTTGTACGAAAGACGAACGTGTTTCGGTATTTTTGTGATTTCGGGAGCTTCCGGACACAAAAATGCAATCCGTTTAAAGTTTCAGAAAGCTAACACAAAGGGTTACGAAATAATTTAATCCTAGAATTTAGTGAATGCCCAATTGGTACAGTATTGATTTTAAGTAGAAGAGTGACTATACGATATATGCATTTTGTGTAACCTATGAGCCTATGTAGTATGGATATTAAATGAATATAGAGTATGTAATGCATGATATGTTAGATGAATGAAATGATATATATATATATATATATATATATATATATATATATATATATATATATTGATATATATTCTCTTTACATTAATGTATATATATGGTTGAATGCAAGCATGTAGGAATACAATTAATATAATGCATATAAGCAATGCATGAATGAAAGAATGATATACAATGTATGCATGAAAGTATATAATGAATGCTAGATATGAATGCAAGATATATATGTAATGATAGATATGAATGCATAATGTATAAATATTGTAATGCAATATATAATGTTAACATGTATGGTAATGTAGAGTATATGATGCAAGCATAAATGAATGGAGAAAATACATGTATATAGGTAATATAGAATGTAATATATGAATGCAAGCATGCAAGATAATGTAATATATGAAAGGAATGAATGATAATATATAACATGATATGTAAGGTAATACAAGGTATGAAATATATGATGTGTGTATGTTTGTATCTCTCTATATTAATGTATGAAATGATATGAATATACAATGTATGCATATGTATAAAACATGTAGGTAATGCATAGATGCATGAATGAAATGAATGTTTGCAATATGTTAATATAAATACAAGTATCTAATATGCATGAATGTAAGTATAATATAATACAAGCATACATGTATGTATCATATAAATGTAATATACATGATATGTATGTATGCATGTATACAAGGTAAGTATGTATGTATATATTTCTATAAACTGAGTTAACCTATAACCTTTTACACACATGCATTCATACACCCTTTGACATCATGTATCACATGTCACATACACCTACCTATCACTAAATTTTAGAACATTAACACATCCTTTTACACACATGCCAAACACACACATACTCACTTACTCTTTTACCTCTCTTTCTCTCTCTATACATATATGTATGTGCCTATATATATAGCTTTCCTATATATATCTATGTATATGAATATGTGAATAGTGATGCATATATATATATATATATATATATATATATATATATATATATATATATATATATATATATATATATATATATATATATGTGTGTGTGTGGGATGTACATATAGGTAGCCTATATGTTATGAGTGTACTACAACATATTAGATATATATATATATATTGTTATGTGTATATGTGCTTGTGGTTTGGCTTAGGCATGATATAGCCTATAGCCTAGGGTTCTTAGCCTATGGTGTGTCTGTTTGCCTAGTGAGAGTTTAGTTAGACTTGTTTAGTCTTGATTAGGCCTAGAATAGACTAGTTAGACTAGTATAGACTTGTTTGGTTTAGGTTTGACCTAGTTGACCTAGTTTGACTAGTCTAGTTGACTAGAGTTGACCAAAGGTTGACTTTAGCCTAGATTGACCCCAAACTTCATGTAGATGCATTGTAGCAGTCTATTTCCTTATTTTAGACTTGTTCTGTTCTATAGGAGACAGACACCACTCCTCGGACAGTATATTCTCTTCGGACATTCAGGATACCAGGCGAGTACATTCTCTGATCATTTCATATCCTGCTTAGAATTATTTTCTTGCATTAAATTACTTGACTTGATACTGTCACGTTGGTCACACGAATTAGTACTATATGGATCCTTTCTTAAGATGTTATTCCTTCAGGGAGCATCGGGTGCTACATGTTCTGTGCGTTTCACTTACATGGCGTATCACTATGCTTCTTTGGTTCTTTGATCACTTGTGACATATACCCTTATGATCACAGAGTCTTCTTTGAATCCTTATCCTATTTATTGGGTTTTCCAAAAATCCCATTTATGGGACTACTATGTACCACCCTTCGGGGGCTGTTACATGGAATCATAACATAACCTGGTTGGATCCTTGTGTACTGATTGGGGATACGAAGGAGTATAAATAGTCATGTGAACAATTCCAAAGTAGAATAGCCATGTACGCCTCTTTAGTGTAGCCATGTGCGAATCAAGCCGTTCACATGTCGACTTTGTACTCTAAATCACTAGTCACTGGTAGCTCTTTACTTATAGTAGATACTTCTATTACAGTTCTCTCTCTCTATTTACATACTGCATTTCTTTAGT
The DNA here is from genome assembly GCA_029216955.1 of Iris pallida. Lineage (NCBI taxonomy): Eukaryota > Viridiplantae > Streptophyta > Magnoliopsida > Asparagales > Iridaceae > Iris > Iris pallida. Next base: position 3,627,044 of record JANAVB010042820.1, on the reverse strand, counting down.
ATCTATATCTTACTTTACTGCATGATTATATTTTCTAACCTGCTATGAACTGTTGAGATATATTGTGCTCGCTCCTGTCCTGACTGGACCTGTTGATAAATTTTACAGATAGCCTGGAGGTTGCCTGCTAGCCTAGAGGAGACACAGTAGAGGTTGTATAGATAGCTAGGGTTTTGCTTATAGCTTGTTTTCGGTTGCCTTGAATTGTATTTATGGATTACTGTATTTGAGCTTTGAGATATATTTCTGGGTTTGTGTATCTTAGACACTTAGACTTCTATCTACGGTATCTCTTCTGGATTTCATGTTTTATCTATCTTTCATTATGCTCTACCTTAGATGTGATTGAGTTTACATTCTGCTATGTCACCCCCATTCGGGGAGTATAAACTGCTTAGCTTTATAATGTTAGATATTGTGACCTAGGACAGTGTTCTACCGCCGACACTGCGGCGTAGGCTGGGCATTGTTACGTACTCGTACCCTCACAGTGGGTGCAGGTCGTGACACTACCAAATCCATCGCACTTGTATCCAGTTGTAGGATCTTTGATGGCACTTGGAAAATCTCTAACCTCCTCCCATATCGTGGCTCCGTACCACCTTGGCGGTGGATCACCCTTCTCTACAACGCCGGCACAGAATGCATTCATGTTCCTTCTGAACGGATGATCTTTTGGCATAAATTACCAATGACAATCAAAGAAGCACGGTTTTCCTCCATGTTTCAAGCGTGAAGCCTTAGTACGGTCCATGCAATACGGACATGAGAGACGGCCACGAGTGCTCCATCCAGATAACATTCTATAGGCCGAAAAGTCGTTGATGGTCCACATAAGTGTTGCCTTCATCTGAAAATTATGCTTCCTGGAAACATCGTACGTGTTAGCGCCTACATCCTATAACTGATTCAACTCATCTATCAAAGGCTGTAAGTACACATCTTCCTCTTGGGATTGTTCGGACCAGAAATTATAACGGTTAGAAACATGTACTGAGTCTTCATACACATCCAAGACGGTAGGTTATACGGAGTGACAATCACAGACCAGCACGAATACTGGGATCCCGAAAGACCAAAAGGTGTAAAACCGTCAGAAGATAGCCCCAACTTGACATTATGCGGATCTGAAGCAAAATCAGGATACACTCGATCAAAGTGCTTTCACGCTTCTCCATCGGATGGGTGATCCAATACTCCTTCAATCTGTTCTCGCATGTGCCAACTCATATTTTCGGCCGTCTTTTTCACCATAAATAATCTTTGCAACCGCGACGTTAAACACAAGTAGTGCATTGAATCGGTCGGTCTTCTTGCACCGGTAGACCTTCCTGTACTAGTTGTCTTATAGCGATCAGCACCACAAAATCTGCACACATCTGCGTTCTTGTCGTCTTTGTAGTACAACATGCACCCATTGCGACAAGAATCGATTTTTTCGTATCCCATCCAGAGTGATCTCACCATCCTCTTAGACCGATAGAAGTCTTTAGGTAACTTAGCACCCGCCGGCAAGATCTCTATAATCAACTCCAATACTCGGTTGTAGCATTCTTACGATATGTTAAAATCTGACTTAATGCTCAACAGTCTTGTAACCATCTCCAACGGTGAATAATCCTCACAACCAGGATACAATAGAGTCCTTGCATTCTCCAGCAAGTCCATGAACTTTGTAGCATCGACATTCGGTGCCTCCTCAGTTGCATCATGAATAAAACTAGGCCTTGCAGCGTCGAAAATCATGTTCACGCATTCGTCGTCATATGCATGATTATCTGAAACAAAATTAGGTCCCGCATGCGTATACGGCTCAACATAAGGCTCCGGCTCTGATGCTAAAGACACAAGTTCTCCGTGTACAGTCTATTGATAGTAATTAGGCGTGAAACCCCTCGAGTACAAATGATATGTCACTTCCACTTCTGGATAATATTTTACGTTATGACATTTCACACACGGACACTTAATTTTGGTGCCGTCCATGTACTGAGGGAACGCCTTAGCAAACTGCAGGAACTGCTCTACTTCCGCTATGTATTCATCCCACACACCACACATATCATCAGGACGACGATTGTACATCCATGAACGATTTCGCAAGTAGTAATTCATATACATTTGAAAATAATTTTGCAAAGGTGGACACACATTATCCAATAGGCACAAATTCGTATATTATGTCTTATTATGGAACACACATTAGTAGCGGACAGTTACTAATAACCATGCTATATCGCACATAAGTTCTTGTGCATCCAACGTGTACACATACGCTATCGATTCTTACTGATGCCAATCTTATTCAGACACACTAGATTCGTTTCGATATCGCTAGGGTCAAGAAAATTGTCTTAACATCAATTTTCAAGACTTGAATATAATGTCACCTACAACCGATATCTAAGACCCCATGAATATAATGTCACCTACAACCGATATCTCATTCAGACACACTAGATTCGTTTCGATATCGCCAGACCATATACATATATATAATGTCACCTACAACCGATATCTAAGACCCCATGACAAAGTCAAAGACATTATTGACAAAACTTGAATATAATATCAACTAATTACAACCACAACTAGTACTAAATAAGTCTCCTAGTATGATATAGAGGTAAATAAATAGTATACTTGATTGACTGACACTCGACTGAACACCTTCTAGACACATACTCAAGCCTATACTACACACTCACACACCACTCTACTATACTCACATAGACACACATAATTGCTACCTTTATATATATATATATATATATATATATATATATATATATATATATATATATATATATATATATACCTTAATATTACACACACTAACACACTCTCAAACACTACACAAACCTATAGCTAATGCATACACACACTAATATCTATATCTCCATATACATTTAGTATCACACACTAATCAATTACTCTCAACTCTACACACACACACACACACACACACACACACACACACACACACACACACACATATATATGTGTAGCTATATTTACCTTATAACTTAGTATCTTGAGATACCCAATCCTTACCTACACTTGGCAATTACAATAATTCTCTATCTAATACTAGCTAATGATCTAACAATGTACTCCATCCCCGATCGGGTTTAAATTTTTATCCCCATTCTCGTCCCCGTTTAACAATGTACGTACTCCCCGTCCCCGTCCCCGCAACCAGCCCCATTAACACTTTTGGGAGTGAATTTTTTGTCCCCGTCCCTGTTAATAATTTTTTCTTTATAGTATAAACTATTTCATTCCAAAAAATTTTACAAGACAATGTTGATAAACATTCACACACAAGACCAACAAGAAATTTTGATTTATATCATCTAACTCTCTATCTCGATTCCCTTATAATTACTCGTATTGTTCAATGCATCTCTCTTATTTCTCAAATACTATATACATTATCATCACTATCCTCCTTAGCTCTCTCTCCCTCTCATGTCCTTTTTAAACATTCATGTGCACCACATGCACACAAACAGCCACTAGATTCCCCAAGGCCTTTGTTGCCTCTAATGAGTTCAATCACAACTCTTCCCCTTCTCATCATATTCATTTCATTCTTATACACCAAAGAACGTATTTATTATCAATATATTTTTCATTCATTAAAACTTTAGCCCTTCACCCATTTTTTACTAACGATCACATCACCACAGGAGGTATAAAAAGGAGGGTAACCGCACCCGATGGTGATTAACTACATAACTATACATACTCATTTCACACAAACTTTCCAGTTCTTCCTCCTTATTCTTCACTCTCTCACACACACAGAGCAAGAGAATATGATCCTCTCTTCCGTTCCCGCATACCCCTACATACCCATCACCTATATTAGAGAGACAACCATTTTCTATACTGTCGGAGGTCGAGTGTATTGGACGCGACATAGAGGAGTCCAAACATCGCCGGTGGACGTGTGTGTGTGTGTCCGTGTGTCCGTGTGTGTGTGTGTGTGTGTGTGTGTGTGTGTGTGTGTGTGTCCGTGGGAGGAGGAGGAGGAGGAGGGAGAGGAGTTAGTTTAGGGTTTACCTGAGGAAGAGGAGGAGGAGCTCGGATTGGGGGAGGAGGAGCTCGACGGGGGGGGGGGGGGGGGGGGGGTAGGGGTCGCCGGGGGTGGAGGGCGTCGCCGGGGGGGGGGGGGGGATTTGTCGCCGGGGGAAAGAGCTCGAAATTTCTAATTTTCGAGTGAGGGGAAAAAAGGAAGCAGCGTGCCCTAAGTAAAAAAGTTAGCGACGTCAAGAGTAGACGTCGCTAAACGTCGCAAACATTTTAATATATGGCGACATATTTTAATAATATGACGTTGAACGTCGCTATTCAGCGATGTAATCTATCTAATGTCGTCGGACATCGCTATTCAGTGACGTTTTGCGATGTCTATAGAAAGGAGTCGCTATATTACATATCTAGCGACGTAATTTCATTCCGTCGCTATATTCCGTCGCTAATTTAGCATACTTTAGTAGTGATTTGGCATTTCTGGTTCGTGTGTTTTTGCTCGATTCTCTTGCAAGACTCTCTGTTTTGGAAAAACGGTTCCGAGTTCTGTTCCCAACACTTCTGTGTGTAGAATACTTTTACTTAATGGCTTATAACAGACTGCAGTCTTCATTTTCCTCTTACTAGCTTTACTTTGTCACTACCACCTCTTTTGTCATTACGTAAAGAACCTCCAACATGATATAGGCTGATTTGAGAGATGAATATTGAGTGATAATATCCATGAACGTTAATGTCGTCCTTAAAGGACAATCTCGAAACTATGTGATGCTTCTAATCAAATTTTACAAGTCATCCACTTGATTGGAATTGCTAATGTGCTGGGATTCGGATCTGAAATGCCAATATTGTAAGGGCTCTCCATAACGTTAATTTGCAAGGGGGGGAAAGATAACTAAGTTTTGGCATTAAGAATGGACCGGCTAGCCTGTCTCGGTCCAGACCGGATCCAATCCATATGGCCCAAGTCGGCCCATAGGAGGTAGCTTGGACTAGGCGTGCTCGTACAGTAGACCTGTCAATCGGACCGGACTAGCCCAGTCGAGCATAAGTTCGATAAAAAAAGGCCACATGTGTCGGCCTAGTCCGTTTAATCTTGGCCCGGACTAATCCGGCCCGCTAAAGGGGAACGTATCGGATCTCATATCTCGATCCATAAGTGAGGCCCGGTCCGACTTGAAGCTCAGTCCGTCCTCGCCCGAGGCCCGACCTGGCCCGAAGGAAAATGTTATTACTAATGCAGATCATTTTCCCAATTGACAGCTTCATAGTAATGCCAAAGGTGTCATATAATTTCTGCCAACTACAAAATTTGTTACAAAGGGTACGAAATGCAGTTGCCAAATAATATGATGTTACAACATTATTGTAATTCACGTAAGGATAAACAAACTTCCAACACTTTATTTGATAATAACAAAGAATAAATTATCTTAATTATGGACTATAAACCTCTTTTACAGATCACACATTACAAAAACAAAGATTACTGACAGAGCACCACTCAAACATAATTGAAAACAACAAAATGAACAGTGCCTAATTGTCAATGCAAGTGACGCCATAGAGCGGATATTTACCTTCAAATAGAGATTAACAATATAGCAAGATGAGGCCCAGTGCAATCAATGAATGAACCAGAGCACGGCCCTGACAAGTCTAGCATCACAGGAGCACTAACTAAAACTACATATGCAATGAACTTATTTTAAAAAATGTATCTGCACAACAAATAAATAGAGGAACAACTAGCAGGTAATTAGATATAAAGGAACAAAAAGTTAATGTAATAACAAACCAAATCCAAGCTCGGCTCGGCTCGGCCCGGCCTGGTCCAAAACCACCGTGCCATGGACCATGTGTTGGGCTGGACTCAGATTTTCACCCTTAGGTCCAGCCTGGCCTACTATAGTGCATGGGCCTGATAAGTCCGGCCCAGGCCCGAGGCCCAACCAAATTTGGGTCTGACAGGTCCGGCCTGGCTCACTTAACAGCTCTACCGTACAAGCACACCCAACTGATCATGTCTAGTTTCGTTGAATCTAGGAGATCCTATGCCTATATATATATCATGTGGTTCCTTGGAGAAACCTAAATCCCTAACTATTCAACAAAAGAGTAGATACTCTTCTCCACCCCCCCTCCCTCCCTCCCCCTCTCTCTCTCTCTCTCTCTCTCTCTCTCTCATTGCGATTTAGGTACCAAGGAGGGTTCTCTCATAGAATACTCTACGATCATGATCAAGAAGAATGTAGGAGAAGTAAAACTGGTTCACACTTTGAAGGTAAACTTTTTGTTGCATATACTTGAATCTTCGATATTAAGATTCTAATAAGAATGTAAATATGGTAACAAAGTTCAAGAAGTTTCTTCTCTTTCTTTTGATTGTTTATATGGTATTGGAAATCCTAACATTAGAGTTTCATGGATTTTTGGAAACAGGGGTTACAGATGTTTATAGATGTGAATATTATCAGTTTATCAATGGTTTAACCTTATCCATTATTTTATCCTAGAACTTAACATGAGACAATCGCGAATACGAATACAAGTATATTCTTACTATGTGTAGTATGAGATATTTGTTACGTACTCGGCTCGTCATATTTTGGAAGCGGGACGTGACAATATCAAAGATATTTCTAGCTTTAGTCTTGCATACTGCCCACCAATCCATCCTCATTATTTTCCACATAGGATAAATTGTGAAGTACACGAGCTGAGCTTGATTTGATACAACGAAAGATTCGCAGTCTTGATATCGTAATCGGTAGTTTATATCCACAAGACCACGCTTGTCGATTTTTCAACATTGATCTTGGATGGGATCGAACCGATAACACTTAAATGACATGAACTTGCAGGCTTATGTGATAATTATACGTCAACTCTACAATATCTCGTAAGATGTCAAAGAAATTATTGCCTATATTAACATCTTTGTAGTTTAATGATTTGATACAAACGAAACTATTTTTTGTGGAATCCAAATCCAAGAAGCTATCTTGGATCTAGACATTTGTTGACTTGAACATATACCCATTCACACAATAGTTTTCCCAGATTTTAATAGTATAAATTATCTCCTTGGCTAAAGTTTTGATTGCTTTATTAAGTGTTGTGATTTTCAAGTGTTGTGTCAGGACGATCAACCTGAAATATCATAGAAATGATATTAGGTTCAATGTTACGTAATGATGTACTAGTGTATATACAACTAAATTACTTAGATTCTTGCATATGGGCTCAACTAAGAAGGAAAGTGTCGCATCATCTCTTGTTCTACTTTTTCATTTGTTATGTATTGTCTACTCGACCTCACTTCATCATTAAATATGCAGGGGAAAAACGTTAGTCGGTTTGAGTAATAATATTAATGCATCAATTCAAATTAAGGTAATGTGACATATTAATTACTTTCCACTTCTTCTTTGTCACAATTGAGTAATATATACAACTAAGAAGCCCTAAGCTCATCGTCGTTCAAATATATTTTCCTTATTTTTTTGAAGGCTTTCTAGGAGCATTGAATTCCTTCAGTATTGTATCATTAGGGACCATGTATCCATCGTCATTTCTCAAGGCTTTCGTTCGATTAGTAGCGATATGAGGCTTGTAATACATCGAACAAAAGTTTGTAATCTTCTCGAGAACATATATTTTACAAATAGAACCCTCTACCCATCTCTTATTTTTTTACCTTTATTTTTAGGTAGTGTAGATACAACTCGAACGGGTACATCTACCAGTCGATCGGTCCACCAACACTTGCCTCATAGGAAAGATGAATTGGCAAATGCTCCACAGATTCAAAAAGTCCGGAAGGGGACACCCTCTTGGACATGCACAATATTACTGTCATGTTGTTCCCATACTTTTCTAAGCGATCAACGAGCAGCTTAGTAAAACAAATATATCTGAAATATATACTAAGCTTTGTCAACGAATCCTAAATGGTTTACGGTAATAATTCCCAAAAAGCAACCAAAATGAACATCTACATGAATACGTGACAATCGTGACTCTTCATACTTGTTAGTTTGTTCTCCTTTAGGTCGATGCATCTTCTCATATTTGAGTCATACCAGTTTGAAAATTTTAGGTCCTAAATTCACTTGCAAAGTCTCCCTTTATTCTCCTTGTTCAATAAAAAATTGTCTTAGGTTTGTCACGCCCTAGAACCAGAATACTGGCAAGTAGGGACGGACCAGGCCAGCTACGTATTCCAAAGTACTCCAGTACCTCGAAATAACGTATAAGCTGTCAAGACCTGTGGGTTACTACTACAAGCTAATAGTCAATCCTAGGTCGAACGATCCTAGGTATCTCAATCATAGGCAAAAATACATAGTACAAGAAGTATGACCATCAGACATAAAATAATAAAGCATCCCAAACTATATATACATGGAGGATCATGAAGCTAGTAATACAAAGTGAAGAACTAGCAAGAGTAATAGTCATACATGATAAGCTCTAGCTATAGTCTAGAATACACAAATCATGTTTAGGCCCGTAGGCTAAATGTCAAGATCCAAAATACGAGCTAAATATGTGCTCGGAGGCTAAACGCCACAAAAGAATAATGTACATAACTAGTGGGAGAATGAAATAGAAAATCCACAAAGGTACTCTGGTGCTCCGGGTAGTCACAGTCGAGTAGATGGCACAGAAGATCCTCTAGGCTCCTCTATCAATCTGGCCAAACAAAACCAGTGGGATCAGACCCCCAATAGCAAGTACCACAAAGGAAGCCAAACTATGAACTAAAACCAGCAATAGCTAACATAGCAATGGATAGAGACAGAAATGAGTAAATACGAATCGAGACTCGTGCACTACCAATGTACTTATCCCGATAATAGAAAAGACAATAAGAAAAATAACATGGAGCATAAGGTAAATAACATGTGACATAATGTAAACTGTGGCCATGTAAGGTAAAAGGAAATATGTGAACATGTGAGACAAACTGAGCATGTGAGCATGTGAGATATTTGAACATGAGAGCATGTGAGATAACTGGACTTGTGAGCATGAGAGACAACAGGGACATGTGAGCATGTAAGGTAACCGATCTATGTAAATATGTAGGATAACTGGGACATGTGGGCATGTTAGATAACTAGGGCATGAGAGCATATGAGAAGAATATAGAACGACAAATGATTAGATGACTTAGAAACTATTTTGGAACCCAAGTTACAACCCGTAAACCAAACAAGGACCGGAGTTGTAATTCTTCTCCTGAATTGAACTTAGTCTCTAATTAGTGTACAACATAGGAATCATATATCGCAGGTAAGTACTAAATAGGACGACAAATGATAAGACGACTAAGAAACTATTTTGGAACCCAAGTTACAACCCGTAAACCAAACAAGGACCGGAGTTGTAACCCTTCTCCGGCACAGAACTTAGTTTCTAATCATTTATCGACAAAAGTAAAGCATAAATAATAATGTACTGAAATAAACAAATACGGACACTGCCTAGACAAAACTAGACTGGACTCCATACAACAATCAAGACCAAGCAATGAGTACGACTTTATACATTATCTAACTAGGGTTATCATAATCCTAATTACTAAAAAGATGCACTTTTGAGAAATTTAATCCAGTTACCTCACCTGCAGACTACCCGACTTATTCAAGCCAAAAGGAAAAGAAAGTAATGGTGGATACATCGCCCGAGAGACAAATGTATCCTAAGATCTAATCGTGGATACATCGTCCAGGAGACAAATGTACCCTAAAACATATAAAAGGTGCAACACTCGACGGTGCACTGGAAGTGCGCTCATCATGACAGATAGTTCCAAATCCATTCAGGTTGGGACCGGGACAAAGGGCTTGCAGGCAACCGAAAAATTCTTCCCTCCCAATGCATCTAGGTAATCAAGCTAGTTTTTTAGTCCTTAACATTTTCTTGTTGGATTCTGGGTGTGGCATTCCGCAGAATCCATCATATACATGATATACAAGACTGGATAATACAAGAAAGTGCACTATAATAAGCCACGATAAGAAAATATAATAAGCTAGAAGCTAGGAGTGAGCTACGACGAACCACTATAGAGAAAATAGAGAGTACGTCATGACATGTCGCTATCATGTAAGCAAGAAAAGACATGTACAAGAGTGCACCACGACGGATCACTATCTAGTAATCAAAGAAGACATGTAACATGAGTGCGCCACGACGGGCCACTATCTAGTAAGCAAAAAAAAATGTAACATGGATGCGCCACGATGGGCCATAACAAAGAAATTTTAGACATAGCATAGACCGTAAAGTACAATAAATTCGGGAAGGCATGGCAATACATATCACAGCATATAAGAAAGAATCGAAAGAAAAGACATATCATGGCATGTGAAAATGAATAAATAAAAGTAAATACAAGACAAAAAATAATAATTGAACATGTGCTAGTGTCAAGTGTATATAGGGTGTACAATCATTCTTTAACTATACAAGATCATCTAATCATGCTAAGAATTCAGCACAGTCGAAGAAAATATCAAAAATGGCCAAGTACAAAAAATGTGCCAAAAGATCAAAACTATGATTGTGGTGCCAGGGGACAAGTGGTGCCAGAGGACAAATGGTGCCAAGGAACAAATGGTGCCCAGGGACAAATGGTGTCAAGGTACAAATGGCGCCAAGGGACGAATGGTGCCAAGTGACAAATGGTGCCAAGTAGTGGCAGGGAACAAATGGTGCCCAGTGGCAAATGGTGCCAAGTGGTGCCAGGGGACAAGGGGTGCCAAGTGGCAAATGGTGCCAAGTGGTGCCTAATGGCAAATGGTGCCAGGGGTCAAGTGGTGTTAGGCTAGGTTGCGCCAGGCTAGGAGCCAGGTTGTGCCAGAAGCCAGGTTGCGCCAGAAGTCAAGCTACGCCAGCAGCCAAGCTGCACCAGAAGCCAGGTTGCGCTAGAAGCCAGGTTGCGCCAGAAGCCAAGCTGCGCCAGAAGCCAAGCTGCGCTAGAAGCCAGGTTGCGCCAGAAGCTAAGCTGCGCCAGAAGTAAGGTTGTACCAGAAGCCAGGTTGCGCCAGAGTTCGCGTAACCGAGATGGCGCAGCGCTAAAAAGCGCACGTGCACACGGTTCATCTTACTCAACCAGCATAAAAATGATTGGTTGAACCCATGAACTTCACAAGTCTATAACTTTCTCAAAACAAGTCGAAATCTAACTTTTTACAGGTCAAAATTAGATAGAACGAGATTTTCTACAACATTGAGCAACTAGTTTTAGAAAATACCAAGTTTTAGTAGATCAAAACCATGAAAAACGAGAAAAGAATCAAAACTTAGATCTACAAAAATGTAACCATCAAAACTGAAAACTTCAAGTTCTAATGCGGCCTAGAATCATGAAGGAAGAGAATAAAACAAACAAAATTTCAAAAATTATAATATTCAAGATTTGGCAAGATGTACTTGCCTAGGGTTGGGGGAGGCGTAAATGTAGAAGAAGATGAAAAGTAAATAAAAAATAGAGAAGAGAGAGAGAGAGAAAGAAGTTAGTTTTTATACAAAACTCTTCTCATCTAAAACCAACCCAAACCAAGCCAAGCAAAGCCAAGCCAAGTTGAACCAAATCAAATTAAACCAAGTCAAGATTAAAGCAAGACAAGGCTAAGAAAGACAAGTCAAAACATGGGTCACCTGACAAATGTCGGAAATCCATACATATACTGAAAATACGTATAACGAAAAAATGGGAGTGACATGTATGCCGCCGGTATACACTGGTATACTGGCGGTATGTCGGTCAAGGAAAAAATCTATAAGTTAGAAATTTTTTATAATATTTCGAAAACCAAGAAAATATGAAATACAGTACAAAACTACGTATCCGTATATAAATACTGATACAGTGAGACGAGTCTCACAAGGTTGCTTATATTCTCCGTTACCTTCCTCTTTCGAATGCAAAGAATGACGTCTGCGAATATCTTTCAAGTCAATCATGGCCTTAGGATTATCTTTTTCTTTTCCTTGACGTCCATAACAGTATTAATTATGTTGTCAAACATATTTTTTTAATATACATGACGTTAAAGTTATGTCTGATTAAATTGGTGCTACAATATGGTAGGTCACAGAATATACTCCTCTTCGTCCAATTATGAATTGGGCCAAATTCATCACACTTGTACCACTTTATGGAATCTTTGATAGCATAAGTAGATCTTTCACCTCTTCCAAATCGTGCCTTCAGACCACCATGGTGGTGGATTGGCCTTTTTTACAACACTGACATGAAAAGCATTCATGTTCTTTATGAACGGATTATCTTTTGGCAAAAATTGATGATGACAATCGAAGAAGCATTATGTTTCTTTGTGTTTCATACAAAAAATATTAGTACAATCCATTCAATATGGACTAGGGGGATGACCATGTGTCCTCTACCCCGATAACGTGCCACAAGCCATGAAATTATTTTAGGCCACATAAGTGCTGCTTTCATATAAAAATTGTGCTTCTTGAAAACATCGTATGTGTTAGTATAGACTTCCCACAATTTCTTTCACTCATCTATCAATAACTGTAAATATATATATCGATGTTCCTTTCGGGTTGCTAGGATCCAGGATGATAATGGTTATGAACATATACTGAGTTTTCATGCAATCCAAGACAGCAGGTTGTGTCACACCCCAGTTTCGCAGAACCGATTGTCCTCGCTTAGACGTGATGCCGCATGATCTTAGGTTGCGCTCACGCAAGGTGGGTTCCATAATGTTCGATTACATCAGCTTGTGACGGGGTCGTCGCATAGAAGTTCCAAGCAGATAAGTTGAATAATCAGTAAGTCAACAACGAAAAGTTTAAACAAAGCAAAAGTCATGGAAATAACTCTTTATTGACATTGAAATAAAGGTTATATATGTGGCATGAGGCCAAGATAATAAGTCGCTCAAGCTTACTTTTGCTCAGAATACAATCACTCAGCTCTCTCCTATCTCTCAATACAAAGTTCAAGGTTGCCACTTGTAGATGCTTTAGAAGGCGATGTCCATACATTATATCCCATATAGGTGAAGTCTTCAATGCGGCCGTACGTCTCAAAATGCCAAGGAATTCATGCATCAACACGTCCAAGCGAGCTCCGCCTCGGCGAACAAGTACCTGTAACCTGCACATAAAAACAATTGGGTAGTCAGTACACAACCGTACTAGTGGTGTGAGCTCTCCGTCCACCCATACAAAACTAACACGTTCATTTTAATGAGTGCAATATATTCTTTTGGTTGTCTTTCTAATCTTACCTTAGGATCAATTCTAATACTTAGACTCATAGCCTATTTTGTGTCGTAACCAATATGATCGAAGAAACCCTTATAACCGTGCTACCAAAACCATTTGTACAACTAACATCGAGACGGTGCCTTGCATCAATAACTTACTTATCTTTTGTGCCTCTAGACCATTCTTGTGCCAACGGTTTTGCCATAAGTGCCATGAAACTCCTTGGTGACTCTACGTCGAGGTCGTGCCTTGCGGCTTGGTGGTCGTGCCATAAACTCAATCATGCAACAACATCTAGATCGTGTCTCGTAACTCAGTGTAACTTAACCATACTGTGCCATACGACCTTTTCTATTCAACTCAACGACTCAAACACGATACCACATCTCATGCCGAAGCACGTGCCTTTGTTATAGCCAAATCTTAGGCTTCATAAAACTTTGGGGTATAGATCGTTCATACCTTTTTGACTCAATTTGTGCCATACTTACACTTCCTTTGATTCGACCGACACCGTGCATATGGATTGCCACTCAGCACACCAACTTATCTATATAGAAGGCTACTGGCATTAACTAGCTATCGTGGACATAGCTAGGAAGACGGTGGGTCAATTAATAGAGGTTGCTAGCCCCAATGAAAGTCCAATGAATTTCTGGTTGCCTACCCAGCATCAGCTATACCGTGTTTCTTCCATGGCCGAATCGATCCTGTGGCCCCAGGTTGTCATTCGAAAAAACATCACCCTTGTGCACAAGTTGTCCATGACCACGCACATATGAGACTTCATACAGACTCACATAAATGCATGGCCTAATTTGTTATACGACTCAAACCCTTTGTATATCGTGCTTATAAACCGCATTCCATACTTCTTTGGAGACTCCCAAATAAGGGACCATCTCGGCGACAAACCATCACTTGAACTTTTCATTCTTTAAAACCCATGGAACGGCTACTGCATAGACTTCCTATTTAACTTGAACAAAACATGTTCCATACATGCCATACACTAGGGGTGTGCATATTTGGACCAAACCGACCAAATCGAGCCAAATCAAACCAAATCGGTCGGTTTTTAACCGAACCGATAGTCCGATCGGTTTGGTTCGACTGGACCATTTAAAAAATTAATCGATTTGGTTCGGTTCTGGGTTTGGTCATTCCAAAAACCGCTTAAACCGAACCAAACCGAATTTAGCTAGCAACAGTGTAAAATTAGGTTTATATCCGGTCCAACTTATCCATCTTATGGTTTGGAGTCATTGGACTTTGGAATATGGAGAGGTGGTTGCTTATATTCTAAAATTTCTGACTCCTTCTCTATCCCTAACAAAGTAAACATATGTTACCTGGAGTGACCGGTCCATGTCTTTTCTCGCTCCTCAAGGTCAATTCATAAATCTATTAGGTTATGGTCTATTTTCGAGAATTATTTTGGATTTGTGAAAAAAATTTATTATGCAAGTGATTTACTTAGAAGATTACTATCCACTTTAGTATCTCACACAAACATCTTCCAAACTTAAGATGGTTATGATTTATTTTTGTGTGAATTTATTTTGTGAAACACTTTTATATACCTAAAAAATTTTGTCTGATAAAAACCGATCAGCAGAGCCGATCTAAGCCGAACCAACTCGGTCGGTTTCAAAACCGAATCGACCAATTGGTTGGTTTGGTTCGACGGTGATTATTTTTAAACCGATTAACTTTGGTTCGACTTCGATTGTGACCAAATAGGTCAACCACCGACCAATGCACACCTCTACCATACACCATGGCATACTTCTCATTGAAACAACCGTGTTTCATGTCTTAAATCAATTATGTCATGTGCGACACTACCGCCCAAGTCATACTCTATATGATGAGCCTTGAGACCGTAGGAACATGTGGCTATATCCAGCCATAGAACCATGGGACCGTGCACGTGCCCAACTTGAACAATCGCGTTCTTTGAGCGCCTTAACCCATGGCATCTTCTATAAGACTAACTGTGAGACCGTAGGATATTTTTGCTATGACAGGCAGTGGGATCATATGGATGTGCCTGCTATGACTTAGATAGCCTGTGGCATTACTTTGCCTAACTCAATCGTGCGGTCGAAGGACCCAGTTTCAGCTTTGAAAACCAACATGGAGAACATCTAAGCAACATTTGACACTTTTTCCATGTTCTACACACATACTTGACTCAATGAGATTATTCACTTAGCTATGTGGGTTCATCTCTTTTATTCAAGCCTATTCAGTGCAATAAAAACTTCTGTTTTATTAGTGTGAAGGCCAAGCTGAGGCAAGTTCTCCAAAGCCGCCCACCTGAGTAAGGAGTTGTCTCGATCGAGCGGGACTTGCCGTTGCATGGCTAAGTCCAAACGCTGTTGGGGTTTCGATTTCTCCGGTTGAACTGAGCGGGACGGGACATTACAGGTTTTACAGTGAGACAATCACAAACCAATACGAATATTACAAGCCTGAAAGTTCGAATAGGGTGAAGCCATCAAAGGAGAGGTCCAATCTGACATTCCTCAAATCTGTAACAAAAAAAGGATATACTCGATCATAGTGCTTCAATGCCTCTACATAATATGGATGATCCAACACTCCTTCGGTCTTCTTTCGCTTATGTCATCTAATGCTTTTGGATGTATCATTAATCATAAATAACCTCTGCAACCTCGGTGTCAATGACAAGTAGTACATCGAATTGGTCAACTTTCCTATACCGATAGTCTTCTTTGTACCAGTTGTTTTGTACCGATCATCTCCACATAATCTGCATGTATTTATCCTTGTCATCCTTGAAGTACAACATACACCCATTTTGACATGCACCGATCTTTTCATACCCTAACCAGAGCAACCTCACCATTCTCTTAGTTCGGTAGAATTCTCCAAGTAACTTTACATATTCTGGAAAGATTTCTATAATCAACTATATCATCCGATTGTAGTATTCTTGTAACATGTTAAAAATAAACTTGATACTTAATAGCCTTGTATCCAGTCTGGGTTGGGGAGAAGGTCCGGACTAGGTCATCCTGTTGACCAGGCCAGGACCAATTCGTTCGGGTTTGATCGGGCTGATACCGAAGCGTATTTTGGACCGTCTAATCCAATATACAACTTAAGGATTGAGTACTTTTCCATACTTGCTTTCGTCCATAACGAACTAGTCAAATCTGGGTCAAGTCGGCCTGGGACAAATCCCGTAAATTATCATGTCCCAGTTTCGCAGAATCGATCATCCTCGTTAGGGCGTGATGGCGCACGAGCCTAGGCTACGCTCGTGCAAGGCGGATTCCATAACGGCCAATTACAGTAGCTTAGCGACGGATCGTCCTACAAAAGTTCCAAAGCAGAAGTATTGAATATTGGAGAAAACACAAGTATTTAAACAAAATTAATTTTATTGATAACGAACAGAATTTACAAAGGCACGTGGCCAAGATTACAATCACTCAAGCTCACAATCTCTTTGAGTATAATCACTCAGCTCACTCCCATATATCAATACAAAGGTACAAGGCTTGTAACTTGTAGATGCTTCAGAAGATGATGTCCATACATTATGTCCCATATAGGTGAAGCGGCCGCATGCCTCGAAACTCCAAGGAACTCCATGCCTCAGCGTGTCCAAGCGAGCTCCACCCCGAGCGTGCTGATAACTGAACCTGTACATGAAGACTGATGGGGTACAGTACACAACCATAGTGGTGAGTGAGCCCTCGGCCACCCACGCAAAAACTAATACGTTATTTTAGTGACTGCAACTAGTTCTTTTATAGTTTTTCTAATCTTGCCTTAGGATCAGTTTTATTCTAGAACTATAACACTATTTCGTGTTGCAACATCGTGATCATGCTCCAAATTCTTTGATATCATGCTATAAAACCCTGTTGTGTAAACATCATGGATGTGCCATAAGATCCATTTGTGTGATAACATTGAGGCCGTGCCTCGCAACACAGTATAATCCATTCATTCTTGCCATACGATCTTTCATGTTTCAACATACAACCGACTCAAATCATACTCATAAACTTGTATCATTGACTCAAACAACCGATGCCACATCTCGTGCTGAAGTACGTATCTCTGCTATAGCCAAATCTTAGGCTCTATATTTGTGTTGCAAACCGTGTACACATTTTCTTGACTCATACGTGTCGGGCTTATATTTTATGTAACTCAACCGACACCGTGCATACAGATTGCCGCTCAGTAAAATGACTCATCTATATGAAAGGTCACTGGCAATTCAAGCCATCTTGGACAATGATGGGTTAGACGATGATCATTCAGAAGCAAGGTAGCTAGGCCCAATGAATGCCCCGAATCACCAAGTATTTTAAAGTCATCCTTCAGTCAAACTACTTGAACCGCCCAACAATGCCCCGTGCCAGTACCTCGGACACAATAAACTTGTTTCCCTAATGTATGAATCGATCCCGATGTCCCGACAATCGTTCGAGGAATTAAAATCTTGTGCATAAGTTGTTCATGACCATGCAAGGCTCTACTCAATCCGACGTACTTATAAAACCAATTCTCATCTCATCTTTTCCTTTTTTACTTCTCTATGCAGCTCCCAAAACCGGAGACTGCCTCAGCGACTACTGGTCCCAAAAACTTCCCTGTTAGTATATCAACATCTTTTTTCTCAAACCCAGGAACGACTATTTGATAGCCTTCCTGCTTTGTCACGCCCCACTCCCAAATATATGGAATTTGGGCATAACCTGGCCAACTGATACAACCTAGAGTGAGCAGTCCAATTTAATAGACTCACTTAGTTATACTACGCTGTAAATGTAACTAACCAAACAATAGGCAATCATCTAAATCTCTTCCACAGAATAATGAAGGAAAGTACTAAAATAAATGCAGAGTAGTCTGAATATCGAAAATACAACTGAAATGGAAATACAAATCTGGTGGAAACAAACCCATAGTACAACCGAATAAAAATACAAAAAATTGAAGATAACTAGCCAAGAGCAACAACTAACTAGATAACAAAACTCTCAGCCAAGGTAGCAGCATATCCTGAATCAAGGGAACTCCTCAGGGAACACCTCGTAGTCATCTGCAAAGTATCTTGTCTCAACTCTGGAACCGTAAATTGTCGGGTACGGATGCTCGTCGGGATCTGAAAATGAACCAGGTCCTCAGGGGACACAGCAAGATACAAATATGAGCATGCCATAAAAAAATACTGATATAAACATAAATGGTGGGTTAACCAGTCTAAGTAAATGCATATGAAAACAACTTTAGAGCGTATGGATGGGTAGATAAGGGAATGACGTCGAGTCACGGGCCGATGTCGGATCACGAGCCGATGTAAACATACAAGTACTAGTATACCTCCCGACCGTACCTAGTGCTCAGCTAGTGGCCGCTGCCAGACGTATCCCCTAGTTTATGTATAGCCCATAACTGGGTATCCATGCCCATAACCGGGTATCTACAGAGGCCAGAAAAATGTAACCGTCTGTCATATATGCCTACTGGTTGTCCTCTCCGTCCAGAGATGTGCAAGTCATATCCACGACTCAAACATCTAATCTTAATGCAAAGTCAGCTATCTAGAACCATCACTACCCTATATGTGCCATCACATGTGCCACTAGCATTGATGACCAGTCGTGAGCGTCAGCATGTGCCATGACTTGATCTCACTCGGTGTCGTGTCGCAACACGTGTCATGGTCAAGGGAGTTATAATAACAACTCCGCAACTGAGAGTACATCGCCTAGAGCTAAGACCAGTATGTAAACCTAAGTGTCGATTCCATCATCGACTACGCCCGAGGCAACTCCCGGGCTGAACTAACTAAGTCTATACTAACAAGTGTAATATAAAATATATGTAAAACAACAGTACGAGGCAATGTATACTTGCCTGCAACTCCGGAATGCACTCCGGTCCCTCATGTCTCGATCGTGTCGTTAGAGAGACCTACAACTACACAACCAAGGCTTACGATATGCTAAACAAACCTTCGTGATCACGACTTGATCATAAATCTCTATAAGCTAATCAACTAAATATTTATTCACAAATATATATATTCACATACAATATTACGGATACATATGTACATATTTATGTATATATATATATACATAAAAATATATATAAGAGAGTGATACGATATACATGATAAACATATATAAAAGAAATGTGTGCAGAAGGGTTTATATATAATCATTGTATATAAGAGCTACTGTGCATATATATATATATATATATATATATATATATATGATGTGCCTGGCATGTGCGATGCGGGACATCCACAACGTTGGAGGACTGACAAAAAATGGCCATGATCTGAGCTGGCATGGGACAGAATAGGGCGCCCCGTGCATGAAAACTCAACGGCTAGGGGTATCGTACGGGCGGTCGAGGACCGGCACCATTCTACCACGGGTATAAACGACGGCGACCACGCGGCCCGTCGTGCGGCACCCAATGGACGTCGGGATGACATCGTAAGGGCATCGCGCGCATAGGATGGGTGGCTTGGTGGCATCGGCTGTCGTAGGCGTCGTGAAGACGTCGGGGGCGCCTTCAGCGTCGTGGGTGAAGTGATGTGTTGTGTTGCCGGCGTCGAAAGACGTCGGCCATCCCGTGAGGCTCGGGAGCACGCGGAGTGCACAAGGCGTACATGTGGGGCGATGATGAAGAAGCCAATGCGGACAAGATCCGCACGAAAGTCTGAAGCGACATGACGACCGGCTAAAAATCGTATGCGGGGAGACACACGATTTAACTGAGCCCGCACGTACTGAAAAAAAAGAAAAAAGAAAAAAAAAAATATATATATATATATATATATATATACTCATAAATTGTCGTTCGACACTCCTCTTTAATTTTGTAAGATTCAAATTCCAAATCTATCCCTGCATTAAATATGACATTAATTTCTGTATGCATGGAGGGAGGAGTGTATGATGACATTTTAGGAGTGTCAATAATGTTAAGGCAGGGACAAATATGGAATTTGATTGTTAAAAAAAAGAGGAGTGCTGAATGACATTTTAGGAGTGCTAATAGCATGACCCATATATATATATATATATATATATATATATATATATATATATATATATATATATATATATATATATATATATATATATATATATATATATATATATATATATATATATATATATATATATTATAGCTTAGCACATGAATATATAGGGAAAATGACAAATGGGACATTTAGAACCTAATGTGTGTCACCTAACATATAGGAAAACAAGGGACAATGGACTAATGCAACCTACTGTTTCATTATATATATAAAAATGACAATGGGTCACATGGGAACCTGTTGTTATATATATATATATATATATATATATATATATATATATATATATATATATATATATATATATATATATATAATTAAAACATGTGTATCTATATTAGGAGAAATGTGACAAAACATGTGTATATATATATATATATATATAAAGGATTTATTTATAGGATAACATGTGAAATATTTACATAACATTGTATACAAGATTTTAATGTCTTGCATTGCATATATAGCAAACAATGATAAGGGAACCTATAACAACCTACTATATATATATATATATATATATATATATATATATATATATATATATATATATATATATATATATATATATATATATATATATATATATATTTCTTCTTTATAATATGCATGCTACACATTAAATCTTATACGTAATGTTATATGATTTGACAATAGTTTGACTAAGAACCTACTGTCACACATCCATAACATTACGTATAAGATTTAATGTGTAGCATGCATATTATAAAGAAGAAATATATATATATATATATATATATATATATATATATATATATATATATATATATATATATATATATATGATTTGACAATAGTTTGACTAAGAACCTACTGTCACACATCCATAACATTACGTATAAGATTTAATGTGTAGCATGCATATTATAAAGAAGTGACAAAGGGGCTACTGTGCATGTGTAACATATTCATAGAAGAGCTCCTTATAGCTTAACACACACACACACACACACACACACACACACACACACACACACACACATATATTGGAGGAAAATGTTACTTAAGCACCTACTGTGCATATATATAACCTCAACATAGGATTTATTAGATTAATGTGTACAAATAAGATTTTAAGTGGCTTGAACCAACTGTCATATACATGCATAAGGAAGCAAGGGGATGGGGACCTACTATTGTTTCCCAAGGTGAAGGCAACATGCTGCTAGGTGAAAAGTTCATTTGAAATGAACTTATTCATCCAACTTACATACATTCATTTATGTGTTCTTTCAAGCAATGGCAAGTATGGATATCAAATCAAACACCATAGAAGAGGAAGAAAAGAGAGGGTTACCTCTGTCGTAGGCGTGCCACGACAGTGAAGGGGAATACGGGGTTGTGCAAGGTGGTTGAACCCACCAAAAGCAGCGGCAAGTGCCGCGGGAACGGTGTCACGTCGATGCGAAGCCGCTGGGAAGAAGAAGCTAGCAACGACGAAAATAACCGCTGCTCAGTAGTGACGAACGGTTCGGAGGAGAGCTATGGAGGTTGCGCCTTCCTCCTCGAGGGTCGTCGGCCTAGGGGGAGGTCGGCGGTGGCCGACCGGGGTATGCGGCGGCCAACAAATACGATAGCAGCAGCAGCAGCAGTCAGCGTACGAAGCGGCACTCGTACACTGCTGCGGAAACCTCCAATGGCGAGGGCCGCCACTAGGCTCGCTAGAGGTGAGATGGGGGCGGGTGGCCAGTCCTGGTGGCACACGGCGGTAGCCAAGTGCGACGGCAGCAGCGATAGAGCAACTGTAGTAGCAGCAAAGCAATGGCAGTAGTTGGGTGCTTGTTATGAGGGGTCGACCAGGGAGGTTAGGTAATGAAGAATATGAGGATGATGAGAAGAATAGAGATTCGGCTAGGAGAGAAGGGTGATGAAGTTGATGATGGCTGCTGTTGAAGGATGGGGCTGTTGGAGAAGATGTTAAAGAGGAGGAGGAGTTATAAAGAAGGAGGGGGTTCGGCCATGGAGGTTAGGTGAGGAAGAAGATGATGATGAAATGGAGATGATGGTGATGGTGTGGAGGTAATGGTGATGGAGTTTAGGGTTGGGGAAAGAGCTGTCGGCTATGGGGGAATGAGGAAGATGAGGCTGCTGTAGGAAGCATGAGAAAATAAATTAGTTTATTTGTGTATGAAAGAAAAGTGGTTGAATAAGAAATGTTAAGGGGTGGTTAGGTGTGGGTGTGTTTAGAAGGAAAGGGAGTGGAAGCTTTTTCAAAAGCAATATTGAGTTGTTATTGGACAAGGAGTTATATGTGTTATATGTAATTTTCTCCAAGAATCTCATGGCTTGGCCAAAATATGCTAATTTTGCATGATGAAGGTTTGAATGAATTTAATTAGAAATCTTTCCCTAATTTATGGTTAAGAGTTGTCTATTTGGGGTATGGATGAATGGTGCTAGGGTGTTTGGTGTTTTGTAGGGATGGGATGGTGTTGTGTGTGTATGTATTAGTAAGAGAAATGATATGGAGCTTGGGTTGAGTCTAGTTGAGTCAGATCGGGTCAAAATCAGTCTTTGTGAAATAAATGGCTTAATTTAGTCATTTATGATCACGGACAAATAAGTAGCATACCGGGGCTCAATTTAATAGGATATAAGTGTCAAGTGTGTACTAGGCTTAATGTGGGTTGTGTCCATATTTTGGGTTGACAGGTTTGGGTCAAAATGGTGTCCCCAATTCGAGTCAAAAATAAATGTGACTCCGTGAGATGAATCAAGATTGGGTCTTGGGTCAAAAAAGTTGTGTAAAGAAAATGAAGCACAGAAGGTGTGTTTGAGTGGGACACGAAGATCATGGGTGTAGAGTGTCTCAACTAGATCATGCATGTGAAGTTGGTTTTAAAAAAACGACTAGTCTTGTGCTCCTAAATTAAAAGTCATGGCAACATGCATATGATAATAAAAAATAAAATTAGGAATTCGTTATTAACTTTGAAATTCATAATTAATTATATTTAATCCCTAATTATCTAATTAAAATTTCAGAGGCCTTACAACCTATCCACATTAGAGAATTTCGTCCTCGAAATTTAGACATCTAATATAATAGCAAGATAGAAATGACGGAACAATAATGCATGCATACCTACATACATACCACTCTGATATCCTCTGGATGCTGGTGCTCTCTGGGCTGCAGTCACCAGTGCTGGTGGCCTGGGTCCTGGTGGAGCTGGCCTTGGGGCCAATTGCTAAGCTTTGTCATTGCGTTGCGGGCAGTCCATGGCCTAATGCTGTCCCGATCTGCACCTCAAGCATTGGTTGAGCCTCTTCCTGCAGTCCCTCTGTATATGCCCCTTCTTGCCACAATAGTAACAAGTAGGGAGCTCCTTCTTCTGGTACAGGGTGACCCGCTGTTGATGATGGGTCTCCGGATGTGTGGTCGGGCTTCCTGTCTGAACCTTGGCTGGTACGGCTGTGTGAGTAGGGCACCTCGTGCTCAATGGATCCCTGTTGATGGCTTCCTAGACTCTGGCCTCGGCTAACACCTCCTCGTAGGTAGTCCTCGACTGTGTGCTCGTATACCTCTAAAGCTCCTTCGTCAGACCGTGATGGAACCTCCGGGCTTTCTATTTCTCATCTGGTATCAGTAGTGTGCCGAACCGGCTGAGGCGGCTAAACTCTACATCGTACTCATCTACGTTCATGTTCCCCTGCTTGAGGTGGAGGAACTGATCGCAGAGAGCGTCACGAATGGTAGATGGGAAGTACTTCACCTCAAAGTACTCAAAAATCTGCTCCCACGTCTTGTCCCTGCCGACTTTGCGCTCCTTCGAATCCCACCAATGATGGGCGTTCCCCTCGAGCTGGGTCCTCATGGCAGTCATCCAAAAGTTAGTAAGTAGCTACGAGGCATCCAAGTTCTTCTGCATGTTGGCTATCCAATCTGATATCTCCTCCAGGCT
>JANAVB010042820.1:3430199-3597699 GCA_029216955.1 Iris pallida | reverse complement strand
CAATTTTTTTTTCGCATAGTCTATGTAGTATCTATTCACACAAACTTCAAGTTCAACTTATCAAGTCATCCAAACATTCATTACTATCAAAATCCCAAGTATATAATTCATTCAAACAATAACATTTAACTCGGTCATCAATTCTCGAATCGAGTACCCCCGAGTTATCGTACATTGATCTTTTATGCGCCTCAACACCATCGATGATATACATAACCTGACGATTTTCCTTTGCAATGAACTTTGAGTCGTGCAACTAATATTATCATCCAACTGGATATACGATCTGTTTGTCGACATTCGAGATCATTTTAGTTACTTCATCAATTTGTTCAAATCAAAATCACATATGTCTATCTGTATATCTTAAGTCATTGAGCAACATATTTTTAAATGATATTGTTTCTATACTAACTCAAATCGTTAAGCAATTTCTTAGATCTTTAGAGTCATTATCGTATCTTCAAATCATACATTTTCTATGTATGCTATCTTTCCATCATAATATCTTTCCTTAGTTGAATTCAAAATTCTATTCTGTTCAGTTATATATCAACATTTTCATATATGGTCCATATCGATTCCTTGACTGAGTCATTTATTTTGTTACGTCTTACTTTTCCTTGGTTTAATCTACCTACTCAATTATTTTTTGTATTTCATACTTAGCACAATCCCAATCCGATGCACGTCATTTCCTCGATCGTTCGAATCAAACTCACACTAGCTATCAAGTCACGACTAACTTTGAAATACTCCTTCTAAGGCTTTGCGCAATTTCGTCATTTGCTGATAGACTCATTGGTACCCCGATCCTCAGTTGATCAAACGTCCCCAAGGCTATCTCATACATCACTCAGTGATGAAGTCACTCAAAAAATACTCAAAATATTTGTTCGAATCACAACCGATCATATGAATCTCCGTTCGAACCATTCCTCAAAATCTAAGCACGATCCATCTATATCTTATTAACGATATCAAATTTCAATAGCACCTTTATCGTTATCTACCCAACATCTCATTAATAGAGTCCAACTCATTCCCAATCAAAAATATTCTAATCCTGCACACAATTACTAATATCGATGAAAATCTAGGTGTATATGGCCTAGCTCAACTTAGTCAACCGTGCCGTTCGAGTAATCATCTTTTGTTCAACCAAATTTTTTTCGTAAGATATTTATAAAATATATAGACTTATTTTTTAGAACATCCCACGAAACATTGAGAAAGAGAAGCACACTAACAACATCAAAAACAAAGGCAAAATAAAAGTTAAAGAATTCAATCGAAAGTCTAAGGACGTAAAGTCGTACTCTGATACTACTATATCATGCCCTGGTTCTATAGAATTGATCATCCTCGCTAGGGCGTGATGCTGCAAAAGCCTATGTAGTGCCCCATCCCTACATCATGTCCTATTTTTGTCTACGGAGTGTGCGAGAAAGGAACACTGCCGCTATCGATTCAGTCAGGATCGATATGTCGGGATCGGTTGAATCGGTCGAACGGGAACAATTGAATTAAGATCGTTTTCTCGTTATGGAAAAGATTCTTCAGAATCAAGTCCCATATTTAGTGGGTTGTACCTCAAGGATTGGCTCTGTGGCTGAGTCGGCAGAGACCTCCCGTTGTTCTGGTTTTTATGTCGTACTTGACTTGGCTTTGTCTTTGGTTTTCCTGAATGCGTTTTCGTGAATATTTTTGATGGTTTTCATGGCTTGCGTTTTCGAACTTCGCATTCATATCGAATCTCTTGAATAACATAGTATTCTAATCAGTTGATTATACGATTGCAGGTGATCGCGTAGGCGACGTCTAAGCGTAGCCAACCAGTTCCTCGCCTGAAGCAAAAGACTAAGGTGAGTGGCTGACCTCCTTCACCTCGACGCTCTGTTTTAAAAACAAAAACTCGGATAACTACATCGAATTAGAATGATTTACTAGGAAAATACAAGTTCTATGCTCAAAAAGAGAAAAGATAAGGTTCTAGAAAAGAGATCGAATTATTTCAGGATCTGCAAAACTAAGTAAATGAATCGTCCCATCGATACCATAAAATGTGCTTGAATAACTTGTTAACTTAAGCACGATCATGGACAACTTGTGTGCAAGGCTTCGCTTCCTCGAACGGCAACCCGAGGCCACGAGACCGTTTTGGCCTAGGAGGAATGCAAGATAGCTGTGCTGGATACTAGCACGGGTCATTCGGGACTTTCAGCAGGGCTAGCTACCCACGCTGAAAGGGACACCGTCTTGACCAGGCTATACGTCTATAATGCTTTGAATTGCCAGTAACCCACACTTGCACACAAATAATAAGCTTGCTATAAATATGACAGGGAAGGAACATGGTAAGTTATGCAAACAACGGCACGCTCTATCGTGGGTAAGAGTATCGTAAGTTATGCTTTATTGTCTATCAAATGCTTGCCTCTTAATATGTTAACATGTAAATCAATCAAGATGGCTAGAAAGATCACAAAATGGCTATCATATTTTTATAAAACTGCTTGAACAAATGGAAGCATTGTTTAATTAGCCGCTCGCCAGCACATGTGATCGTACTGTCCCTCGCTATCCGTAGGTGCTACGAATCCTGAGGAACGTGCCAACTAACCAAGGTGACGTTCGTGTTTTGAAGCTTCGACCGTGCGTCAAAGACTCTCGCTACTCTACTTTTGAAGACTCTCTGCATCAGTCAAAGAAACATGTCTCGGCTTTCCTCCATTCCAGGTGGCTGAAATACTTTTGTTGTAAATTGAGGGATGTATGTATGGAATGACTATCTCATCGGCGTTCATTTTGTAATCGAGTCATCTTGTAAAGCCCGTACTGCATGATTGTAATTGAGCCTTGTAAATGATGTCTACTATCAATAAAAAGAAAAAAAATTACCTCAACGTGTTGTTCAATTTCTTTACGTACTCTCTTAGTTGTTGTGTTTCGGATAACCTTATGACTATGCCTTGTGCGATCGCAACCTAGGTTTGTACGGTATCATGCCTAGGGGACGACTATTGATTCTTCAGAATCGGAGCGTGACAAAATGGTATCAGAGTATGGCTTTACAGCCTTGGCCTCCAGTCTCGAGTCTCTAGTCTCGAACAATTGACCTCGTGTCGATGAGATGAGTTGTTCCATATGGTGAATCTATGATATTTTATGAAACTAGCGAGAGTTGCTTTTATATTCTAGAAGCTGGAGAAGCTGCGATCGTGAACGAGGAGAGTGCCTCGAACGGCTCGAGTAGCTCAATGCCTGAACCCTCGAATGCCTCTATGGAACAGATATTGCATATGATAGAGGCACAACAACGTCAGACCGAGGCCAACCAGCACCAGAACGAGCTTCATCGACAGCAGACGGAGGCACGACAGACTCAGTTTGAGAGCCGATTCAAGGCCCAATTCAAGTTACAGCAGAAGCAGCTTGACACTCTTCAGCAGATAATCCAGATAGTTGTGGCCAATAATAATAATTTTGTGACAATGCCCACCGTGATCGAGCCTGCGGTCCAATCGATTTAAATCGAACCAGAAGTGCCCGAGCATCTACCTGCAACACCAAAAAGTTCTAATTTTGAGGTGCAAAATTCACAAAGAATTGTCATACTTCCTTCAACGGTACTGAAGATCCCTCTCTGGCGATCGATTGGTTGGAGGAGCTGGAAGACCGATTTGAACTTCTAGGTGTCAATGACTCAAAGAAGGTCGTATTGCAGAACTTCTACTCCGATTGAACTCACACAATTGGTGGTCCGTGCAAAAACGAGCGATCCGACATAAAAATGAGACATCGGCGATTCCTTAGGCCACATTCAGAAAGGCATTTGAAATCGGTTACCTTCCTGCAGCCGTTCGATAGGAAAAAAGAAAATGAATTTATGCAGTTGAAGCAAGGGAACATGATGGTACGGCAGTACGCAGCAGAACTTAATAAATTAGCCAAATTTGCTAGAGCATTCTTGCCGACAACGTAGTGTCGCGTTCGATGGTTCGAAGTGGGTCTGCGTCCATCTATCTCTGCCTATGTATCAGTGCCTGAATGTAAGACCATGGGCGAGTCTCTGAATCACGCTCTCCGCCTTGAGCGATAATATCCTCCAGGAGCTGTCGACGGTGTGCAAACATACAACCATAAGCGTCCTAGTCATACGAGAGAAAACAATGTGAAGAAGCATCGAAACAACGATAATCAGGGCGGATACCAAGGGCAGAATCCAGGAACTCGTTGCCATAAATGCAATAATTTTGGACACCATACAAATGAAGGTCATGTCTCTAAAGGTGGATGTTGGCACTGTAGAAAGATGGGCCATCTGCATGTAAACTGCCCGACCAGAAGGTCGAACCCAACGACGCCTCAACAACAACAACAACATCCAGAGAATCAGGGTCCAGCACCATAAGCCCAACAAACTATGCCATAAAATGGCCAAGACCGTCGCCCCAATGTCCAAGGGTGCATCTATGCCATGACCCGAGATGAAGCGTTCACATCTGACACAGTCATGACAGGTATACTACATTTCAATAACAAACTTGCTCATGTATTGTTTGATTCAGGTGTTACGCATAGCTTTATATCGGCAGATTTTGTCGCCGAACACAAATTCCCTGTGACACCGTTAGGCCTAAATCTTATAGTCAACATACCATTGGGCACGTCACTTCTTGTAAACTTAGCCTGCGGAGACGGAATTATCTGTATAGGTGGTCAAAAGGTAGGTCTCGATACGATAGTCCTAGACATTAAGGACTACGATATCATTCTGGGAATCAATTGGCTCGGTCCGTGCAATGCAACCACCGACTGTGCCGAAAAGACGGTCACCTTCCATCCTGAATTCTGTTATTCGTGTGGTGAGGCATCGTCGACTTGCATGGTGATCTCGACAATATCGGCTCGAAGGATGTTGTATTCCGGGTATGAAGGCTATTTAGCGTCTGTTTGAGACATGAGACAGGATGGTGCAAACGCAGGTCAGGCCGATGTTGTGGCAGAATTCTCAGACATATTTTCGGACGAGCTGCCCGACATGCCACCTGATCGAGAGATAGAGTTCACCATTGATACATTTTCCGATACCCGACTGAAGGAACTCAAAGTATAGTTTCAAGAGTTGCTCGATAAGGGATTCATACGGCCTAGCGTCTCGCCATAGGGAGCGTCCATATTGTCCGTCAAAAAGGAGGATGACACAATGCATCTATGTATTGACTACCGAGAGTTGAACAAAGCCACCACCCGGAACAATTATCTATTTCCCCGCATAGACCACCTATTCGATCATTTACAAGGTACTTCGGTATTTTCTAAAATTGATCTTCAATCGGGCTACAATTAACTCATGATCAAGCCGGACGATGTATCGAAGTCAGTCTTTCGCACTCGATACGGCTATTACAAATTCCTGGTAATACCGTTTGGCCTAACGAATGCCCCAGCTACTTTCATGGATTTAATAAATCGGGTGTTTCGACCCTTCCTTGAAAAGTTCATAGTAGACTTCAACGACGATATACTCGTATACTCGAAGGACAAGCGACAACACGCTGAGCATCTATGGACCGTGATTCAGACCCTTCAGGAAAATTAGTTGCATGCAAAATAGAGCAAGTATAAAATTTGGCTGAGCAGCGTCTCATTCCTCGGACACATCATTTCATCCGAAGGTATTACAGTCGACCCAAAGAAAGCTGAAGCCGTTGTCGATTAGAAATGGCCAGCGTCAGTCGACAAGATTCGTAGCTTTCTTAGCTTAGTAGGATACTACAGACGCTTTGTGAAAGACTTTGTAAAGATCGAGTCGCCTCTGACTCACCTCACCCATAAAGGAGTCGCTTTTGAATGGTCAGACGACTGTAAAGCTTCCTTCCAGGAGTTAAAGCAACAGCTCATTTCGGCCCCGATACTTGCACTTCCAGAAGGGACTGAAGGATTCTAGATCTTTAGCGATACGTCCGGACATGGTTTGGGTTGTGTGCTGATGCAACGGAACAAGGTGATATCTTTTGCTTCACGACAGCTAAAGCCGCACGAGAAGAACTATCCTACCTATGACCGGGAGTTAGCGGCGATTGTGTTTGCGTTAAAATTATGGCATCACTATCTTTATGGTGTAGCGTGCATGATCTATACGGATCACAAGAGCCTCAAATATCTATTCACGCAGAAGGAGCTGAACTTGTGACAAAGTTGTTGCCTTGAACTGATCAAAGATTACGACTTGACTATTGACTATACGTCGGATAAGGGAAATGTTGTGGCAGACGCTCTGAGCTAAAAGTATATTGCCTTGTTATCCATCGACCGTAGATTGCTACGCGACTTAGATGAGATGGACATCGACCTCCGGGTTCGATTCAGGGATGTACAGTTGGCGCAGATGCAGCTAGAGCCGAGCTTATGAGAAAAGATCAAGACCGCTCAGATGGAAGATCCGTACCCGAAAAAAGTACGAGAAAAAATTTTATCGGGTAGTGCGACCGACTTTACGGAAGACGAAACCAGCATGCTTCGATTGAAGGGTAGGCTATGTGTTACGGATGATTCATAACTTAGAAAGGAGATATTGACGGAGGCGCACTACACGAAATATACCTTGCATCCTGGCAGCACAAAGATGTACAAGGACCTCCGTACGACCTTCTGGTGGCACGAAATAAAGAAAGATGTGGTGCTCTTCATGTCGCAATGCATGGCCTGTCAGCAGGTAAAAGCTGAGGATTGGAGACCGGGAGAGGAGATCCAGAACCTTGCCATTCCAGAAATGGGATCATGTCACTATGGACTTTGTTGTTTGCTTCTGAAGATGCCGCAGGAAAATGATGCCATCTGGGTCATCGTTGATCGACCAACCAAGTTAGCGCACTTTATTTCCATTAAAGTTACTTGGAGCGTCGATCGCCTGGCTCAGATTTATTTTGACGAGATAGTACTGCGGTACGGAGTCCCTGTATCTATCATCTCTGATCGGGATGAACGATTTCTATCATGCTTCTGGAGTAGCCTTCAGTCGGCTCTAGGTACCAAGTTGCAGTTCATCTCAGCTTACCATCCCCAGACCGACGGCCAAACGGAGCTTGTGAATCAGATTCTCGAAGACAGATTATGGCTCTTTGCAATTAACTTCAAGTCGTGTTGGGGCATTCATCTATCGTTGACCAAATTTACATACAACAATAGCTATCAGTCTAGCATCCAAATGGTGCCGTATGAAGCCTTGTACGGTCGAAAGTGCAGGACACCCATTTATTAGGATAAAGTTGGGGAACGACAGATTCTTGGCCTGGAGCTGGTGGAATAGACCGTGGAGAAGGTCAAGCTCATTCAAGCAAGATTAAAGACTGCGCAGAGTCGTCAAAAAAGTTACGCGGACGTCCACCATCGACCCCTCGAGTTTTTAGAAGGCGATCACGTATCTTAAAGTGTCGCCTATGCGTGGAGTTACCCAGTTTAGTGCAAAAGGGAAGTTGAGTCCGAGATTCGTTGGGCTGTTCGAAATACTTAAACGAGTCGCTCCAGTGGCCAATAAAATTCCCCTGCCGCTAGAGCTAGTGGGTGTGCATGATATCTTCTACGTCTCTCAGTTACGGAAGTACGTGTACGATCCAAGTCATGTAGTAGATTTTGGTCAGCTAGAGCTGAAGTCCGACTTATCCTACGTTGAAGAGCCAGTCCAAATCTTGGAATGCAAGGATAAGTTGCTGCAGAATTGAACGATCCCTCTTGTTCGTATACTCTGAAGTAACCATTCTGTCGAAGAGTCGACTTGGGAACTTGAATCGGAGATGAAGGAGAAGTTTCCTTCATTGTTCACTTAGAGGTAGGTTCTATTCTTAAGTTTCGAGGACAAAACTTTTTCTTAGTTGGTTATGGTGTGTGCCCCGTCCCTATATCGTGCCCCATTTTCACCTACGGGGTACGAGAAAGGAACACTATCGCTACCAATTTAGTCAGGACCGATTGGTCAGGATCGGTTGAATAGGTCGAACGAGAACGATTAAATTAAAATTATTTTCTCGTTATGGAAATGCTTCTTCGAAATTAATTTCCATATTCAACGGGTTGCGTCTCAAGGATTGGCTCTGCGGCTGAGTCAGGAGAGACCTCCCATTGCTCTAGTTTTTATGCCGTACTTGATTTGGCTTTGGCTTTGGTTTTCGTGAATTTTCGTGAATATTTTCGATAGTTTTTATGGCTTGTGTTTTCAAACTTTGCATTCATATCGAATCCCTTGAACAATACAGTATTCTGATCAGTTGCTTATACGATTAAAGGTGATCACGTAGACGACGTCTAAGCGCAGCCAACTAGTCCCTCGCCTGAAGCAAAAGACTAAGGTGAGTGGCTGACCTCCTTTACCTCAACCCTCTGTTTCAAAAATAAGAACTCGGATAACTGCATCAAATTAGAATAATTTACTCGAAAAATACAAGTTTTATGCTCTAAGAGAGAAAAGATAAGGTTCTAGAAAAGAGATAGAATTATTTCAGGATCTGTAAAACCAAGTAAATGAATCAATTATATAATAGTCCCAACGATACCATAAAACGTGCTTGAAATTGAGGGATGTATGTATGGAACGACTATCTTATCGGCGTTTGAAGACTCTCTGAGAGAAAAGATAAGGTTCTACTCCACGTTTGAAGACTCTCTGCATCAGTCCAAGAAACCTGTCTCGGCTTCCCTCTATTCCAGGTGGCTGGAATACTTTTGTTGTAAATTGAGGGATGTATGTATGGAACGACTATCTTATCGGCGTTCATTTTGTAATCTAGTCATTTTGTAAAGCACGTACGACATGATTGTAATAGAGTCTTGTAAATGATGTCCATTATCAATAAAAAGAAAAGTTTTCTGCCTCAATGTGTTGTTAAATTTCTCTGCGTACTCTCTTAGCTGTTGTGTTTCGGATAACCTTATGACTATGCCTTGTGCGACCGCAACCTAGGTTCGCACGGCAACACGCCCGGGGACGACTATCGATTCTTCAGAATCGGGACGTGACAGCCTAGGTTGCACTCGCACAAGACGGATTCCATAACGGCTGATTACGGTAGCTTAGCGACGGAGTCGTTGCACAGAAGTCCCAAAGCAGAAGCATTCAATGATAGAGAAAATACAAGTATTCAAACAAAATTAGAACTTTTATTGATTATCAGCAAAATTTATTGTCACGACCCGCACCCAGTGTAGGGGCACGAGAAGTTGGTACGTCCAGCCTACGCCGCAGTGTCGGCGGTAGAACGTTGTCCTATGTCACAACATCTAACACAGTATAAATGTAACTGCACAAGATATACTCTCCAGATGGAGGACAATACAGAAGGTACATCTCAATCACAATCTAAGATAGAAACAACAGGATATGATAGATATGAAATCTCAAAATAGAGAACATACAACAGAAGGAAATAAGTCTAAGTGTCTAGACGACACAACATCTCAAAATCCAGAAACATAATACAAATTCAGAAGGGAATACAATATCATAAAGAAATAAGATGAAGCCTAGCTAATCTAGTCTAAGCAGTAGGGATGACGTCCTCAGCTAGAGCTGGATCCTCTGTGGGTCCAACTCACAGGTGTCGTCTAGATGGGATCCATAATAGGTTAGACAGAAGTCCTCAGTATCATCTGTAATATTTTTAACAGGTCCAGTAAGGACAGGAGCGAGCACAATACATCTCATGCAGTTCATATTATGGCAGAAATATAAAGCATGCAAAAGAGTAAGATACATGAACTGTAAGAAGATGTACATAAAAATGAGAGATATTTGTAAACTAAAAATATATACATGATAAGTAAGAACTGTAAGTGACTAGTGATTTAGAGCACAATATGGTCATGTAAACAGGTTAGGTTACACAAAAAAGGGACTCCATTATACGTAAGGCAACAATAGACATATACAATATTTTATACAATAGGAGATTTGATCACATAACCAATTTTCTACTCACCCTCCCCAATCAATACACAAGGATCCAATCAAGTTACGTTACCTATACAATAATTTTTCGATGAAACTCATGTGATCATGAGAGTACAAGATGCACAATAAGTATACATGAATAGGAGTGTAAAATAAATACAATATGTTCGTGAAACGCACATCACAATATGTATTTGATGAACACAAGGGGATAACATCGCAAGAGAAGATCTATATAGTACCAATCCATGATAACAATCGTGACAGCATCAAGTAAAGTGATATAGAGCAAGAATATAAGTCTTGACAAGTATGAAACGATCAGAGAATGTACTCGCCTGATAACCTGAATAGCTGATATGTATAGATGGCCAAACAGGAGTCCAGAGTCCTAGTTAAGGCAACACATGTTATAAAGAGTTCAAATTATATGACAAATGAAATTACAATACAATCTACATGATTCTAAGTCAATCTAGGTCAAAGTCAACTCTTGGTCAATTCTTGGTCAACTATAAAGTCAAACTAGGTCAACTAGCTAGGGTTTGGTCAACAAGGTCAAACTAGTCTAAGTTAGTCAAATCTAGGTCTAACCCATATCTAGCCTATGCATATGTATATGCATATGTATATCAAGTATACCATGTCTACATATAATCTACACTAGCTAGTTATAGGACATATAGCCTAAACAAAAGTATACACAATATAGGCCTATATTATAGAGACTAATATATACATAGCCTCTACTATATAGACTAACCTATATCTATAGATATACAAATATAATCATCAATTTTTATATAAATACATACTAGCATACATTACTACATACATGCTTGCATCATTCATATATATATATATATATATATATATATATATATATATATATATATATATATATATATATATATATATATTTTATATATATATATATATATATATATATATATATATATATATATATATATATATATATATTTTATATATATATATATATATATATATATATATATATAAATATATATATATATATATATATATATATATATATATATATATATATATATATATATATATATATATATATAAAGGGGGATCATACTTAAGTGTGTGTGTGTGTGTGTGTGTGTGTGTATGAGCATAGTGCATACATTACTACATACATGCTTGCATCATTCATATATATATATATATATATATATATATATATATATATATATATATATATATATATATATATATATATATATATATTTTATATATTTATATATATATATATATAAATATATATATAAAAAAAAAAATATATATATATATATATATATATATATATATATATATATATATATATATATAAAGGGGGATCATACTTAAGTGTGTGTGTGTGTGTGTGTGTGTGTGTGTGTATGAGCATAGTGAGTGAGTGACTATGAGCAATGAGAGTGGGAGTGAAGGGGGGTGTGTGTGTCTCAGTTTTGAATGTGTTGTGAAGTTTAGCAGTAAAGAGTGTAATCTTAGTTAAGTGTATACCACAGTGAACCACAACCTTAAAACCAAATTTCAGTTTTCTTATGTTAAACCAAAAAAACAGTTTTCACATTATCATCCAATAATTGTAATCAACACCAAACCATATCTCAACAAAACCCAAATCATTATCAATTCATCTCACTTTTCAAATTGAGGTATCAGCAAATTCAGACTTTCATTTGGACAAACAAAACTTAGTTTAACATTTTCGAAATCCAAGGTTTTAAACCAATACTCAAATTTCAAACTTAGTTTTCATGTATAAGTGCAACTCAGTTTTACATACCAACTTCCAATTCTCGGGTTTTAAAAGCTCAAACTCAGGTTTACAGTTTTTCTAAGTTAACATATTGAATTCAGTCCCTATTTCATTCTCTGCATATAAATCCACATTTCTGTTTTAAATCAAACCCAGGACACATGCATATACATCCTACCTATATCTATCATCTCAACATACAACCAAACTCAGATTAAACCCTATCTAACATATAAAACCCAAATTTCATTTCAAACCACATCTACATTCAGTGCCTACCTATCAAGTATTAAAACCAAATCTAAATCTCAAATTCTTAGTGAATACTAACTCATTTTCATGCATATAAATCAATTTTCAGGTTTTTATATCAGTTCCATTCAAAACCCAGTTTAGCACTCGAAACCCAGTTTTGAAAGTATCAGAAATTCATTTCGAAAATACCAAATCGAAACCCAATATCATATGAAACCCAAAATCAGGCATGGAGAAGTGTCACATACTTGTGTATGTTTCAGGGGGTTGATTTCGTGTACACAAAATTGGACACGAAGTGTCCAAAGTAACCAAAACAAAGTATCAGAGAAACCGTGTTAACTGTGTCTCGTGCAGCTATGTCGGCCTATATTGGACACGACACATCGCACGAGAGGCCACGTGCTCGTGTCCACATAGAGTCTAGGTGTAGAGCTACATGTTCGACACACTGCTTTGTGTCCACGTCGTGTCCACGAAGGACATGAAGTGAGTATCAGTCGAAGAAATTTGACTGTAAAGTGCTTGTGTGAAACCAGTGCGGCCTCGATTTCGTGTCCGACACGAAATGAGGTGTCGTGAAACTCGAGGGGGGTCTGACAGTTATAGCCCCCACCTTTGTGCCAAGTGGCACGTGTCCACGTGGCGTGTGCAATGAGAAAATAGGCTCGGGTAGCAGGGCATAGGTACGGGGCTCGTGTTGCGTGTCCAGTCTAAGTTTGGACACGAAGACGACACGAAATCGTGTTCAGTCTTCACAAATATTAATCCACATATACAGATCTATAAATTTTTGTAATTAGTTTTGCAATTTACTGAAATTCATTTCTATGTGACATTTCACCAAACACTTTCAATAGCACACTGATACGTGTCCGACACGCATACCTAATGGACTCCAAATCTTACCAAGCTTAATCTACAGGTCCTTGGTACCTAGACGTATGCATCTATGAAGAGAAAACAGGAAATTGAATGAGTTTAGAGGGTTTTACCTATTGAGAGTGAATCTCAATATAAGGCTTAGGAATGAGGCCTTCCTTTCCAATTTGCTATGGTCCAAAGCTCCCAAATCTTTGCTAGCTAGTTTCCAATGATCTCTACTACTGTAAGGGAGTCCAATGCAATTGGTTTGGTCCAATTTGGAGGAGATTTGAGGAATTGGGGAAGAACACTATTAGGGTTTGTGTATGAATGAAAAAGAGTCAAGAACATGAGAAGATGTGTTTATATAGAGGGGAAGACTCTCTATGGCAGCCTAGGGATTGATGTTAGGGTTAGGGTTAGTTCAATTCAAGTTTTAGGCCTTCTAGCAAGTTCAATTTAAGCCTCAATCAAAGGCCCATTGAAAATTAGGGTTTCCTAATGAAAATATCTAACTTTTACAAATATCTAGATATTCCTAAACTTGTCATGTAATAGAAACTTCAAATCTAATATCTAGGCTCATGGTTAACAATCTAGAATAGGGCAATTCTAGGTTAAGGCTTAACTAAGAGATTAGCACAATATTTAATTAATAAAAATTCAATTTCACAAAAATGTCAAAATGACCAAAATACCTTTTAGGCTAAAAAGTGGTAATTAATCAATCTAATCACATGGTTAGGTCTCCATGATCATGGTTAGTCTCTAGGTCAAGTAATTCTAGGGTTACATTAGCAAAACACCAAAATCACAATTCAACAATTTAAATAGTATTAAATTAATTAAAATTCATCAAAAATTATTAACATGATTTAAATTATAAAAGTTCAAAATTACTCTCATTTTAGTAAAGTGGGTGTTACAAGTCTACCCCCCTTAGAAGAATTTTGTCCTCGAAATTTAGGTCGGTCGTACTCCTTCTATGTCAAACCTCCAAATCAATCAAGGTCTTAAGAAAACTTATCTAAATCATGCAATTGGAAAGATAACATATAGGTTGTGGTAGGTAGTATCAGTCTGAGGTCTCATCTAGGCATTCTAGTCATACTAGATCAAAAGCAGTCCTAAGGTATCAAAACATACAACAATATGGTAGGGTACATCAATCATCAAAGACAGGCTAAGGTATAGGTCAAGGACTCACCTCCAACTAGGTCTGGTGGCTGGAACTCCCTCCCGAAGGCGGAGCCTTAGCTGAGATAAGTATAGCAGGACAGTCTCGCAGCACGTGTGCAGCTGACCCACAAATAGGAACACCCCTCTTCTCTTTCTACAGTAGTCCCATATATGTCCAAGCTTCCTACAGAAGGTACAGGTAGGCACTTTCTCAACTGGTCTCTGCTGGACAGGAGTCTGGACTGGATAGACTGGTCTAGGCTGATAGTCTAGGTGCTCATGGGGCTCTGGATATACACTGCTCCTCGTCCTCTTAGAACTAGGCTCTCCTTCTGAATGTATAAAATCCTACAGTAGTTGGATCCCGTGGCCCTGCTTCCTCATGATCTCAGCCTGAACTCTCTGTGCATCCAACACATCCCGGAGAAGTCCAGATATCTGAGCTCCGTCGGGAAACAAACCTCCCGAGAATATGGTATGGGATACCACTCCTGGAGGCAGAGGAGGAGGCGGAGGAAGACTTTCGGTCTCAGATGAGACTGCAGCTCTCTTCTAAAAGACAAGTGGTGGAAAGAAACTCTCTGGTGAGGCTGCTAACATCTCCTCTACCCTTGGGTCAGCCTGAGGCGTCACTACCTCCTGAGCAATAGAAGGTGGGAGCACACTCCCGGTCATATCCGGAGCTGCAGCGGCTCTCAGACGACGTGCTCGGGTCATGGGTGCCATACTGGAAAAGGTAAGGGAAACAATCAATCATCAAAGGCTGTAAGGCAGACTTAAATCTTATATGAAAACTGGTAAATATTATAAACAACAGAGAATTAACTATAATGGGTTTCTATTCTACAATCAAAACTAAACTATTAATTTTAAGATAGGACCTAATACAAGTCATCAAATCATTAAGAAGAATTATAACTAAATGAAGTTCTACAAAGAATTAGACTAATTAATCTAAAGTTATTCCTACTCCTAAGTTATTTGATGATGGAAAACAATTTTTTTACAGAAGTGAAATGGAAGAGGTGATACTTTAAGAACCTTCTCAAGATATAATCTGATAATCACATACGTCTGTCCAAAATCATGATACTCAGAATCCTCGCCACGCTAGTAAGCAAGGTTGTGATGAACGGTAGAGTCCATAACTGGGGTATGCATCTCTTTGATCATGTCGTCTGAAATCCTTGCTATGCCGACTAGTATAGCTGCGAGAAATTCCAAATCTCTTGATCAAGATATATACATCCGAAGTCAGGTCCCTACGTTCTTGCCACGCTGGCTAATATAGTTGCGATATACCCTAGGCTCCATAACAAAGTAGACGTTTTACCATCCATGTTATTCTCATCAACATATGTTATCAGAAGATACCGTAACACGGGTCATAAAATTCACCTCGATAAGAAAAATTAAAATCAACAACGATCCATCAAAATCAAATTCAAATAATAAGGAGTAAGGGTGAATTAAACAAGAGGAAAGAATTTCAAATTTTAAGTTCAAAATAAGATTCTCAAGGGTCATCCCAGGAATCTCTCAAGGAATTCTAACTGTGATTGAGTATCCTCTCATTCTAATATCTTACTTCCTATATTTTATCGCAGGCGTGCAGTAGTACAACAAATCGTCATACTACCACGACTTCGCACAAATGCGAATCTCGACCAGCATGGGCCACCACTAAAAACGTGTCACGACCCGTACCCAGTGTAGGGACATGAGAAGTGGGTACGTCCAGCCTATGCCATAATGTCTGTGGTAGAACGATGTCCTAGGTCACAATATCTAACACAGTATAAATATAACTGCACAAGATATAATCTTCGAACGGAGGACAATACAGAAGGTACATCTCAATCACATTCTAAGGTGGAAATAGCAGAATATGATATATATATGAAATCTTAAAACAGAGAACATACAACAGAAGGAAATAATTCTAAGTGTATAGACGACACAATATCTCAACATCCAGAAACATAATACAAACTCAGAAGGGAATACAATATCATAAAGAAATAAGATAAAGCCTATCTAATATAGTCTAAGCAGTATAGGGATGACCTCAGCTAGAGCTGGATCCTCCTGTGGGTCCAACTCACAGGTGTCGTCTAGATGGGATCCATAATAGGTTGGGCAGAAGTCCTCGGTATCATCTATAATATTTTCAACTGGTCCAGTCAGGACAGGAGCGAGCACAATACATCTCACGCAGTTCATATCATGGCAGGAAATATAAAGCATGCAAAAGAGTAAGATACATGAATTGTAAGAAGATATAGATAAAAATGAGAGATATTTATAAACTGGAAATATATACATGATAAGTAAGAACTGTAAGTGACTAGTAATTTAGAGCACAATATGGTTATGTAAATAGGTTAGGTTATACAAAAAATGGGACTCCATTATACGTGAGGGAACAATGGACATATACAATATTTTATACAATAGAAGATTTGATCACATAACCATTTCCTGCTCACCCTCCCCAATCAATACACAAGGATCTAATTAAGTTACATTACCTATACAATAGTTTTTCCATGAAACTCATATGATCATGAGAGTACAAGATGCACAATGAGTATACATGAATAGGAGTATACAATAAATACAATATGTTCATGAAACGCACATGACAATATGTATTTGATGAACACAAGGGAGATAACATCGCAATAGAAGATCCATATAGTACCAATCTGTGATAACAATCATGACAGCATCAAGTAAAGTGATCTAGAGCAAGAATATAAGTCCTGATATGTATAAAATGATCCGAGAATGTACTCGCCTGATAACCTGAATATTTGATATGTATAGATGGCCAAACTAGAGTCACGGAGTCCTAGTTAAGGCAACAGATGTTATAAAGAGTTCAAATTATATGACAAATGAAATTACAATACAATCTACATGATTCTAAGTCAATCTAGGTCAAAGTCAACTCTTGGTCAACTATAAAGTCAAACTAGGTCAACTAGCTAGGGTTGGGTCAACAAGGTCAAACTAGTCTAAGTTAGTCAAATCTAGGTCTAACCCATATCTAGCCTATGCATATGTATATCAAGTATACCATGTCTACATATAATCTACACTAGCTAGTTATAGGGCATATAGCCTAAACAAAAGTATACAATATATAGGCCAATATTATAGAGACTAATATATACTCTACTATATAGACTAACCTATATATATATAGATATACAAATATAATCATCAATTTTTATATAAATACATACTAGCATACATTACTATATACATGCTTGCATCATATATATATATATATATATATATATATATATATATATATATATATATATATATATATATATATATATATATAAAGAAGAATATAAAGAAGAAAAAATATAAAGAAGAAAAAAATATATATATATATAAATAAAGAGGGAAGGGGGATCATACATAAGTGAGTGTGTGTGTGTGTGTGTGTGAGAGCATAGTGAGTGAGTGACTGTGAGTAATGAGAGAGGGAGTGAAGGTGTGTGTGTGTGTGTGTGTCTCAGTTTTGAATGTGTTGTGAAGTGCGGCAGTAAAGAGTGTAATCTTAGTTAAGTGTATGCCACAGTGAACCACAACCTTAAAACCAAATTCCAGTTTTCTTATGTTAAACCAAAAAAATAGTTTTCACATTATCATCCAATAATTGTAATCAAAACCAAACCATATCTAAACAAAACCCAAATCATTATCAATTCATCTCGGTTTCCAAATTGAGGTATCAACAAATTCAGGTTTTCATTTGGACAAACAAAACTCAATTTAACATTTTCGAAATCCAAGGTTTTAAACAAATACTCAAATTTCAAACTTAGTTTTCATGTATAAGTGCAACTCAGTTTTACATACCAACTTCCAATTCTCAGGTTTTAAAAGCTCAAACTCAGGTTTACAGTTTTTCTAAGTTAACATATTAAATTCAGTCCCTATTTCATTCTCTGCATATAAATCCATATTTTAGTTTTAAATCAAACCCAGGACACATTCATATACATCCTACCTATATCTATCATCTCAACATACAACCAAACTCAGGTTAAACCTTAACTAACATACAAAACCCAAATTTCATTTCAAACCACATCTACATTCAGTGCCTACCTATAAAATATTAAAACCAAATCTAAATCTCAAATTCTCAGTGAATACGAACTCAGTTTCATGTATATAAATCAATTTTCAGGTTTTTATATCAGTTTCATTCAAAACCCAGTTTTGAACTCGAAACCCAGTTTTGAAAGTATCACAAATCGATTTCGAAAATACCAAATCGAAACCCAAAATCATATAAAACCCAAAATTAGGCATGGAGAAGTGTCACACTCTTGTGTACGTGTCAAGGGGTTGATTTCGTGTCCATAAACCTGGACACAAAGTGTCCAAAGTAACCAAAACAAAGTATCAGTGAAACAGAGTTAACTGCGTCTCGTGCGGCCATATCGGCCCATATTGGACACAACACATCGCACGAGAGGCCACATTCTCGTGTCCACATGGAGTCTAGGTGTAGGGCTACACGTTCGACATATAACTTTGTGTCCATGTCGTGTCCACGAAGGACACGAAGTGAGTATCAGTCGAAGAAATTCGACTGTACAGTGCCTGTGTAAAACCAGTGTGGCCTCGATTTCGTGTCTGACACGAAACGAGGTATCATAAAACTCGAGGGGGGTTCGGATAGTGATGGCCCCCACCTCTGTGCCAAGTGGCACATGTCCATGTGGCGTGTGCAATGAGAAAATAGGCGCGGGTAGCAGGGCATGGGTACGGGGCTCGTGATGCGTGTCCAGTCTAAGTTTGGACACGAAGACGACACGAAATCGTGTTCAGTATTCACAAATATTAATCCACACATATAGATCTACAAATTTATGTAATTAGTTTTACAATTTACTGAAATTCATTTCTATGTAACATTTTACCAAACACTTTCAATAGCACACTGATACGTGTCCGACAAGCATACCTAATGGACTCCAAATCTTACCAAACTTGATCTACAGGTCCTTGGTACCTAGATGAATGCATCTATGAAGAGAAAATAGGAATTTGAATGAGTTTAGAGGGTTTTACCTATTGAGAGTGAATCTCAATGTAAAGCTTAGGAATGAGGCCTTCCTTTCCAATTTGCTATGGTCCAAAGCTCCCAAATCTTTGCTAGCTTGTTCCCAATGATCTCTACTACTGTAGGGGAGTCCAATGCAATTGGTTTGGTCCAATTTAGAGGAGATTTGAGGAATTGGGGAAGAACACTATTAGGGTTTGTGTAGGAATAAAAAAGAGGCAAGAACATGAGAAGATGTGTTTATATAGAGGGAAAGACTCTCTATGGCAGCCTAGGGATTGATGTTAGGGTTAGTTCAATTCATGTTTTAGGCCTTCTAGCAAGTTCAATTTAAGCCTCAATCAAAGGCCCATTGAAAATTAGGGTTTCCTAATGAAAATATCTAACTTTAACAAATATCTAGATATTCCTAAATTTGTCATGTAATGGAAACTTCTAATCTAATATCTAGGCTCATGGTTAACAATCTAGATTAGGACAATTCTAGTTTAAAGCTTAACTAAGAGATTAGCACAATATTTAATTAAAAAAATTAATTTCACAAAAATGTCAAAATGACCAAAATATCCTTAGGCTAAAAAGTGGTAATTAATCAATCTAATCACATGGTTAGGTCTCCATGGTCATGTTTAGTCTTTAGGTCAAGTAATTCTAGGGTTACACTAGCAAAACACCAAAATCATAATTCAACAATTTAAATAGTATTAAATTAATTAAAATGCATCAAAAATTATTAACATGATTTAAATTATAAAAGTTCAAAATTACCTTCATTTTAGAAAAGTGGGTGTTACATTTATAAAGGCACGAGGCTAAGATTACAATAACTTAAGCTCATAATCTCTTTGAGTACAATCACTCAGCTCTCTCTCTCTCTCTTCTCTCAATACAAAGGTCAAAGGCTTGTTACGGATGCTTCAGAAGGCGATGTCTATATATTATGTCCCATATAGGTGAAGACTTTAACGCGACTGCATGACTTGAAATGCCAAGTCACTCCATGCCTCAGCGTGAGCTCCGCCCCGAGCGTGCTGATACCTGAACCTGCACATGAAGACTGGTAGGATATCAGTACGCAACCGTACTGGTGAGTGAGCCTCTCGTCTATCCATACAAAAACCAACACATTATTTTAGTGACTGCAACAAGTT
Source organism: Iris pallida (assembly GCA_029216955.1). NCBI lineage: Eukaryota > Viridiplantae > Streptophyta > Magnoliopsida > Asparagales > Iridaceae > Iris > Iris pallida. The sequence goes on along the minus strand of JANAVB010042820.1, from coordinate 3,577,414 downwards.
CTTTTGTAGTCTTTCTAATCTTGCCTAAGATCAGTTTCATTCCAGAACTATAACACTACTTTGTGTTGCAACATCGTGATCATGCTCCAAATTTATTGTGACCGTACTACAAAATTCAGTTGTACAAACATCATGGCCATCCCATAAGATCTAATTTTTATGACAACATCGAGGTCGTGCCTCGCAACACAGTGTAACTCATTCAAACTTGCCTTACAATCTTCTCCGTTTTAACATACAACTGACTCAAACCAAACTCGTAAACTTGGGTCATTGACTCAAACAACCGACACCACATCTCATGTCGAAGTATGTGTCTCTTCTATAGCCAAATTTTAGGCTCCATATTTGTGTTAGAAATCGTGCACATATTTTTTTGACTCATTCGTGATGTGCTTACACTTCTTGTGACTCAACCAATACCGTACATATGGATTGCCGCTCAGCACACCAACTCATCTATATAAAAGGTCACTGGAAATTCAAGCCATCTTAGACATTAATGGATTAGACGGCGATCATTCAGTAGGAAGGTAGCTAGTCCCAATGAACGACCTAAATCACCAAGCATTTTGGAGTCACCTTCAGTCAAACTACCTGAACTGGTTCGCAATGCCCTACGGGAGTACGTCGGACATGGTGAACTTGTTCCTCCTAGGTACAAATAGAACCCGGTGCCCCGACAATCGTTCAAGGAGCTAAAATTTTGTGCACAAGTTATCCATGACCATGCAGTACTCTACTCAATCTAACGTACTTATAAGACCAATTCTCATCTCATCTTTTCCCATTTCTCATCTCTATGCAGCTTCCAAAACCAGAGACTGCCTCGGCGACTACCAGTCCCAAGAACTTCCATGTTACCATATCAACGTCTCATGTCTCAAATCCATGAACGACTATTTGATAGCCTTCATGCTCAACTTGACCCAATCATGTTTCTTACAGTGCCACCAACCAAGTCGTACTATATATGACAAGCATTGATACCATGGGAACATGGCAACGAAATCATGGAAAGAAGGCTACTATTGTCACGACCCGCACCCACCGGGAGGGTACGAGTACGTAACAGCGCCCAGCCTACGCCGCAGTATCGGCGGTAGAACGCTGTTCTAGGTCATGAACTATAACTACGTAACATGAATATACTCTCCAAAAGGAGGCCAACACAGAGGTACAACTCAATCACAATCTAAGGCAGAATGTAGCACGATGGAAATAGATAAGAAATCCTCAACTGAGGTACAGCAGAAATAAATAACAAGTCTCAACATCTATAAAATATACAACTCTGAAAATAAAGACAACAGTTAAACATGAAAAGAAAGGACAGTCTAAGCTATCTACACTATACAAGGTATCATCCTGAGCAGCTGCCTGAACCTCCCCAGGGGTCCAGGTCGCGAGTGTCAACTAGGCAAACTCCAAGTAAGGGTGCAGGATTCCTCATCATCTTCTGTAAAATTTTTAACAGGTCCAGTCAGGACGGGAGCGAGCACAAAACATCTCACGCAGTTCATATCATGTTAGAAAATATAAAGCATACAATAGAGTAAGGTACATGAAACGCTGAAAGAAAGAAGTATATGAAAAACAGTAGAGATTTGATAACAGGAAATATCTAAATATGATAAGTAAGAACTGTAAGCCTACTGTGATTTAGAGTACAATATGGTTATGTAAACGGGTTAGGTTGTACAATAAAATGGGACTCCTTTGTACGTGAGTGTACAATGGACATATACAATTTCTTATACAATAGGATTGATCACATAACCACTTCTACTCTCCCTCCCCAATCAATACACAAGGATCCAATTCAGTTACGTTACCTTATACAATGACTTGTACAATGGCTTGTACAATAGCTCAATGTGATAATGAGAGTACAATATGCACAATGAGTGTACAATGATAAAGGTATTCAATAAATACAATATGTAAGTGAAACGTACATCACAATATGTATTTAGTAAATACAAGGAGATAACATCTCAGAAGAAGATCCGTATAGTACCAATCCGTGATAATGATCGTGTCAGCATCAAGTACAGTAATCTAGAGCAAGAATATAAATCCAAACAAGTATGAAACGGTCAGAGAATGTACTCGCCTCGTATCTGAATGTCTGAAGTAAATATACTGTCCGAGATGAGGTACCTGACTCCTAGTTAGAGCAACACAAGTCAAGATGTACACAGGGAATGATAAATATAATCTACAATGCATCTGCATGCTGTCTAGGTCAAACTAGACTAAAGTCAACACTTGGTCAACTCCAGTCAACTAGACTAGTCAAACTAGGTCAACTAGGTCAAATCCTAGCCCAACAAGTCTAATAAGTCTCACTTGGCCTAACCAAGCCTAGTCTAGCAATCACACACCAATCACAAGGCTATACAAGCCAAACACAAGCCATCACATTCAATATTATACATAAGAGAAAGGAAGCTAACATGTAAAGCTATGTGTGTGTGTGAACATGGAGGTGTACATGAAAAGAGAATTCAACACTAGGCCCTATATCACATATATGTATATATAACTATAGGAAAACTCTATACCACATTAACACATTTAGCCATGTATAGTATATATATATATATATAGAGAGAGAGAGAGAAGAGCATGTGTATGTGTTCATGGGTGTGTGTGTGTCATGAAAGTGCACAAGAACATGTGTGTGTTATCATGGAATGAGTGTTAGGCAATGTGTGAGTGAGAGTGTCAATGAGTGAGGGTGTGAGGGTTATATAGTATAGTGTGCATTATGTGTGGAGTGATAGTGAGGCATGACAGTTGTGTAGCAAAGTGTCAATAGGAAGTTAACATTCACATATATGAGTTCTCATGTATCTCTTATTTAGTGAAACGAAACTAAATTCCAGTTTTATTCCTAACAAGGCTACATATATTACATCTATTATTATATTACATTCATGCTTGCATTCATTCATCATTCATTTATTCTTTTGCACCACTATATGCACCATACATTACATACTATGGAACCTACATATTCATTACAAGCCATACTTATACATGCTTACATTAGATAGGATACTTATACCTCATATATCATTTATTTAAACATTTACTCATGCTTGCATTCTCTATTTAATTACATAATGTATATACATTAACATGGGTTAAAATCAAATAGAACATTATATTACACACAAGGGTGCACAAAATGCATATGCCGAATAGTAACTCCTACTAATAATCAATACTGTACCATCTCAGCATGAATTAAAATCTAGGATTAAAGTATGTTATAGATCTATGTGTTAGCTTTCCGAAACTTCAAACGGATCGCGTTTTCGTTTCCGGAAACTCCCGGAATCGCAAAAACACCGAGAACGCGTTTGTCTTTCGTACAGCTGACACTCAAATAATTCTCCAGAAAGTTACAGAAAGAATTAGGCCTACTAATATATGTTTTTAGAAATCTAACTTCAATACGCTTCTTTTAAAAAAAACGGGAGATTAAACCGAGCTTTGAGCTAGAAGTTATGACATTTCTAAGTTAGGGCTGAAATTAAAAACGTGGATAAAAATCATGACGGATTTGGGTAGTTTGAGACAAAAGAACACAAGTATATAACATAATATATCAAGAACTCACTCTCTACACTAATATATATATATGAGACACTATAGAACACATCTCCAATACAAAAATATGAGATTAAACATGTAATAATTCATTCATACATAACAACAACACATAGTGTGTCCAAATTTGGGATTTTTCCACATGGACACAACCACAACACAAAGGACACTCCTATGACCTCCAAATAGACACGAAATGGACACAAATGGAGATACAACCATGGGGGTCATTCCTATGGGTTCAAAATAGACCTATATGCATGAGGAAATGAAAAGGAGAAGGGATTTATACCTCCCGGTAGATCGAATCGAAGAAAAGCCTTCCCGGAGCGACACCGACACGTAGAGATTCCAAAAGGACACGAACGAGCTCCGAATCCTCCCAAACTTGGGTAGCTTCCTCCTTGGCTAGAATGGAGAAGGAAAGAAGAAGATTTAGTGGCGAAATAGAAGGATTTGGTGGAGAAATTGCTAGGGATTGCTCTCTAGGAATTTGGGGAAGAACAAGAGAGAGAGTATGGATGAGAATAATGAAATGAACTTGAGCCTATCATCTCCCAAAGTGGCTGGCCATATGGGGCTATTTGTCCTATTATGGTAAGGTCCAAAATGCCCCCACTAACCTATTCTATGAGTATTAGGAAAGGGCTAATTGGTTGGGACTAAATTAGTCATTCTAAAGTCTCTAATCACACTAACCTTATCCATAATAATTAGTCTAACCTCTAACTAAAATATTTCTATCATGTGGACTAAATTTAATATCATGTGGGCCATGCCTAACTAGTGTGTGGGCCCCACTAGAGTCAAACTACCCCCGGGTCCCCGTTTCAAGTCGGATTGAGTTGAAATTTGAACCCGACTCAAATAACCCCAAAACAATATCATAAATAATAAAATGATATCAAAATAATTCAAAGAGGTCAAATGCAAAAATATCCTTAGGCCAAAAATGACATTAAAATATCATAATAACATGGTTAGGCTCTAGGTCAAACAGTCTCTAGGGTTTCACTAGCAAAACGTCAAAACCACAAGTCATGAATTTAAATAGTTTAAAATAATTTAAAAATCACTAAAATCATAATATGAAATAATTATCAATAAATAATAATTATAATTACAAAATTTCAAAATTATCCTCATCTGAAAAATTGGGTGTTACAATCCTACCCACCTTATAAAAATTTCGTCCTCGAAATTAAGATGATCGCACCCCTTCTAGGTCAAACATAGTCAAGGGTCAATCACTAGTCAATTTTCTCAACATTCTAGTACTTAGTCATCAGCTGGTCAACTTCTTAGGATTTACCTATGCTAGCTACCTAGGTGTTGGCAACTAGAATTTAGCAAAAAAGAAACTCTATAATAGACTAGCTCTTAACTTCCCAATCCTATCAAGTCACCTATCACTAAATACCAACAAGCTAAGCACATGAATACCAAATACCACATATATATATATATGCTCAAGAACAACAACACATCACATATATCCTATGTATATCATCTATATATATATATATATATATATATATATATATATATATATATATATATATATATATACATGACTGATCAACCAAGGGTTAAGGCAGACTAAACTTATAAGGGTCTGAAACAATGCTTAGAACTAGGCTAAGGATGAATGGTCTGAATCAAGGGACATGGTATCTAGTGAAGGGTCTGCACACTGCCTATAAAGGTGATCAACATAAAGGAACTCAACACGAAGAAAACTTAACTAAAATGGAAAACTGAACCAAGTATAGGCTAAACAACATGTTTATAACCCTATACAACAATGGCCTATAGATACCAACTAACCTATATCCTATATGCCAATATCATCTACAATTTATCTATACAAATAGACCTCTCGGTCTTAGGTGAAACTACAACTATACTCAAAGGCAGGCTCTGGTCATGGGTGCCTCACTGGAAAAGGTAGGGGAAAGTAGTAATAATCATCAAGGTTGTAAGGCATACTAACACCCTATGTGTAACTGGTTGGTATTATAGATAACAGGAGAATTATCTGCAATGGGTTGCTATTCTAACACCAATGCTAACTATCACCTCTAGGGTACAGACACTCTACAAGTCATCATACCATTATACTATGAAGGAACTACCTATGAATAAGCTCTACAAAACTAAATATTCCTACTCCTAAGTCATTTATAACAATCAAAATGTATGATATTTAAACCTTCTCAAGATACAATCTGTTAATCATATGCGTCTGTCCAAAATTATGTTGTCCAGAGTCTTCATCATGCTAGTGAGCAAGGCTACGATAATCACAGAGTCCTTGACTAAGGTACGTACCTCTAGGTTCATGGTATTTAAAATTTTCGTACTGCCGCATGCGACGACGAAAACCTTAAATTCCCATACCCGAGAATACATCCAAAATCTGACTACATGTCCTCACTATGCCAACTAACACGACTATCAAGGATTCTAGATCCCATGATTTAGGCGACCTAGCCCATATGATTTTTTCAGAAGAAAAAAAATAAACACAATAAAAGAGTAACATGACAAAAATAAATCAATCAACAAGGAACAGATAGAATCGGATTTCAAGGTAATTATAAAAGACAATTGCGGAAATGGAATTGAGAAGAACGGAACTTGCAGCAAGTTCTCCAACGGTCTGTGCATCATCGACTGTCCTGACGATAGCTCGTCCTGCTGGTTTTCCCTGGTCTGCTGCTGATGCTGCATGAACCGCTGCTGCTGAGAGAAATCGAAAATGACAGGAAAAGTCTCTGTACAGACAGAGGTGCACCTCCAATGTAGCAGAAACGCCAACCTGAGTCGGCACAACAGAAACTGCAGTCTCGAGGCCCTGATGAACAGGACGAGAGGTGGCCAGCCTCTCGATAGTATCCCCCGAACCGAAGCGATAAGATCGTGTCTTCATAACCATCATGAAGACAGATCAAAACAAAAAGCAATTACTGAGAATGAAGCGAAAAATCAAGGGAGGACAGTTTATATTCAAGAGAAATCAATAAGCAGCAACTGGATAAAAGAATCTGATTAAGAGTTTTTTCTAATGTGATTGAGTACCCCAAAAATATCATAATCCTACTGCAGGCTGTAGTGATACTCTAGTTCGAATACCACTACATAAACTCGACCTGCATCGGCCACCACTAAAAACGTGTCACGACACGCACCCACCGGGAGGGTACGAGTACGTAACAGCGCCCAGCCTACGCCGCAGTGTCGGCGGTAGAACGCTGTTCTAGGTCATGAACTATAACTACATAACATGAATATACTCTCCAAAAGGAGGCCAACACAGAGGTACAACTCAATCACAATCTAAGGCAGAATGTTGCACGATGGAAATAGATAAGAAATCCTCAACTGAGGTACAGCAGAAATAAATAACAAGTCTCAACATCTATAAAATATACAACTCTGAAAATAAAGACAACAGTTAAACATGAAAAGAAATGACAGTCTAAGCTATCTACACTATACAAGGTATCATCCTGAGCAGCTGCCTGAACCTCCCCAGGGGTCCAGGTCGCGAGTGTCAACTAGGCAAACTCCAAGTAAGGGTGCAGGATTCCTCATCATCTTCTGTAAAATTTTCAACAGGTCCAGTCAGGACGGGAGCGAGCACAAAACATCTCACGCAGTTCATATCATGTTAGAAAATATAAAGCATGCAATAGAGTAAGGTACATGAAACGTTGAAAGAAAGAAGTATATGAAAAATAGTAGAGATTTGATAACAGAAAATATCTAAATATAATAAGTAAGAACTGTAAGCCTACTGTGATTTAGAGTACAATATGGTTATGTAAACGGGTTAGGTTGTACAATAAAATGGGACTCCTTTGTACGTGAGTGTACAATGGACATATACAATTTCTTATACAATAGGATTGATCACATAACCACTTCTACTCTCCCTCCCCAATCAATACACAAGGATCCAATTCAGTTACGTTACCTTATACAATGCTTGTACAATGGCTTGTACAATGGCTTGTACAATAGCTCAATGTGATAATGAGAGTACAATATGCACAATGAGTGCACAATGATAAAGGTATTCAATAAATACAATATGTAAGTGAAACGCACATCACAATATGTATTTAGTGAATACAAGGAGATAACATCTCAGAAGAAGATCCGTATAGTACCAATCCGTGATAATGATCGTGTCAGCATCAAGTACAGTAATCTAGAGCAAGAATATAAATCCAAACAAGTATGAAACGGTCAGAGAATGTACTCGCCTCGTATCTGAATGTCTGAAGTAAATATACTGTCCGAGATGAGGTACCTGACTCCTAGTTAGAGCAACACAAGTCAAGATGTACACAGGGAATGATAAATATAATCTACAATGCATCTGCATGCTGTCTAGGTTAAACTAGACTAAAGTCAACACTTGGTCAACTCCAGTCAACTAGACTAGTCAAACTAGGTCAACTAGGTCAAATCCTAGCCCAACAAGTCTAATAAGTCTCACTTGGCCTAACCAAGCCTAGTCTAGCAATCACACACCAATCACAAGGCTATACAAGCCAAACACAAGCCATCACATTCAATATTATACATAAGAGAAAGGAAGCTAACATGTAAAGCTATGTGTGTGTGTGAACATGGAGGTGTACATGAAAAGAGAATTCAACACTAGGCCCTATATCACATATATGTATATATAACTATAGGAAAACTCTATTTACCACATTAACACATTTAGCCATGTATAGTATATATATATAGAGAGAGAGAGAGAGAAGAGCATGTGTATGTGTTCATGGGTGTGTGTGTGTGTCATGAAAGTGCACAAGAACATGTGTGTGTTATCATGGAATGAGTGTTAGGCAATGTGTGAGTGAGAGTGTCAATGAGTGAGGGTGTGAGGGTTATATAGTGTAGTGTGCATTATGTGTGGAGTGATAGTGAGGCATGACAGTTGTGTAGCAAAGTGTCAATAGGAAGTTAACATTCACATATATGAGTTCTCATGTATCTCTTATTTAGTGAAACAAAACTAAATTCTAGTTTTATTCCTAACAAGGCTACATATATTACATCTATTATTACATTACATTCATGCTTGCATTCATTCATCATTCATTTATTCTCTTGCACCACTATATGCACCATACATTACATACTATGGAACCTACATATTCATTACAAGCCATACTTATACATGCTTACATTAGATAGGATACTTACACCTCATACATCATTTATTTAAACATTTACACATGCTTCCATTCTCTATTTAATTACATAATGTATATACATTAACATGGGTTAAAATCAAATAGAACATTATATTACACACAAGGGTGCACAAAATGCATATGCCGAATAGTAACTCCTACTAATAATCAATACTGTACCATCTCAGCATGAATTAAAATCTAGGATTAAAGTATGTTATAGATCTATGTATTACCTTTCCGAAACTTCAAACGGATCGCGTTTTCGTTTCCGAAAACTCCCGGAATCGCAAAAACACCGAGAACGCGTTTGTCTTTCGTACAGCTGACACTCAAATAATTCTCCAGAAAGTTACAGAAATAATTAGGCCTATTAATATATGTTTTTAGAAATCTAACTTCAATACGCTTCTTTAAAAAAAACGGAAGATTAAACCGAGCTTTGAGCTAGAAGTTATGACATTTCTAAGTTAGGGCTGAAATTAAAAACGTGGATAAAAATTATGACGGATTTGGGTAGTTTGAGACAAAAGAACACAAGTATATAACATAATATATCAAGAACTCACTCTCTACACTAATATATATATATGAGACACTATAGAACACATCTCCAATACAAAAATATAAGATTAAACATGTAATAATTCATTCATACATAACAACAACACATAGTGTGTCCAAATTTGGGATTTTCCCACATGGACACAACCACAACACAAAGGACACTCCTATGACCTCCAAATAGACACGAAATGGACACAAATGGAGATACAACCATGGGGGTCATTCATATGGGTTCAAAATAGACCTATATGCATGAGAAAATGAAAAGGAGAAGGGATTTATACCTCCCGGTAGATCGAATCGAAGAAAAGCCTTCCCGGAACGACACAGACACGTAGAGATTCCAAAAGGACACGAACGAGCTCCGAATCCTCCCAAACTTGGGTAGCTTCCTCCTTGGCTAGAATGGAGAAGGAAAGAAGAAGATTTAGTGGCGAAATAGAAGAATTTGGTGGAGAAATTGCTAGGAATTGCTCTCTAGGAATTTGGGGAAGAACAAGAGAGAGAGTGTGGATGAGAATAATGAAATGAACTTGAGCCTATCATCTCCCAAAGTGGCTGGCCATATGGGGCTATTTGTCCTATTATGGTAAGGTCCAAAATGCCCCCACTAACCTATTCTATGAGTATTAGGAAAGGGCTAATTGGTTGGGGCTAAATTAGTCATTCTAAAGTCTCTAATCACACTAACCTTATCCATAATAATTAGTCTAACCTCTAACTAAAATATTTCTATCATGTGGACTAAATTTAATATCATGTGAGCCATGCCTAACTAGTGTGTGGGTCCCACTAGAGTCAAACTACCCCCGGGTCCCCGTTTCAAGTCGGATTGAGTTGAAATTCGAACCCGACTCAAATAACCCCAAAACAATATCATAAATAATAAAATGATATCAAAATAATTCAAAGAGGTCAAATGCAAAAATATCCTTAGGCCAAAAATGATATTAAAATATCATAATAATATGGTTAGGCTCTAAGTCAAACAGTCTCTAGGGTTTCACTAGCAAAACGTCAAAACCACAAGTCATGAATTTAAATAGTTAAAATAATTTAAAAATCACTAAAAATCATAATATAAAATAATTATCAATAAATAATAATTATAATTACAAAATTTCAAAATTACCCTCATTTGGAAAATTGTGTGTTACAACTATGAATAGCATTGAGACTGTGGGAACATGCCTGCTATGATTTTAAGTCGATAGCCCATATCATAATTTTTACTTAACTCAATAAAGAATGAGTGTCAACTTTAAAAACCATTGTGGAGCGATATCTAGGCAACCAGTTAACAATTCCATTTTCTATACACATTTGACACTATGAGATTATTTTATTAGCTATACGGATTCATCTCTTTTCTTATCAAACTTATTCGGTGCAATAAAAACTTTCATTTACTAATGTGAAGGCCAAGCTAAGGTAAGTTCATCGAAGCCACCTACCTGAGCGAGGAGTTGCCTCGGTCGGGCGGGACTTTGAGCAAGTTGTTGTATGGCTAAGTCCAAACACCGTTACGTTTCGATTCCTCCGTTTGAGCTGAGCATGACGGAACACTTGTCACGACCCGCACTCGCTTTCTGGATATGAGCCTATGTCCAAGTCAAGTCTATGTCGCAGTATCGACGGTAGAACGTTGTCTATAAACTCACACGTCACAGAAGTACAGAACTAATATGGCCAGTCTAGATCTCATCCACAGAAGTAAATATACAACCAACTCCAATATATAACAAATGATTAGTGAAGAACTGAATACTGGAGAATAATATAAAATAAAGTTTCAAGTTATCAAGAATTCAAGTCACATCCGGTGGATACAAATCCACTACCAGTAGACGAAAGTAAAATAAAGACATAAAATAAATAACAGAGTCCGACAGTGCTAAACATCAAATGACATCATCAGCTGCAATGGTACTGTGGTCTGCGTTGACTCAAACCTGCTCGTCTGCACCTGGATCAACTGCGGCTAAACTGAAGAGATCATCAGATCCTCAGGGGACTAGCAAGATACATAAAAACAAGCCTTTCTAACAGTTTATCATGTATGAAGAAATCCATGATAAAAGCAGGAAAAACTAAGCAATAATGATACACGAATATGTGAATAACTACGCATAAATGAACTGCTGGAAGAAATCAGGTGAACAAGAGATCAATGGATAACCAAACCCTCGTCCCTAGTGTGGACTCGCAGGTTTGAACAAATCACTAACCCTCGCCCCTAGTGTGGACTCGCAGGTTAGTTCAAGGCAATAACCCTCGCCCCTAGTGTAGACTCGCAGGTTGAGAAAACAAAAAATAGGAAATAACAGTTCAATTATAGCGCACTCATTCTACGATATGACTCAATCAAGTACATGTGAGAAATATATCCAATATGAACTAGAAGACCATCTGTGAACAAGGACTATATATCAATGAAGAAAGCTAAAGTAGTGTACCTAATATGAAGAAAACACATGTCAGCCATCAACAAGAAAAACTGGATAATGAGAGGAATAAGCATGTAAATAAAACTGTAATGAAAGGTATTGTATACTTTCCTGTGGTCCTGAGCTGCGGGTACGATCAAGTGCTGAGTCAAAGTCAATAGAACCTATATTAATAAGGAACTTGGAAATTTAAGTGTCAACCCTATCTATTAGCCTTTGAGTTCATTACACCCTTTTTGACTAACCTCTACCCTTTTTAGTTATACCAGTTAATACAAAACTCTATCTATATCATGTTGACTCCTAGGTTATGACTACCTCACATATCACCATCGTATGCTTGATATTCCTTATTCATCTTTTAATGACTTGTAACTAGTATCAGGTATTAGCTATAGCCTGCTGTTACAGGTTTTTCCATACTACCCTGACTGCTACTAAGCAGTCTCTCACAGGTTTTGGTATTAGGATTTTTGTGTACTATTGCATCTCCAACTGTAGTCATACTACCCAGTTTAACACACATAATGGAATCCTTGCACACACTGATACCTAATAGCTTACTTCCTGGTTGCCATATGCAAGCTGCTGTACACTAATCTTTATAGGATTTACCTATAGGTAGGCCACCACTCATCTATAACTTGTCATACAATTGGACTTCTCCCTTACAACTTCCCCTGATACTTGGTTATCAATACTATACTCTTATCTCACCAGGACCTAGTCTCTTTGTACATGAGTACTTCTGTAGGTCCCATCTATACCTATATGACTCTACTGCTATAGGTGAAGTAGGATGCCCTTTCCCAGGTTGTTGCCCTGCTCACCTGTAGAGTGTTTTTCCCTTCCTTGTTTATCTGGTTATTACCCTACTGGTTGTAGTAGGTAATAGCTGCTACTGCTGTATTTAAGAATGCATATTCATAGCTTGGCATTGTCCCCATGGACACCCCCTTCGATTCATGTTTCACTTCCTGCAGGAGTCAACCTTCTCTAATACTTGATGGATTACTGTTGTGCACATGTTCATCTGACACTTCTCCTATGTGATATACCTCTAGTCACTAATCTGGACCCGTTCACCTACTTCTAGTGCCTATATATAGCTATACTGCATGGGGAAATGTCACACTATAAGCCAACCTTGGTATGCCATCTATTGGTCCTACTTGTTATACATCAACACCAGGTATCAGACTTGCTTGTACTGGAGTACCTTAGCAAATCACCTGTTTATTTGTCACTGATACTTGCTGATACCCAGATATCCTTCCAATGAAGATCAGTGCGTTTGACATCTCTGAACCTAACCTGGTACACAGGTGATGGCAAAACCTACCTATACCAACTCCACTGGTAGGTTGCTCATGTACCTATCTGGGGTTGGAACTACTCTATTCTAGTCTAATTCTTATTCTTCCTTGTTGCAATAGGACAAGCCAGGCTCCTTATGTGTATAGCTATACAAAGTAATCCCCATCATATTGTCTCATTGACCTACCTTATCTATCATACCCAAACCTATATGTCCCTTACCCTTTTCATTAGCCAAGGTAGTTTGGCCTAGTATAGTCTCTACCTTGCATGTGGGAACTGTCATCAGAGTGTTACTTCCTCTAATACTACAAGACTCTGAACTAACCACCTATACTACCCACTGTCAATCACAAGCCCCCATGACCCTTGTCCTCTGTCTGTACAATAGTATAGGGACTCCCCTATTTGTTCAGATACTCTCTATAGGTTTCGACTCAAAGACACTGTAACAGGGATGGCTACTACTGCGTATGCTATTTGGGAACAGATCTTAGATCCCCCCTCCCATGATGACCTGTTATACTAGCACTTGATTATCTTGAAATTCGATACCCAGGTATCCTGGGGTATCCCTATTACTGTTCAGGTACTCTCTATAACTAGGAAATCCCCATACTCCTAGATGATACATTCCCAGTATAGGTCAGTACCTTGCTGACATGAGTACAGGGAACTGCCCAATGCTCGACTGCACAACCCTTCATTATACTGGGTATCTATATATGTCATAGGTTTTTAGTTAGACTACATACATCTAATGTTAGGATCTATTGTCAACATCCTACCTCTATTCCTCTGATACTCGAAGTAGTATCATAGGTACTCTTGTGCCTGATACTTGATTTCACCTATTGACCCTCATTAACCTTAAACCAAACACTTACAACCCATTCTCTAATGCTTGGTAGATGACAATAATTAGCAAGTTTAAGAGTAGACGAATTACCTCTTTGGCTTTGCAGCAACTCGACTGCTCTTGATTCCTCTTCGTCACTCTTGTGGTAGTAGAATTTCTAGGGTTCGTAAAAGTTTGGGATCGGCTACAAGCCTACCTATATATATATATATATATATATATATATACACACACACACTAGAGTTTAGATTTGAATCAAAGGGGAGGAATTGATACAGGGAAATATGCTTTTGAAACAGATTTGGAATTAACAGCCTCTGGAGGATTTGAGGACAGCTCGAATTCAATAGGGAGTCTGAGTATTGGCCCCTTCCGCTTTTGAGGGCCAGCCGTTTGGAAGGAAATTCAAATTTCGAATTTTCACACTTAAACCCTTGGAGAAATTCAATTGTCAAGGATCTATTTAATTTCTTTTCTTCAAATCCACTCATTCAATGATTATACTAGGGCATTCATATGCATGGGTCCATAATTAGTTAATAATCAACATTAATAAATAAAAAATGGGCTCATGGACTTACAATACTACATAAACACTTTGTTTTGAAGGAGGAAGAAATTGAGCAATTAGACCCTCACTCTAATGTTCTGATGATACCCGATGGTTTTTTGTCTCATGCCAAGCCAACTATACCTTCAAGAACTCCCATTTATATTAGAGAGCATCAAGTGTGCTAGTTTTCATGGACATAGTATTTTTTTTTCTACTCTTCGACCTGTGTGGCGCACCCGCTTCCTCTTCGAAGACCCGTGCAAGGCTTTCCGAGCACTCTTAGCTACATTGCTAAGAGAATAGTGGAGCAATAGTGAAACTTGAAAGATTTTTATTAATATGAAAAAATCTTACAAGTTTCAATGGTGAAAGTAAATGACCATCCTCCTTATTTATAGTGCCTCTAAGGCTTACAAGCAAAAAGCTTCTGGAGTAGAAATATTGTAAGGATTATTCTAAGAAAGATATATGAATTATTATATATCCTAAGAATATTCCTATAATTATTCTTAATGCCAAATAATTAAAAAGGATGCCTCTTGAGAGAAAAGATGCAAAAATCTCGGTGGGCCACAAAATCGTATGTGACATTCTCCGCCACCTGTTTCATCGACACCCTCGTCGATGGGTGCACCGAGTCTCAGAAAGACGTCTACCCTTGTAGGTATGGTCGTCGCTTGTCGTCCCTTCTTCGTGCGTCTCATCCGGCGCTTTCCATACTTGCCCATCTTTTTCTCAAGATCGGAAGCAAATTGATTCGTCGTAGTAACTTTGATCTTGGTATGTGTCCTCCTTGGCATGGAAAGAGGCTCGCATGGGCTGCCAGGTCATCGATCAACCTCATCTCGTGGCTGCACACAGTCCTCCAAACCTCCGCGCATGCGAGTCCTATTGCAACTTTATCAACGCGAACGTCCACTACGAACTTTGAGCAACTCCTTGCACGAGACACTCCACTTTGTCGCCTCTGCCTCCTCACAGTCCATAACATGCTTCTCTGCACTCGTGCCCAGCTTTGTAGCATGATCCACTTCCCTCCGCAGAAGTGACTTATGTAGGACCGTTGAGCACCTCTAGAGGGGGGTGAATAGAGTGTGTGTGTGCAGCGGAAAATAATCACCAATTAAAACTTTAAACTATGGCAGTGAAATAAGAGACAGTAAATATAATACAGCAAGAGATAGAGAATTCAAACTCAGCGACACAGCGATATATACTGGTATCCCTCTGAGAGGACTAATCCAGTCTCGAGTACTCTTGCTCGATGTTAATCTACTATGGCACAAGCTTTAACTGAGAGCTTGCAGTCTCTTACAACACCGTGCTTGGTGACAAGTGCACGACCGACTTCACAACACCGTGCTTGGTGACGAGCGCACGACCAGCTCCACAACAAGAAAACTTGTTGAACTTGGAACGACCTCTTTACAACTCTTGGAATACCAAAAGACTCTAAATCAACTCTGATATTACTGGGTTTTGGCTAAGAGGTGTATAGGTATGATTTGAAAATCTTGGATCGTTTGAAAACACTCGAATAGTAGAGAAGAGAAGATGAAGAGTGAATGAATGATTTGAAATGAAAAGTTCTTCTCTATTTATAGGTGTTTTCTGGGACCAAACTCGGACAGAGTTCGAGTAGAGTTCGGATGCAGATATCTCGCAAAGAGACGTTGCTCGCAGATTTAGAGGCAACAGAAATTTGAATACAAACTGACCGAACTCGGACAGAGTTCGGTCCGAACTCGGGCCGAACTCGGTTATGAGTTCTGTCAGGATATTTTTGAAATATTTTATCAGAAAATGTTTTCAAAGAAATTTTGGAATATTTTGTAAAATGATATATGAGTGGTAATGGGTAGGCTTTTTAGAATGTGGACTGAGATAACCCTAAGCCAGTATTACCAAAACTGATTTTACAAAATAAATCCTAGACTCAATAAAATGTAAACTACAGAATAAAATATAAAATGAGTCATCTTCAGATTTGATGATGTTGATGCAGTACAACGTCCGTTGAAATTGATTTCATATATCTTGAAATGATTAGCAGCAGTTTGTATATTTTGTGTATTGACTTAAGTGCATGTTGATTATCGAAATCGGGTATGACCATGGAATGGGCCAACAATCTCCCCCATTTTGATAATTGACAAACCTGAGTCTATACCAAAATATATCTTTATAAAATAAAACAAAATACAAGTACCTGAATAAAAGAGATGGTTGATTTTGTTTTGGATTTGTATGCACTCTTTTTGGTATATGTGTACTCTTTTTCTTTCCCTTTGTCAAATAGTAAAATGACTTGGCTCCTCCGTAATGTGTGAAGCCAACAATAGAAAACAAAAGACAAAGTGAAGCAAAAGAGACATGATCACAGCATAAAACAACTACTATGGAAAGAAAAGCTGGAAATAAAGTACTGAAAATGTCATACTAAAAAGTGCTGAGTACAATCATCAGAAAATGTCTAACTAATGAGTTTAGACAGAAAAAGAAAACTACATCAAAGCATAAAGATCATCATCTAACAAGTATCCCTATCCAAAAGCTGAATCCGCGTCACATAGTGGGGTCGTCAGCACCAGGAGCCTCTGGAGGAAAGTAGGCTGCCATGGGGTCGAAGTGCTGGAAGGAAGCCTCATCTGTGAACCGAGGACCCGAAAAGCCTGGGTGAGGCAGGATGGTGATCGGATGGACTGGATCATGGGCTAGGCTTTAGTGGAGGTCAGCAATCCCATTCCTCAGCACCTGAGCCTGGGAGATGCGTCGGAACTCCGAATCAAGATAACCTTGATGACGTTGCGCAGATATAGCAACAAAATCATCAAAGCGCTGATAGAAAGCCGGATCAAATTCTGGGACAGGGGCTGGAGGAGCAGCATCAGGAACCTCAGCGTCAGCAGCTGGAGCAGGCTGAGCTCCAGGAGGCAGAGGTGGAGCAGGAAATCGGCGGATCTGGTAAGCTCGATAGGAGTGGAGGAGAATGCACAAGTTTGAAGATCAATCTCAAAACGACGAAAGATAGACGCCAAGTGCATAGGATATACCAGATTCCTTCCTGCATTTCTGCAGTTCAGCATCCAGGACATCATGGTCTTTGGGATAGAGAATGGAATACCAAAATGAATGTGGTATAAAGCAGAGAGTCCCAAGAAGGTCACTTCATCTGTGGATCCTTTCTTTGGAAGGAGTTAGAGAAAATCATGCGATGAAGTTCATAAAAGGATTGGTTCAAATGCTTTGAATAAACCTATGAGGAACAGGGTTTGGATGACAAATAAGTTCCCTGAAAGAGACAAGGGTAACATCAGCAGGGAATTGGACTGGGTAATGTCAACCAATGCTTCACCAAGATCAGGAACATGGAAAATTCACTGATATCGGTAGCACTGAATTCTAATTCTTGCCCAGCAACGCAAGAATAGAAGTTTCCGTTAGGTTTTACTTGCAAGTTGCAGTAAAACATTCGGACAGCATTGTCAAAAATATTTTCTGCTACCTCGAAAAAATCTCGGTAGCCTAAGTGGTCAAAAGTAGGAGCATATTCAGAAAATATGGTAAAGTTAACAAAAGCTCCATTGCAAATCTTACGGCCAGAAAAAGAATCGAACCAAAGATCAGAAAACTCTTTGTCCGGAAAAAAGTAGAATCATAGTCTTCTGCATCTATTGGTCGTGCTGGACTGAATAGACTAGCTGGTGTATAATCAGAAGAGGAGGAGGCACCTTGGGAAGATGATCCTCTATGACGTTTAGGAGCCATGGAGAAGGAATACCTTTTTGAGAAAGGAGGAAGATGAGAATGTTGAAACGCCCACCAGATCTCTTAGATTCCTTGCTAGGATGGAGGAGGAAGAAATTTTAGGGAGGAAGGAGATGTTTCCACGGGTTGGTGTGTGGAAAAGATGGTTGAAAGAGTTGAATTTATAGAGTTTAGGGCCGGCTGTTCGGTTCTGGAAATTAATACAGCGCCGACCGAACTCGGTCCGAATTCGGTCCGAACTCGGTCAGAGTTCGGCCCGAGTTCGGTCACTTGTATTCCCGAGACAATAAATGCAGTTCTGGTTGGTTAAAAGTAACTTTATGACTTTTGACTCTAGTATTTAATAACGTACTCTATTTAGGGTTAACTGTAGGGGTTGTCCCAGCTAACGGAGGTTCACCGGAACTCTTAAGTACCGCTTCGCTTCGACCGTAGTCGTGGTGACAGACATACCCTTTTTAGGTTTACCCAAAAATAATTTCGTTAAATAAATTTCAAAGTTGCAAGTCATAAAATTAATTTTAATTACCATATTACATTATGAATCTGAAAATTCAAGTATACCGAGCTCACGCCTCATTATGTTAAAACGGTCTTCAGCCAATGGTTTTGTGAATATGTCTGCTAGTTGATGATCTGTGTCAATAAATTCTAAGCAGATATCCCCGTGTTATTGATGATCACGAAGAAAATGATGTCTTATCTCTATGTGCTTTGTGCGTAATGACAGATAGGGTTCTTAGTCAGATTAATAGTGCTAGTGTTGTCACAATAAAAGGAACTTTAGTGTAGTGCAGATTATAGTCCTCTAAGGTTTGCTTCATCCACAAAATCTGAGCACAACAACGTCCTGCGGCGATATACTCAGCTCAGTTGTTGATAATGCTACTGAATTTTGTTTCTTGCTAAACCAAGAGACTAAGGCCTTTCCTAGGAAATGACATGTGCTGGTACTTTTACGGTCCACTTTGCATCCTGCAAAATCCGCATCCGAGTAACCTATCAGGTCAAAATTTGGTTTTAGGATACATAAGCCACTGTAGAAGTTCCTTTAAGGTATCGGAAGATACGCTTAACGGCACTAAGATGTGATTCCTTAGGATTTGCCTGATAACGTGCACAAATGCAAACACTAAACATAATATCAGGACGACTAGCAGTTAAATATAATAAACTACCAATCATACCTCGATACTTACGCTGATCGACAGGTTTGCCACTTTCATCAGCATCAAGCTTTGTAGATGTAGCCATAGGAGTCCCGATTGGCTTTACATTCTCGAAGTCGTACTTTTTCAGTATGTCCTTCGTGTACTTAGCTTGGTTGATGAATGTTCCTTTTAGTGCTGTTTGATTTGAAGTCCTAGGAAGAAGTTTAGCTCTCCCATCATACTCATCTCAAATTCACTCTGCATACACTTAGCAAAATCTTGACAGAGTTTTTCGTTAGTAGAACCGAATATTATGTCATCTACATAAATTTGCACAAGGAGGATATCATCATTCAAGGATTTTATAAACAAAGTAGTATCAACCTTTCCTTTTGAAAATCCATTATCAAGTAAGAAGGCACTTAGGCGTTCATACCAAGCACGAGGTGCTTGTTTGAGTCCATAAAGGCTTTCTTAAGCTTGAAGACGTGATCAGGTTTTTGAAAATCTTCAAAACCAGGGGTTGTTTCACAAAAACTTCCTCTTTTAAAAATCCATTTAAAAATGCGCTTTTCACGTCCATTTGAAATAATTTAAAATCATTATAACATGCAAATGCACAAAACATGCGGATGGCTTCTAGTCTAGCAACAGGAGCATAGGTCTCATCATAATCAATTTTCTTCTTGATTATAACCTTGTGCCACTAGACGTGCTTTGTTGCGTAGAACTTGTCCATCTTCACTGAGTTTATTTCGGAACACCCATTTGGTACCAATTATCGATTGACCAATAGGTTTAGGAACGAGTTCCCAAATTGGTTTCTCTCAAATTGATTTAGTTCCTCTTGCATGGCATGAATCCAAAACTCATCAGTAAAAGCATCTACATTCTTAGGTTCTATTTGAGAAATGAATGCTACATTTGCTGCTATATCAGAATCTTTAAGAGATGAACGTGTACTTACACCTTTAGATACATCACCTATGATGAGTGTTTCTGGATGATCTGGCATGAATTTTAATGATTCAAACTTTTGGGTCAGATCTTTCACAAAACTCTTCTCAGTCCTTGCATTTTGGTCAGATCTTTCACAGAACTCTTCTCAGTCCTTGCATGTGTATCTTCATCATCACTGTCGCTAGATCTGTGACTATTTAGCTCATCAAAAGTAACATTAATAGTTCTTCAACAATCATAGATCTTTTATTGAAAATTCTATATCCCTTACTCTTAGCAGCATATCCGAAAATATCCGTCATCTGCTTTGGAGTCGAACTTTCCAAGTTATCCTTGGTGTTCAGGATAAAACAGCGACATCCAAAAACTTTAAAGTAAGAAATGTTTGGAATTCTTCCAAACCAAAGCTCATATGGTATTTTCTTCGAGATTGTCGAATTAACACCCTATTCAAAACATGACAGGCTGTACTAACAGCTTCTGCCCAAAAATATTTAGGAAGATTATACTGATTCAGCATGACTCTAGCCATTTTGCTTAGAGTACGATTCTTCCGCTCCACAACACCATTCTGTTGGGGAGTTCTAGGACAAAAAATTCGTGGTAATATCCACTATCATCACAAAACTTTTTGAAATCAGAATTTTCGAATTCGCCACCATGATCACTTCGGATACGAGTAATCATGAAGCCTTTTTCGTTTTGTACCTTTTTGCAAAATATCTGAAATTCAAAAATTGCATCACTTTTGTTTGATAAGAAATAAACCCAAGTAAAACGAGAGAAATCATCAACAAGAACAAAAGCGTAGAGCTTACCGCCAAGACTAGCGACTCTACTAGGACCAAATAAATCCATGTGAATTAACTGCAAAGGTCTAGAAGTACTTACAGCGTTGATGGATTTAAAAGTAGACCTATGTGCTTTGTTCTTTTCACAGTCAGCACATACCATATCTCTCTTGAATGGAATCTCAGGGAGTCCTCTTACCAACTTCTTTGTACTTAGTCGTGAGATAGTATCCATGTTTGCATGTCCTAGTCTCATGTGCCATAGCCAGCTTTCATCTTGATTGGCTACTAGGCACCTACCTGCATTATTAGTATCTCCAGAAAGAAAACATAAATATTGTCTTCTCTAATCCCTTTATATATGGGATCACCAGATGACATATCATATATGGTACATTTATCTTTCACAAAATTGATACCATAACCATTATCTGCCAAATGACTTATGCTTAATAGGTTATGTTTCAATTCTGTTACTAGACAAACATCCTTTATTACTGGATAGGGAGAAATACCTACAGTACCATTACCAATTATATCACCTCTCAATTATTTCCGAAGGAGACATATCCTTCTTTCTTCATCGATAGCGTAGCGAACAAAGATGCATCACCGGTCATGTGTCGCGAACATCCGCTATCGAGATCCATTTGCTTCTAGCATGAGAGGGTTGGGGGTCCACCTACAAGACAAGTAGATGAATCCTTTGGTACCCATTTTCTGAAGGGTCCATTCTGATTAGCTTTAGGTCTCCAGATTAAAGTGTGATTGTCAACAAGCTTTCTTGCAAAACAATACTGTGATATGTGTCCGTACGTACCACAATAAGTGCAAGTCAGTTTAGAACCAGATGTGGTTGAAACTGTGTTTACATGCTTGTTTGGTTTGGAGAACCTATAAGTGAAAGCATGATGATATTCGTGTTTCTTCTGTGCTTTCTTATTTTTAGTCCTCTTAGGTGTATGCTTAGCATTAGGACTAAATTTAGGCTGTGTCACAGGTATTGCCTGTTTGCCTAACTTGATTTCTAACTTTTTAGAAATCGCAATAGACTCTTCATATCTAGCAGTCATATCTGAGAGTCTTTGTTTGTTACTAGGTGCTTCTTCTTCTCTATGTCATATAGTTCTTGCATCTTGACATAGTCTCTTTCTTTCTTTTCAATTTTGAGGATAGCCTCATGATAGTCTACCTTGAGTTTGGCTATCTCTTCCGTGTTACCGGTAGTAGACGTCTCTCTAATATCTTCAATAAGATTGGACAGTCTAGCTAACTCGGTTGTGTATGCCTTAATCTCTTTTCGAGATTGCTTATACTTGTCGAGCACAGTTTTGTGATCTTCAAGTAATTTGCTAAAGATTTTCTAATTCATCGAAAGTAAATCATCATATAGAGGGTTTGAAGATACCTTATCAAATGCCATAAGACAGACATTTGCATTGCCGCAGGGTCTATCCTCTTCTTCTGTATCACTGGCATCACTTTCATGCCAGATACTTGTGTTGGCATACTTTCGACCAGATGTTGCTTTTCTGTTGATCTTGATGTCATATGGACTGCTTTTCTTTGAAGTTGGACAGTCCTTCTTCATGTGCCCCGTCTTCTTGCATCCAAAGCAAATGGTTTTCTTCATTGCTTTCTTGGACATCTCTCTTCCTTCTGTTTGATTTCTCAAACTTTAGAATTTTCGGAAGTTCTTCACAAGTAGGGCCTGTTCATCACCACTTGATGATTCTTCATCAGAGTCATTGCATGTTGATTTTCTTGCTTGAGCTTTGAAAGCAATAGATTTTTCTTTTGGTGTTGCTTCTTCAAACTCTTGCAAATCAAGTTCATGGGTCATCAGCTTCCCCATCAGTGTTTCCAAGGACATAGTGGTGAGATCGTTTCCTTCAATGATTGCTGTGGCTTTTGGATTCCAGTTCTTGGTTAGCGCCCGCAGCACTTTTCTGATCTTCTCGTGATTGCTGTAATCCTTACCAAGAGATTGCAAAGGATTAGTTATATCAAGAAACGAGTAAACATCGTGTAATTGACTCACCGGGTTTCATCTTGAAAGATTCATATTCCTGTGTCAGTCTACTAATTTTGGATTCCTTCACTTGGGAAGTACCTTCATGAGTTACCTCAAGAAGTTTCCAAATTTCGTGAGACGTCTTACAGGTTGAAACTCTGTTGAACTCCGTTTTGTCAATTGTACAGAATAGTGCATTGATGGCACGAGCATCTAGACTAGCCTTAGCTTTTTCAGCTTCAGTGTATTTGTCATGAGGCTTGTCTACAAGCTGGCCTTCAACCACTGTGGGTGCTAGTTTTTATAACCATCAATGACTATAGACCAAAGATCAAAGTCAAGAGATTTTAAGAAGAAAGTCATTCGTGTTTTCCAATAGGTATAATTTGTTCCATCAAATAGGGGAGGTCTATTTGTGGATTGCCCTTCACCGTTGAATATTGATTTCACGGCTGCCATTGTAGGACCGTTGAGCACCTCTAGAGGGGGGTGAATAGAGTGTGTGTGTGCAGCGAAATAATCACCAATTAAAACTTTAAATTATGGCAGTGAAATAAGAGACAGTAAATATAATGCAGCAAGAGATAGAGAATTCAAACTCAGCGACACAGCGATATATACTGGTATCCCTCTGAGAGGACTAATCCAGTATCGAGTACTCTTGCTCGATGTTAATCCACTATGGCACAAGCTTTAACTGAGAGCTTGCAGTCTCTTACAACACCGTGCTTGGTGACAAGTGCACGACCGACTTCACAACACCGTGCTTGGCGACGAGCGCACGACCAGCTCCACAACAAGAAAAGTTACTGAACTTAGAATGACCTCTTTACAACTCTTGGAATACCAAAAGACTCTAAATCAACTCAGATATTACTGGCTTTTGGCTAAGAGGTGTATAGGTATGATTTGAAAATCTTGGAACATTTGAAAGCACTCGAATAGTAGAGAAGAGAAGATGAAGAGTGAATGAATGATTTGAAATGAAAAGTTTTTCTCTATTTATAGGTGTTTTCTGGGACCGAACTCGGACAGAGTTCGGGCAGAGTTCGGATGCAGATATCTCGCAAAGAGACGTTGCTCGCAGATTTAGAGGCAACTGATGTTTGAATACAAACTGACCGAACTCGGACAGAGTTCGGTCCGAACTCGGGCCGAACTCGGTTATGAGTTCTGTCAGGAGATTTTCGAAATATTTTATCAGAAAATGTTTTCAAAAAATTTTGGAATATTTTGTAAAATGATATATGAGTGGTAATGGATAGGCTTTTTAGAATGTGGACTGAGATAACCCTAAGCCAGTATTACCAAAACTGATTTTACAAAATAAATCCTAGACTCAATAAAATGTAAACTACAGAATAAAATATAAAATGAGTCATCTTCAGATTTGCTGATGTTGATGCTTCGTTGATGCAGTACAACGTCCGTTGAAATTGATTTCATATATCCTGAAATGATTAGCAGCAGTTTGTATATTTTGTGTATTGACTTAAGTGCATGTTGATTATCGAAATCGGGTGTGACCATGGAATGGGCCAACAACTTATCGGGTCACCCTTTTGCAATACCCCGAATTTCGATTGGAAGATCTTCCGCATCGAAGTCCTCCTACATCTCGAGCACCGCTAAGTAGGCCGTCTCCCTATTCGAACACCCATCATTGACGATAGCTTTCTCAAGGATAGTGGTCTTATTCTTGAGTTCTTCACGGTGTTCAGCAATCTTCGCCCTCGTGGCCTGATGTTCCTCCTCGAACCCGGATTGCATCTTGCGAATTTGCTCTCGAAACAACGTCATGACGTTGGTGACATCGCTTTCCAACCCATGAAAGAACTCTTTGTAAGTCGCTTGATTCTATTCCATTGAGCCCATGCGCATCTCCATGTCCCTCGAACCCATTTTTAAGACCTCGAGGCGCTCCACAAGATCGGAAAGGCTACGACCCTTTGTAGGCTCCTTACTCTTGTCCCTCTTGTTGGTCTTAACGTGCCTCTCCATAGGCCGGCGTAGGTCCCTCCTGAATGTTCTCGGATGTCGACATGGCATAAACCGAACCTTACTATGATACCACTTGTCATAGACTTAGTATTTTTTCTACACTTCGACCCATGCGACGCACAAGCTTCCTTCTAGAAGATCGTGCAAGCCTTCCCGAACAATCATAGCTATATTGCTAAGAAAATAAAGAGAATAATGGAGTAAGAGTGAAATTTGAAAGACTTTTATTAATACGAAGAGATCTTGAAAGTTTCGGTGGTGAGGAGTAATGAGACTCCTTATAGATAGTGTCTATAAGGCTTACAAGCAAGAAGCTTATAGAATAGAAATATTCCATAAATAATTTTAAAAAATAGGCTAAATTATAACTTGATCCTCTCAACTATTTACGTTTTTCAACTTAATACCCTCAACTTTGATAGGTACGAACTTAACACCCTCTCCCAACTAATATTTTCCACTTGCTACCCTCCGTCAATACAGTGTTAAGTTTTTCAGTAAAAAAAAAAATTCCTAAAATACCCCTCCTCCTCTCTTTTCCATTCAAACCCCAACTCCTCCCCCCCCTCTCCCTCCGGCCTGCCACCCTCCCCCCGTGCGTCGCCACCCAGCCCCCCCACCCTGTGACCCCCGCCACAGCGCCCCCCTCCGGCTGCGCCCGCCGCCCCATCCCCGGACTGCCCCGCCGTCCCCGCTACCCCTTCCCCAGACTACCCCGCCACCCCCCGCGCCCCTATAGCTACGGTCCCCCGCCCCACAATACCCCTCCAGTTCGAGCCACGCCCGCGCCCCCTCCGGCTGCGCGCCCCGCAGCCCACAACGCCCCCTCCGGCCCGAGCCGCGCCCCGCCCCCGTACCCCCTCTGGCTGTTGTTGCAACTGCCGCTAGTGCGATGCCCTCCTCCGGGCTACTGACGCCGAAGAGACGGGGGTTGCGGAAGAGAGAGCCCCCTGACTCCCCCTCTCCACCCTCCGGCTGCGCCCCCCGTCGCCCGCCCCCCTCCTCCTTGTCCGTTGCGCGCCCCGCCGCCTCACGCGCCGTCCGGCTGCTGCTGCTGTTGCCGCTGCTACTGTTCGTTGCTGCGACGCCACCTCCCGGGAGGGCTGTCGGCTCCGAAAAGGGAGGGGTTGAGAAAGAGAGATGGGGGAGAGAGAATGGAGAGGGGTAATTTTGTCATTTCATGTCTCCGTTTAACACCGTTAGGGCAAGAATGAAGGGGGGAGGGTATCAACTTGATGCCTATCAAAGTTGATGATATTAAGTTGAACAATTTGAATAGTTGAGGGTATCAAGTTGTAATTTAGCCTAAAAAATATTCTAGGAATTATTCTATATCCTAAAAATATTCCTATACGTTATTCTTAATGCCAAATAATTAAAGAGGAAACCTCTAAACGAAAAAAATGTTAAAATCTCAGTTGGCCACAAAATATCGTGCGTGACATTGTGCTATAAACATATTTGCGTAAAAGTAGGTCGAGGCAGCGAACCCTCAAGTCAATGTGTAAAGTTGTTGTGAGTTGACCCTGATGGTCACTATATTTTTCAGGACTATCGTAAAATCCACTACTTGATTCGGGTCATGAATATGCCAAATGTTCGATGTATCAAAGTGGTTACAATATTTTCCAATGAGCAATGGTCTTATTTACAACCGTCTAGTTGACAGTTTTTAATTGGATCCTCTCTTTCCATGTGGGGTAGAGGGAGAGAAGGGACCCAATTAGAAACTGCCACCTAGGCGATTGTAAAAGGGCTGTAAGACCAATGGTTGTAAACTTAACATTTTTGTTTTTCAATACATGTGTCAAGGTCGCTTGTTGCTAGTTTAACGTCAGAATCAAGGCATTCTTATATGGGCATTGTTAACATGTGCCCTACAGACATATGTTAAGACATTAATAAATGTGTATTTTATATAGGTACTCTCACGAACAGATTTATTAATAAATATTTTATATTTATCAATACGCATTTTAAATATTGGTAAAAATACTCAAAAAATATACATCTATTAATGTATTGACATGTGCTCTTACACGTTTAACATAACCCTTTATATATGATTTTATGGTGTTTGAAGTTGGTATTTCTGCTGGTCAAATGTTTTCAACATGTGAAAGTTCTTTTACTTCATCATGTCCATGTTAAGAACTGGTTTAGCCAGCCTCTACATTGTAAGATTTATTTCTATTTACCCCCCCTGCTAATCATATCTCCACTTCTCTCCTACTTTTATTTTAATTAGTGTTACCCTCTATCCTTCGGATAAAGTGCAAACAAAACCCTCATTAGATTTGTGTTTTGTATTTAAAGACCCCTTGTTTAAAAAAAACCCTCATATTTTATTTTTGCTCAGTTTGCACTCTTGACATTAACAGTCGTTAAAATACGTCTAAAAAGACGATTTTACCCCTCCCCATCTCTCTCCGGTGGTAGGGACGGGTCAAGCGGGGCCGATCATAGGGGAGGGTGGCCGGCCAGAGGAGAGAGGAGGGGGCGGGTCGAGGGGGCCGGCCAGCGGAGGATGGGGGGAGGGGGGTCGAGGGGTACCAGCCGGCGGAGGAATGAGGGGCGACGAGTCAGGGGGCTGACCGACTGAGGGAGGAGGGGGCTATCAACACTGGTAGGGAAGGGAGGGCATTTTGGGTTTTTTTATTTTTTATTTTTTAAAGTCATTAACAGTCATTTCTAACAGCTAATAGACGAGCCCCCTCGACCCCCCCCTCCTCCCTCCGCTGGCCAGCCCCCTCCCCCTCCCGACCCCCTCCTCCCTCCACCGGCCGCCCCCTCTGCTGGTCAGCCATGCTCGACCCGCCCTCTCCTCCCTCCGCTGGCCGGCCACCCTCCCCTCTCCTCCGGTCGGCCCCGCTTGACCCGTCCCCACCATCGGAGGGAGGGGGAGGAAAGAGTGGGGGAAGGATAAAATCGTCTTTTTAGACGTATTTTGACGGCTGTTAACGACATGGGTGCAAATTGAATAAAAATAAAAATATGAGAAATTTTTTTTAAACAATGGATCTTTAAATGCAAAAATGCAAATCTAAGGAGGATTTTTTTTTTTGCACTTTACCCAAAGGATTGGGGGGGGGTAATATAATTAAAATAAAATTGAGGAAGTTGAGATATGATTAGCAATTAGAGGTAAATACAAATAACTCTTATTTTAATTAGTGTTACCTCCCAATCCTTCAATAAAGTGCAAACAAATCCTCCCAAGATCTGCATTTTTGCATTTAAAGACCCCTTGTTTAAAAAAATTCTCATATTTTTATTTTTGTTCAGTTTCACTCTTGCCGTTAACAGCCATTAAAATACGTCTAAAAAGATGATTTTACCCTCTCCTTCCCCCCCACTCTCTCCCCCCTCTCTTTCTCCGGTGGTAGGGACGGGTCAATCGGGGCCGATCAGAGGAGAAGGGAGGGTGGCCAGCCGACGGAGGGAGGAGAGGCGACGGATCAGGGGGCCGGCCGGCGGAGGGAGAAGGTCCTTCCGTTGGCCGGCCCCCTCGACCCGCCTCCCCTCCTCCCTCCGCTGGCCAGACCCCTCCACCCCCCCCCTCCCCTCCCTCCACAGGCCTGTTCGACCCGCCCCCTCCTCCCTCCGCTGGACGGCCACCCTCCCTCTCCTCTGGTGGCTCGGCTTGACCCGAGAGTGGAGGAAAGGGTAAAATCGTCTTTTTAGACGTATTTTAACGGCTGTTAACGGCATGGGTGCAAACTGAACAAAAATAAAATATGAGAGTTTTTTTAACAAGAGATCTTTAAATACAAAAATGCAAATCTAAGGAGGGTTTGTTTGCACTTTACCCAAGGATTGGAAAGGGGGCTGTAAATACAAATAACTCTACTAATTAAAATAAAAATGGAAAAAAAGTAAAAATATGATTAACAATTGAGAAGGTAAATACAAATAACTCACAATGTAAATGCACACGTTAAAGTGTAATGTTAGGCTTATGTACGACCTTATAAGTTTGTCAAGAAATTAAATAAATGAGAAAATTTGAGTGGCACCCCACTTTTTTTACGCTTATTTAAGGTGCACCCCACAAGTTTACATGAATGTATCACCCCCCACTTTTGACGGTTTCAGTCCAAAACGAACAGTCAACCCCGTTGACCAATTTTTTTGGACGAAAATACCCCATAATCTGTTGTCCTCTTTCCCGCGTCAACTATCTGTCCCCCACCCCCCCACCCCCACCCCCACCCTGCCGTGCTCGGCCCCCCTCCACGCGTCGCCGCACCCCCCTTCCCCGACCTCGCCGTACCCCCGGCCATCACCACCACCACCACCACCATCATCATCACCACCACCACCACCATCATCACCACCCCCCCCTCCTCCCGCTCCCCCCCTCCCGCTCCGCCTCCTAGCCCCTACGCCACCGCCGCCGCGTCGCCGCCGCAGTATCATCCGTAGCAGTGCGCGGCAGCAGCAGCGACGGTGGGGGCTAGGGGGCGGAGCGGGAAAGGGGGGAGGGTGTCGGTGGTGGTGATGATGGTCGCGATGGTGATGATGTGGTGATGGTGGTGGTGGTAGTGGCCGGAGGGGTACGGCGAGGTCGGGGAGGGGGGATGCGGCGACGTCGTGGAGGGGGGCCGAGCACGGTGGGGGCAGCCACGTATGACGGGGAGGGGGGACACACAACAGAAGAAGGATTTTTCGTCCAAAAAAATTTGTCAAAGGGGTTTGTTGACACAAAGTCACAGTCAACCAAATATTGATACATTGACTAAATAATATTTATTAATTCAATACGACACACGACGACTGCATTCAGTTCAAGACAGATGCTCAGTCTCCGGCTCTCAGTGTGTTCTGGAGTCTGTATTTTATAATTTCATTGAGTCTAGACTTGTGTACTCTGAGTCATGCTGAGCTCTTGGAACTTAGTCTATAACCTACCTAAAATCCCAAGCTCCACTGAACCAAAAACTGCCCACTGGTCCCCTTAGAACCACTCTGTGCTCTGAGACAGAGTTCGGGCCGAACTCTGCCTCCACACAGAGTTCGGGCCGAACTCTGTCCCCTAGAAATCAGGAACCCTAATTTTAGGGTTAGCTGGTTGCTAGTTGTCCAACGGCCAAATTTTTGAATTTTCCTACCCGAATTCTGGCCGAATTCTGCCTATAAAAACACTATAAATAGGGCATGAATTCTCTCATTTCAAATCATCCAATCTTCTCTTCTCTTCTCCTTATAAGCTCAATAAGCCATACCCTTCCCATCTACTAGCCACAAGCCTCCTAAGTCTCGAGTGCTCAGCATCTCTCAGTTAGGATTCTTGTGCAAGAGTCGAAGAAGTCGTTGGACAATTCCAAGCAAATCGCCACTGCGATCCTCTGTTAGAAGTTGACGTGCTCTTCTGAAGAAAAGGCACGGGTTGTAAACTACTATTTCACAAATAGTGGATTTAATCCTGAGCTAGAGTTCTCAGGCCTGGACTAGTCCTCCACGAGGAAAACCAGGTTAAAATCGCTGTGTTTGCGTATGCTCTTCTGCTCTTCATTTATTTTCCGCACTTTACTCTGATTATTTATTATCGGTGAAAGAGTTATTTTTAATTGGTTATTTTTCTATATAAACTCTATTCACCCCCCTCTAGAGTTGCCAAACTGTTCTTCAATTGGTATCAGAGCTCTGTTCTCTTTATAAGGACTAACATCCTAAGAGCTGATCCATGGCAACCACACAATCCTTGATTTCCAATCATGGTGAAGGTCAGTCCACTCATAGGCCTCCCCTATTTGATGGGACTAACTACACATATTGGAAAACAAGGATGAGCTTCTATCTTAAGTCTCTAGACTTTGACCTGTGGACTGTCGTCACTGACGGTTACAAAAAGCCCGCCAGAATAGTTGTCGATGGTGACCTCATTGAGAAACCACACGACAAATATTCTGTCGAGGAAAAGAAACAGGCAAGTCTAGATGCTAGGGCTATTAATGCTTTATTCTGTGCCATAGACAGGAATGAGTTCAACAGGGTCTCTACATGCACCACTGCTCATGAAGTATGGAGACTTCTAGAAGTGACGCATGAAGGAACCACACAGGTCAAGGAATCCAAAATAAGCCGTCTCACTCAGAATACGAAGCTTTCAAGATGAAGCCAAGTGAGACGATCACTCAAATGTTCACAAGATTCCTCGACATCATCAATCCTCTATCCTCGCTTGGAAAGCAGTACTCAAACCACGAGAAGATTCGTAAGCTGCTCAGAGGGCTACCAAAGATTTGGAACCCTAAGGTGACAGCCATCATAGAAGGAAACGATCTCACAACAATGTCTATGGAGACCTTGATGGTAAGCTTATGACTCACGAGCTTGACCTCAAGGACTTCGAAGAGCATGCTCCGAAGACCAGGGAGATCGCACTCAAAGCTCATCAACGAAGAGCTAATCATGATGAGACCGAAGAAGATAATTCGGATGATGAAGACCAAGCTCTCATGGTTCGCAACTTCAGAAAATTCCTTCGCTTCAATCGAAGGAAGAAGGAATCTCAAGAAGACGATGAAGAAGAACCAACTTGTTACGGTTGCAAGAAAACTGGACATGTCCGAAAGACTGCCCATTCCTGAAGAAGAGCAACCGCTATGAGAAGCCATACAAAAGAACTCATCAAAGAAATATGCCAACACAGGCATCTGGCATGAAAGTGAAGCAAGTGACTCTGAGGAAGAAAAGGACTCTCCTCAAGATACAGCAAATGTGTGCCTGATGGCAACTTCTAACAAGGTATCTAACGAAACTCTGGATGACTTCTCTTTTGATGAACTTGGCGATGCTTTCACTGATTTACTTGATGATCATAAAAAGGTCATCGGTAAATATAAACATGCCAAGGACAAAATCAAAAGTCTAGAAGATGAGATACAAAGAATTTCTTTACTTCTTGATAATGTTAGAAACACATCACCCACTAATGATACTGATGAAGTATCCAAGCTTAAATTAAGCTTACATGATGCTGAAGCACGTATTGAGCAACAAACTCAAGAAATCACTACTCTCAACACGTTGCTTGCTGAAGAAAAGAGTAGACACAAGATTTCCATGACTAAGATTTATGGCTTAAATATTAAGGTTGATGAACTGCAAGCTGTTTCTAAAAGATTAGAAACCAAATTGGGTAAACAGGTTGTTCAACCTCAAACCCAATCACATGGGCACAACACCACTCATGCTAGTCAACCACGTCATTCTCATGCAGCACATAACCATGCATTTATATACACAAACTTTTACAAACCACGTGCACGTAAGAACAATTCTCACTCAGTACACACTCATCATGCACAAAGACACAATCAACATCACTCCACACATAAAAATTATCATGCCATGCCATATAGACAAAATCATCATGCAATGCCATATAGACAAGGTCCTCATATACCATATAGACAAAATCATCATGCCATGCCATCTAGACAATATCAGCAAGTCACACATCATAGACAATACCATCATTCTATGCCTCATAGACACCATCACCATGCCACTTATTCCATGCATAATCATCTTCACCATGCTAACTCTTCACATCATGTCCATCCTCATCCTGTTGCTTATAGATATTATTCTCATGCTCCTAGTATAAATAAGAATGCTATCTGTACTTATTGTGGATTACATGGACACATCTCACCACAGTGCAGAGTTAGAAGACTTGTAGATAAAAGGATATATGCTTGGTTCCCAAAGACTAACTTTTCAGGACCCTCAAGAACTCGGGTACCAAAGGTCACATCTACTCTTGATGTAGGTGGACCTTCCCTCCTCAACTGAAAGTAAGTGGATTCTCGATAGTGGATGCTCGCGACATATGACGGGAGACGCAAATCTTTTGCATCACTATCGATGAAGAGAGAAGGATACGTATCCTTCGGTAACAATCTCAAAGGGCACATTATAGGTAATGGTATCATTGGTCATCCTCCTTCTCCTGTAATAAAGGATGTCTGCCTAGTGACCGAGTTAAAGCATAACCTGCTCAGCATTAGTCATCTTGCTGATCATGGATATGATATTAACTTTGGACAAAACAGTTGCTACATCTATGATAGGTCAACAGGAGACATTGCTTTTGAAGGGAAAAGAGAGGACAACATCTACATTTTCTATCTTTCTATAAATACTAACAATGCAGGTAGATGTCTATATGCCCACAAAGACGAACGACTACTTTGGCACCAGCGTCTTGGTCATGCCAACATGGATGCTATATCCAGGCTTTCCACCAAGAAGCTAGTGAGAGGATTGCCTGACATCACGTTCAAAAAGGACACGGTATGTGCCGAATGTGAACTAAACAAGGCAACTAAATCCTCATTTTATTCTATCAACTCTGTAAGTACTACTAGACCCTTGCAACTACTTCATATGGATTTATTTGGTCCTAGTAGAATAGCTAGCCTTGGAGGCAAACTTTATGCATTTGTTATTGTTGATGATTTTTCGAGATTTACATGGGTTTTCTTTCTCGCTAATAAGAGCGATGCTATTTCTGCTTTCAAAATTTTTGTAAAGAAAGTTCAAAACGAAAAAGGCTACATGATTACTCGAATCCGAAGTGATCATGGAGGCGAATTCGTAAATTATGATTTTGAAAGTTTTTGTAATGCAAATGGTTTTGATCATGAATTTTCTTGTCCTAGAACTCCTCAATAAAATGGTGTTGTGGAGCGGAAGAATAGAACTCTCGGCGATATGGCCAGAGTCATGTTGAATAAATTTTCACTTCCGAAATATTTTTGGGCAGAAGCTGTTAGTACAGCATGTCACATTTTGAATAGGGTGCTGATTCGTCCCATTACGAAGAAAACACCCTATGAGCTTTGGTTTGGGAGAACCCCCAATGTTTCTTATTTTAAAGTTTTTGGTTGTAGATGTTTTATCCTTAACACCAAAGACAACTTAGGCAAATTTGATGCCAAAGCTGACGATGGTATCTTTCTTGGTTATGCCGCCAAGAGTAAGGGATATAGAGTTTTTAATAAACGCTCACTTATTGTGGAAGAGTCAACAAATGTGACTTTTGATGAAGACAACAGTGCAGCAAGTACTCTTGATGATGACGTTGAGCCATCAACTTCTACTCCAATGAATACTTCAACCGAAACTAATTCTCTGGAGGGTTTGCCTAAGAAATTCTCTTTCAAACCTTCTCATCCAGAAAATTTAGTTATAGGAGAAGTTTCACGTGGAGTAACTACTAGATCATCACTAAGAGACTCCGTTGCTAGCACTGCCTTCATTTCACAAGTAGAGCCTAAAAACATTTCTGAAGCTTTTAATGATGAATTTTGAATTTCTGCTATGCAAGAAGAACACAACCAATTCGAGAGAAGCCAAGTATGGGAACTCGTTCCTAGACCGGTTAATCACTCGATAATTGGTACTAAATGGGTTTTTAGAAACAAAGTAAATGAAGATGGTTCAGTCACACGTAACAAAGCTCGTCTAGTAGCTCAAGGATACAACCAAGAGGAAGGTATCGACTACGATGAGACGTATGCTCCTGTTGCTAGACTAGAATCCATTCGGATGCTTTGTACTTTTGCTAATTTTCAAAACTTTAAATTATTTCAAATGGATGTGAAAAGTGCTTTCCTGAATGGTTTTATTAAGGAGAAGTTTATGTGAAACAACCTCCTGGCTTTGAAAATCACAAATTTCCCGACCACGTGTTCAAGCTAAAGAAAGTACTTTATGGCCTCAAACAAGCCCCCAGAGCTTGGTATGAAAGGCTAAGTAGCTTCTTACTTGAGAAAGGTTTTTCAAAAGGGAAAATTGACACTACACTGTTTATAAATCTTTTAAAGACACCATTTTATTAATTCAGATTTATGTTGATGATATTATTTTTGGGTCTACTGATGAAACTCTTTATCAAGAATTTGCCAAGTGTATGCAGACGGAATTTGAGATGAGCATGATGGGAGAGCTCAACTACTTTCTTGGTCTGCAAGTAAAACAACTGGCAAATGGAACTTTCATCTGTCAATTGAAGTATACCAAGGACATGCTGAAGAAGTTCGATCTTGACAACATCAAACCAATCAGCACTCCAATGGCTACTTCAACCAAACTCGAACCAGATGAGAGCGGCAAACCCGTTGATCAACGTAAGTATCGAGGTATGATAGGCAGCTTACTTTATTTAACTGCTAGTCGCCCCGATATCATGTTTAGTGTTTGCCTATGTGCTAGATATCAAGCAAATCCTAAGGAATCTCACATGACCGCGGTTAAGCGTATCTTTCGATACCTTAAGGGTACGGTTACAGTGGGCCTATGGTATCCCAAGTCAACATCATTTGACCTCATCGGTTACTCTGATACTGACTTTGCTGGATGCAAGGTCGACCGTAAAAGTACGAGCGGCACGTGTCATTTATTAGGAAAGGCTTTAGTCTCATGGTTTAGCAAGAAGCAGAACTCTGTCGCACTATCCACAACAGAAGCTGAATACATAGCAGTTGGGCGTTGTTGTGCACAAATTCTGTGGATGAAGCTAACCCTTGAAGACTATAAGTTATCTTTCATGCATATTCCTATATTCTGTGACAATAATAGTGCCATCAATTTGACTAAGAATCCTGTCTGCCACTCACGCACTAAACACATTGAGATCAGACACCACTTTTTGCGTGATCATCAGCAAAATGGCACGATTAACTTAGAATTTATTAACACTGATCATCAGCTAGCAGATTTCTTTACTAAGCCATTATCCGAAGAGCGCTTCAATTTTCTTTGTCGTGAACTCGGAATTTTGGATGAAGCAGTTATAAGTTGAGACTTACTTGCGTAAATATCGAGTGTATTTTGATTCTTTTATGACGAATTTAATATGGGTACAAGCCGAAAGGGTCCTTCTGACAAAAAGGCGTAAAAGCCTAAGCAACACGGTGCACTAGTCCTCAGGACTACCGCTAGCTGGGATCCGGCCCCTGCAGCTAACCCATGGCAAATTTGAAATACTGAATTACAATATATTTCCTTGTTTATTATATGGTTTGTTCCGATTTATTATTGCCTAATTGATTTTTTCCTAAAGTTCATTATGACCTTTGTGTACCTCTCTATGTACTTCATTGTTTTCATCAATCTTTTATCCTCAAAATCTCTTTTTCAACACTTAATCAATTTTTCTACCTTTTCAGCCTGCCTTTAGTTCTGGACCACTGATCCAGAACTCGGGCCGAACTCTGCCCATAACAGAGTTCGGGCCGAGTTCGGTCCCTAAGTTCCAGCGTCGGGATCTGGCTCTGCCGTTTGATCAATTTAGATCCTATGGTCAATATTTCATCCGACCAAAGACAAACCCCTACTTTATGTCGGGACTCCTTCTCTCTCCTTCACCATTGCCTCCTTCCTCACCTCTCCAAACTCTTTCCTTCAAACCCTAACCCTAGTTTTTGATCTAGAGTGCTCCATTGCTCCTCAAAATTAAGGAAAAAGGGTTTCTCGTCATTCTCTTCCACTGTTTATTAATCATTTGAGGTATCATTCTTGTCTTCTATACTTCACTCTATCAAGTTTTTATGGCTCCTCGCTTGTTCAATCGTGGAAAGAGGATTCGAACTGAGAGTGTTTCCTCTTCAGATACTCCTCCGACGAAGGAACATATCATTGAACAACTTCAACCACCTCATCCGTTGTTCAACCCACCTCGTCCTCGAAACCCTTCTACCTATGACAACCGATTATTTGTTTCACTAGATGCCTCAAACAACTGGTTTAGTGACTATCGGAATCGTCAGGTATTCGCAGGACATCCTATTAATTTTTCTATCTTCTCTCAATATGATTCTTTATTTCATGACCTCTACTTTGATGAGCTTGTCACTACCACTTCTGCTA
Source organism: Iris pallida (assembly GCA_029216955.1). Taxonomy (NCBI): domain Eukaryota; kingdom Viridiplantae; phylum Streptophyta; class Magnoliopsida; order Asparagales; family Iridaceae; genus Iris; species Iris pallida. The sequence goes on along the minus strand of JANAVB010042820.1, from coordinate 3,540,266 downwards.
TCTATCGTCATGCTGTCCAAATGTTCTACTGCAACATGACCTTTGATGATCTCCATATTTATTCACGAGTTGCAGGTATCAATATATCTTTTGATGACTTTGACTTAGCCGAATATCTTGATCTTCAAGAGCCCAATTCTTGGGAAAAGCTAGTTGACGCTCGCTCGTTCCGTTTTCCCGACGGAATTTCCCTTGAGAGCTTCAAGGATGATTTGTGTACTCCATACACACGTCCTCGCAAGCTCACGGCTAAATATCTCAACCCCTATTTTTCTGATCTTCATTGGATTATTTCTAACACCATTCTACCCAAAACAGGTTCCCATGATGACATCACTTATCTTGAAATATCTGCTCTTTATCATCTTCACTTTGGAATTTCTTTCAATCTTCCACGTACAATGATGGACTGGATGATTCACTGTAGGAAGAAACCACGAGCTCTGGTTTATCCTCTGTACCTTCCTATGATCTTTCGTGCATTTAACATACCACTTGATATCTGTCCGTTCTTGCCTGCTCCTGCTTTCCTGTCCAAGGCACGTCATACTCAGGCAGTTGTCGCCTCTCCTGAGGCCTCTGAGCATTCTGATGATGAGGAGCCTGACGCCCCTCCTTTCGGTCAGGATGCACCACCTCCACCTGCCACTATTGACTCCATCCAGACCATGCTCCAGGATCGTTTCTACTTAGAGGCTGATCGGTGGGCTCAGATGGACTACCGCACTACGCTGCAGATGAGTGCACTCAGCAACTCGCTGCATGATATTCGGTACTCCATGTCCCATCATCCTACTATGCCCATTCCCATGCAGCGGGATCCCGATCGTGAGGAATATCGCATTGATGATCCATGGGTCTTGCGTTACCTGGATCCGAGTGCTGCTCTTGTGGATCCCAGACGTTCCAACTCTCCTGGACCTTCTCGTGCTCCGTGATGGAGATAGGCTCGATCTGCTGCTGCTACTGCTGATGATCTTAGTTACTTTTTGCTTTCAGTTATTTAGTTTATTATGGATTTATGTAGCTGGTTTTATGTACTCTGTTTATGAGTTGGCCACTTGGTTTGGTGGATGACATTTTCTGTCCTTTATCATAATTTTACTTTATGTCAGTGACTTATTTTGCTTAGTATTTCACTGTTTCTTCTCTGCTTGGTGTGGTTGCATTACTATTCATTGTTTCTTTATATTGCTAACTGCCAAAAGGGGGAGAAATAATGTCTATTTTTATTTTTATTTTTATAGTTTTGTGCTTGTTTTGCTTTTGGGAGATATTATCTATCAGGCCACCGGTTCTATGCATTCGTATATCTATGTATATCTGTGCTTGTTCTTGCTCTGGAAAATATTATCTATCAGGTCACAGGTTCTATGCATTTTGTACGGGGGAGAGCTATAGCTTCTAGCTCGACACCGTTCATGGTTTACGGGGGAGCTATCTTCTTTTAGCTCAGGCATCGTTTATGGGGGAGCTATGTTACAATCAACTGTGTCCAGGTATGAATATTGAAATATACATATATTATTTTGTCAATTATCAATATGGGGGAGATTGTTGACACAAAGTCACAGTCAACCAAATATTGACTACATTGACTAAATAATATTTGTATTAATTCAATACGACACACGACGACTGCATTCAGTTCAAGACAGATGACTGCTCAGTCTCCAGCTCTCAGTGTGTTCTGGAGTCTGTATTTTATAATTTCATTGAGTCTAGACTTGTGTACTCTGAGTCATGCTGAGCTCTTGGAACTTAGTCTATAACCTACCTAAAATCCCAAGCTCCACTGAACCAAAAACTGCCCACTGGTCCCCTTAGAACCACTCTGTGCTCTGGAGACAGAGTTCGGGCCGAACTCTGCCTCCACACAGAGTTCGGGCCGAACTCTGTCCCCTAGAAATCAGGAACCCTAATTTTAGGGTTAGCTGGTTGCTAGTTGTCCAACGGCCAAATTTTTGAATTTTCCTACCCGAATTCTGGCCGAATTCTGCCTATAAAAACACTATAAATAGGGCATAAATTCTCTCATTTCAAATCATCCAATCTTCTCTTCTCTTCTCTCTTATAAGCTCAATAAGCCATACCCTTCCCATCTACTAGCCACAAGCCTCCTAAGTCTCGAGTGCTCAGCATCTCTCAGTTAGGATTCTTGTGCAAGAGTCGAAGAAGTCGCTTGGACAATTCCAAGCAAATCGCCACTGCGATCCTCTGTTAGAAGTTGACGTGCTCTTCTGAAGAAAAGGTACGGGTTGTAAACTACTATTTCACAAATAGTGGATTTAATCCTGAGCTAGAGTTCTCAGGCCTGGACTAGTCCTCCACGAGGGAAACCAGGTTAAAATCGCTGTGTTTGCGTATGCTCTTCTGCTCTTCATTTATTTTCCGCACTTTACTCTGATTATTTATTATCGGTAAAAGAGTTATTTTTAATTGGTTATTTTTCTATATAAACTCTATTTACCCCCCTCTAGGGTTGCCAAACTGTTCTTCAAAATTTTTTTTAATTGATTATTTATTATCGGGGAGGGGGGACACACAACAGAAGACAAGGATTTTTCGTCCAAAAAAATTTGTCAAAGGGGTTAACCGTTCGTTTTGGACGAAAGCCGTCAAAAGTGGAAGGTGTCATACATTCATGTAAACTTTTAGAATGCACCTTGAATAAGTGCAAAAAAAAGTAGGATGCCACTCAAATTTTCTCTAAATAAATTGATTGATGAGCAACAAGTGGTGAGTTGCATGGACGCATGAGCAGGAGTCACGGACTGTCCTGCATCACACTGCCCTACAAAGTTTGCAGACCATATAAGACTCATGGTGATAGGTGGGCCGGTTTAGCTCGAGCCCGACCCAGGCCCGGACCGGCCCGACCCCCTTGAAGCCCGGCCCGGACCGCCAGTGGCCTGAACCGGCCCGGCCCCCACTCCCGAACGGGTCGGGTCGGGCCTCCCCCCACCCAGCCCCAGCCCGGCCCGCGGCAATTTTTTTTTTTTAAAATATGGAGGCCCGGCCCGGCCCGGCCCGCTGGGACCGGTCCAGCCGACCGTTGGGCAATTTTTGAATTTTTTTTTCTTCTTGACCGTTGGAGGGGGGGTTCTTTTACAAAATTGCCCCTCCCATATAGCCGTTATTAAAACGTTGGGAGAGACATTTTGGTCATTTTTGGCCTAAAATTACCAAAATAACCCCGAAAAATTCCTATAAATAGGCCAAAAATTCCATTTTTCAAACACAACTCATTCTTCACAAATTCTCTACATTTCTCTACGGTGCTCTGGTGTTCTACTGCTTTCCCTCCCCGGTGCTCTGGTGTTCTACGGCTTTCCCTCCCCGGTGCTCTGGTGGTCTACGGCTTCCCGATCTCCCTCCCAACTCCATTCCGGCTCTACGGCTTTCCGATCTTCCTCTCATTCCCTTACTTTCTTCTAACTTAGTTTACTTTAATTTATTTTATATATGGCTGGTGAAGGTTCAAACCCACCTGATCTTGCTGGACAGATTTACCAATATTTTAGTACTTTTTTTGACGGTACTGAAATTCCACCTGAGCAAGTAGCCACCAATCCGATTCCGGAGGGGTTCCAACCATCTCCTCCGGAAGTCGCTAGTACCACCCAACGTCCTGAAAAGAAAAAAAAAGGTCTAAGTATTGGAAATATTTTACTTTGATTTTTGAAACTAATCCTGATGGTTCGCTTGTTTTAGATGCCAATGGTGAACCGAAACCGTACAAGACGCAATGCAAGAATGTTGCAACCAGTACGCATGGAAGAAGGGCGGTGGCACCGGGACCATATCCAGACACTACGACACTTGCTACGAGAAGGACACACTTCAAGCGTCCCAAACCCAAATAAGCTTTGGCGCCACCGGTTCTTCTTCAATGGGTAACTTTACTTACTCAGTTGCTCGGCATAAAACTGAATTAACTAAACATATTATTCGTGACTAACTTCCTTTCACGACGGATGAAAGCGAATCTTTACGAGATTATGCATCAATTTCTCTAAACCCCTCCTTTACTAGAGTGAGTAGACAACAAGCTCGAAATGAGGCTATTCGTCTCTTTAACGAGCGGAAAGCCGCTTTGAAAGCGGATTTTCAAAATGTTAGTAAGTTGGCTATTACTTCTGACATTTGGACTACTAAGTGGAGTTATGCTTATATTTGTATTACTGCACACTATATCGATGCACAATGGATGTTGCAAAAACGCATCATCTGTCTTAAACTTATTGAATGTCCACACACGGGCGCTATAATTTCAAGTGAGATTTCAAGACACGTGCGTGAATATGATATTCACGCTAAAAAATTTTCTGTCTCTTTGGACAATACATCAAACAACACTGCTGCTATGTCTTCTTTGTCATTGATTTTTCAGCCTATTTTAGAAGGTAGACTTTTGCATGTTAGGTGTGCTTGCCATATAATTAACTTAGTTGTTAAAGAATGTTTAAAATTTTTTGATTCCCATTTAGACACTCTGCGACAATGCTTGCTCCACCTTAACTCGTCTCCAAGTAGACAACAAAGTTTTGCATGCACGTGCGCACATTTTGGTATTACTACTGATGATTGGGTAGCAGCTGAAAGTGTTTGTAAATTTTTAGAAGTTTTTTACAATGCTACATTAACTCTTTCTGGTGTTTATTATCCCACATCTTGCTTAGCTTTACGTGAACTTTGTAACATGTCTTATTTATTTTCTAAATATAGAGATTATCTAAATTTTGAATATGCGGTGAGAAATATGGAAGCCAAATTCAAGAAATATTGGGGTGAAGTACCTCTTTTATATTGTTTGGCTTCCATATTTGATCCTACAATCAAATTGGATGGCGTAGAGGTTTTATTAGATGGATATGGAGAATATATGGGTATAGACGTTACTGACATGAAGGGAGAAGTTAAAATTGCGTTGAAAAGGTTAGTTCTACTGTACGAAGAAGGAGCAATGTCGACCCGACCAACTCAGGGGGGGCTAGTAGTAGCTCCGGCTTGGCGTCTAAGCTATCAGCAGCCGGTCGCATACTGCAAAGGAAGAAACAAAAGCAATCTTCCCAACCTACTCAAGAGTTGTCTCTTTACCTTAATTCTTATCAAGACGAAGATGAGACTCCAGATCACTTCGCCATTTTAGAATGGTGGAAGAGACACGACGAGAGATTTCCTGTGCTTTCTAACATAGCACGTGATCTACTGATGGTTCCGATGTCTACGGTAGCATAGAAGTCCTGTTTTAATGCAAGTTCGAGGATGTTGAGCGATAAGAGGAGCAGCTTGAAGGCCGATATCTTGGAAGCAATAGTGTGCGTACAAGATTGGATGAAAGTCGATAGAAGAACACAAAACCAGAAATATGAAGAAAATCATGATGTCCACGAGCTGGATTTGGAATCGCTTTCATTGCATGAAGGCGAACAACAATGAGGCTACGGTGCAAGGTATTAGGTATGTACATTTAAACTTATACATTTCAATTTTAAATTTTAACTTATACTTTCAAAAACTATTTTTTATTTTTAACTTATACTATTCAAATTTTAAATTTTAACTTATACTGTTCAAATTTTAACTTATACTTTCAAAAACTATTTTTATTTAAAAAAAAATATTTTTTAACTCCGCCTATGCCAAACAAGTATTTGCCGGTCCCAAGCCCGGATAAAGGAAGAGGGAGAAATGTTTTTTTTAAATTTTTATAAATTTTTATAAACATTTGTATATATTTGTATAAACATTTTTGTATAAACATTTGTATATCATTTTTTATATATTTTTATAAACATTTTTTGTAAATTTTTATAAACATTTGTATATCATTTTTTTTTTCAAATTTTTATAATTTTTTTATAAACATTTGTATTACAAACTTATAAACATTTGTATTACAAATTTTTTAAACTTTTACTATTCAAATTACAAACTTTTGTATTACAAATTTTTATAAACATTTTTCAAAATTAAACATTTTTCTAAATTAAAATTAAATTACAAATTTTCAAAATTAAAATACAAAATAAAACTGTTAAAAAAAAAGGAAAAAAAATACAAAAAAAACTGTACAAAAAAAAAAAAAATTAGAAAAAACCGGGCCGGTCCGGTTCAACCGGCCTGAACCGGCCCGAACCGACCTAGGCCCGGCCCGGCCCGTGGACCGGTTCAGCCCGGACCGGCCCACCCTGGGTCCGGTCCAGTGGGTCGGGCTGGGCCGGATACTTAAAAACCGGGCCGGACTTGGCCCGGACCGCAAATCTCCCTGGGCCGGTCCTGGACCAGCCCGAGCCCGGTCTAGCCTGCAGCCATTGGACCGTGGGCCGGCCCGGACCGGCCCGAATACACCTTGATATAAGACCACCTACATACATCGGGAATCAGCTCAAGGTTTCTATTTTCTACATCATGTGATGTCTCAAGACTTCATGGGAAGTGCACCAATGATTTATCATGCAAAGCCAAGTTAATACTTTGTTGATGTTGATGTGTGCAATTTATGCATTTTCTGGAAGGTATATATCAAAAAACAAATCCTGCCACTCCATATTTTACTTCTGAACAATCCAATTTGATATAATTTTTATTTTGGGCAGTCCAAATTTTACTTTGGACTGCCCAACCCCCCCCCTTAGGACTGCCAACGACCTAACATAAAGTACGATTGTCCACAAAGTTGGCAGTCCAAATCCAAATATGTGGACTGTCCTCAAATAAAAATTTGGAATGATAAACTTATAAATAAATTAAAAAAATTAGGTTGTCCTCAAGTAAAACTTAATGTACCAATAGAATTTGCCTATCACAACTGAAGATATGAAAATTATTGAAGTACTCCAACTTTTGCAGATCAAATTCTCCAACAATGGCTAGGAAGTGTTTATTCCCAAAAAAATTATGATCAATTTCTGAGTAAGGGACAGATAACAGTGAAAAATCATATGTAGCAAGGATTAATTGCTTACACTGTCGGAAGAATAGTTGCAACATAGACATGCCTACTACATCTTCATGTCATATTTTCTTCATTATTTGATGTTTGCTATTGAAATCTTCTGAAGCAGGGGCGGCCCTGGCCAAGGGCAGACCGGACGATGGTCCAGGACCCCCTAACGAAAGAGGGCACCAACATAAAACTGTCTATAATAGAACTAGTATATATCATGTATCTTTTCTTAACAAAAAACATTGGGGTGTAGTGGTTATAATGCTATACTTACATTTAAGAGGTCCTTGGTTCATATTTTGACTACAACATTTTTTTTTTTTTTTTACATTATGTATGAGGGTCCATTTTAGAAGTTTTGTCTTGGGCCCCCAACATCTCAAGGCCGGCCCTGTTATGAAGAAATGAAAGTTTATAGTCAAAAAAAAAAACACTCAAGTGTTTATAATCTGCAAGGCAAAAAAATAAAAAAGCGTTGACTGATGGGTATATCAAGGAACATCTGAACCAATAATGAAGTTGCATCAGCTAAGTCTACTATGTCAATGCAACTGAGAGAAAAAAACTTGCGAGAAACAAAAAGAATAATAACATGGTTCTTCTATGTCTCTTGAACATGGATCTATGGAGACTCGGGCTTTCCTCACCATGACGGCAGAAATAGCATCAAACCATGTAGATAATAGACATTGTCAGGATGAGGAGCCAAAACTAACTACAAGTCTCGACGTATCATCTAGTCCCATCTTCCAGTTTGTCAAATGCTGATTCAAACATATGACAATTACGATGCAGAATCACCAACAGGAATGCCATATTTAACTACAAAACAGGTTATGTTGGAAGAGCGCAAGAATCTGAGTGGGAAATGCAATTTCTTGCAGTTCAGAAAGTCAGAACTCCCAATGCCTGATAAAAGAACTATATGAGCAGAGGTGCTCCAGTTTTCCTTGAAGAAGCAACAATAACTCACACCAGTCACTAATTTTGCTGAAATATGTATATATCATAGTTTGCAGTATAGGCCGATAACGATCCGATACGGACGATACCAATATGCCTTTGCATGTTCCTATCCGATACCGACTGATACCGATACCGACATTAGGGATCGCTTTTCCGATCAATTTGGTAAAGAAAATTGAACAAAAAAGCCAACCAACAAGGATGTAAAAGCATAGTAAGGTTGTAAAAGAATCTAAAAGAATTCTAAAAAAAAACTTATCTATCGCATGTAAATCAATTGGCAAGGGTGACTACTATTTCATTCAATTTTAAAACTACTAAGAAACAACGCATAAAACATTTAGAATTATGCCTAATGTATTAAATATTTGTTCTAAAATCTTATTAATTATTTGCTTTCCGATAACAAAAAATCCAATAATCCGATCTTAAACCGCCGATACCCCTAATCCCGATACTCATAGTAAGGGTTCGATACCGATACGATACTGCAAACTTTGGAATATATAGGCTCTCAAATAGGTGATAATAACCTCGAAACCCCTGGAATATAGCAACAAATTCTATTGTTTGGTTAGCAGGTTGTGTCAACTATACGGTCAGTGTGGAGGAATACAAGACCGCTATAAAATCACAAAAGAACTAATAAAGAGACCACTTTGGCTCATTCAAGGAGGAACGGCAAAGGCTGCTTCCCTTCTTGAGAGAACCTGGAGGCTTATGGCTACAGCAAGCTTCTAGACACGATCATACAGACCTGATCACAATTAACTCCACAGACACAGATCTATCAGGTCAGCACTACTGGAGCATCAAGCTGGATATCAGACATCATTTTAACTTCATCCTAGAGGGTTAGCAGACTTCTAATTTCTATGTATAGTAGTACAATCCTAACAAATAAAAAAAATATTAACGTCACATGTTTTATTAGCTCCACTCCAAATCAGTGACCCACACTATTTGTATCAATTATGTGTTAAGTTTGTAAATAGCAGGGGCGGCCCGGGCCCAGGGCCCCTTGACGAAAGGGGGCACCAACATGGAACTATCTACAATAGAACTAATATGTATCATGTGCTTTTTTTTAACAAAAAAGCATTGTGGTGTAGTGGTTATAACGCTAGACTTATATTTAAGAGGTCCTTGGTTCAAATCTTGGCTATAACAATTTTTTGTTTTATTTATACTTTTTTTTACATTATGTATGGGGGCCCATTTTAGAACTTTCGCCTCGGGCCCCCATCAGCTCAGGGCCGGCCCTGGTAAATAGCAATGGTAAAAGAAAGAACTTAACCTCCCTGGAGATCATACACCTGCAACTTGAAAACCATGCATGGTGTATTGTTCATATTCTAGTGAACTGGTGAAGTGATTGGGCCTTTGCATCGATTTATGGAGAATAATAGTCAGTGTAGTTAGCTAATCCTGAAATATAATTGGGAGCATCAACGGAGAGTAAGAAAGAAGAAACAACTTCACAACCAAGAAATCAGAAGAAAAAGCCAATTTTCTGGATCTCTCTACAAGTTAAAGCCTTTGTCCGTGATCACTAAACCACAGCACGGTAGATCTACTTAACCCTGTGGCTGTGAGGTATTGTCATTCGCACAGGATTCATGGCAACTGTCATGGCGGCCACTAAAGTGGGTTCTAAAACTGTTATGTCTGTCGCTTTAAGCCCAAAGTGGGATTGATGGTGATCATGACTTTGATGTGGCTGGATAAGACTCAAGGTTGTGAAAAGCATTAGGCTCTAATCGGGCGGGCACCCGTCGCCTAGCACCTAGCCCGTCATGGCAGCCTTCCAGATCTAGACGGTTCAAAAAAAATTTCCAAAAAATCTACTGAAAATTGCAGAAAAAATCCATAAAACTCAAAAATATGCATAATCAGGCGTCGGGAGGGATTAGGTGGGCACCTAGACAGACATAACAGTGTCCAGACGCCTAAGCGGCCTAGGCCACCTTTTAGAATATTGATAAAACTCCAACTCAGATGGATGTTAAAATGGTCTGAAGTAAAGTTTGTAAGATCTTAGTACCAAGGTTTAAACTATCAGGCGATACTGATAGGTACCAGGCGATACTGATAGGTACTGGTCGTATCATATCATTTTTGGCCTATTCTGATCCGATACTGGTTGATACTAACATTGGGACTCTCTTTTCCGGTTAATCCGAAAAGGAGAAGTGAAAAAATAAGGAAAAGACCGTATTGTCACAATGATTCGGTGTGTTGAAGATTTACACGCTACAATTTGTCGATAAGATTATTTATTGACACACAGGAAATTATTCCATTTGTCGAAGTTGTATATTCATAGATTCACAACATTCATTAATCTTAATACTATTATGTATGAATATATGAAATATTTCTAATTTTTAATAATAATTATTATTTGTTTCGACTTAGTAAATGAAGAGCTCTAGAACTTCGATTAGAAACCTTTGAAACTTCCAAAACCATTGGTACTAAAATCAAGAGTCGGAAACCGATTCTGATACCAGTAGTGTGAACCTTGTTTAGTACATAGTACATACATTATTCAGCTGGGAACTAGGAAGCCCACCTAATTTCATGCGATTCATTTCATCAAAGGACAGCATTTTCACGAAAAAAATAATAATAAGGAAAACATGATGGTTTTTTATAAAATTTACATTATTTTTAAGCTTTGGATGAGATTCGAAACGGCCTACCATCTAAGAAAAGGCATCATAGCAATTAGAACTTTATAGTGGGAACACCTGACTGGCCTGGAAAAAAAAAATATTACTAAGTTGTGTCCACGTCACATGATTCTCCTGGGACACACCAAGGAGATAAGTCAGACGTTTCCACAACTTCATAATATCTTTCTAATTTAAGTTCTCTTAAACCTTTTAGAGCTTCCGAAAAAACAAGGCTGGGTTGTGCTTCCTTCACTTTTGTAGAATCGGTCTACAAGCTAGAAGTACACTATGAGGATGAATGGATAAGACCTGTTATTTGAGGTTCGCAATATCGGTATCAGAATCGGTATTGGACATTCCTTTGAGTATCGGGATCGGCGGTATCTGGACTATCGGCGTTTCGGATCGGGGTATCGGAAAGCAAATAATTATTAACAGTTTAGAAAATATATTTTATACATTTATGCATAACTTTGAGTATTTCTAGTGTTGTTTATAGTAGTTTTGAAATTGAATGAAATAGTAGTCGCCCTTATCGTTTGGATTACATGCGATAGATAAGTTTTTTTTACATGCTTTTACAATCTTACTATGCTTTTACACCCTTGTTGCTTGGCCTTTTTCGTTCAATTTTTTTGCCGAATTGACCGGAAAAAGAGACCCCCAATGTCGGTATCGGTCACTATTGGGCATCGGTCGGTATCGGATCGAGACATGCCAAACCGTATCGGTATCAGACGTATCGGATCGGTATCGGCCGATACTACAAACTATACTTATACCTATAAATTATGGAAGTCATACAAATGTATGAAAGGTGAAGTATTATCGTGTCTTAAAAATTAAAACTCTAGAAAACTATGAAACAAATGTCTGAAAGACAGTCTAGCCAAAAAGGGGAAACCAGCTTTGTTGAAAACCTACCTCGGAAATGAAAACCCCCAAATTTGAAACTTGGTGGGCAGCCCAGTCGGATGGTACTAGTGCAGCTTCAGTTTGACGTTTATGCCTTATTGACCACTGGTGAAGTTATTCCTCCACTCTATTTGCAGTAATGGATTAGCAACCATATATTGGAATTCATTTAAGTCAGTGTATTATCAGAGTTCACAAAATATTTTCAGAGGACTAATACATGCTCAGGTCAGGGAATAAATTTCTCATTTATGACCAAAGATACAAGAAACAAGCAAGCGGATGATCTGATCTGAGAGGAAATTAGCAAACATTAAATGTCGTTATGCGACCCAATGAAACTATTGAGGAAGAAGAGGTACATCTTTGTAATGAATTTACATTGTATAACTGGTATTTGTCTCTTAAAAGAAAATTCCTTCCATGCAAATTGTCTAGAAATTTGTTGCATGAACTGACCAGCGTTAGTAGAAAGCTAGCTATGTGGCATCGGACACGTATTGGACACTCCAAACACTCCAAAATATAATAGAACACACCAAAATATGTGCCACGTTCGTATCGCCGTGTCCTTACCATGTCGCTTATGTGTCCGTGCAACATAGGTAGAAAGCAAGCACAAGAATTGGAGGTTATTTATAAAAACAGGAGTTATTTATATAAACATGAAAAAGTAAACACCACATTCGAGTTCTATATGATGTGAGGTTATTTATATAAACAGGAAACAGCGAGTAAATTATATCACTTGGTCTTCAGTTTATGCTTTAAACACAACTAGATAAGTGTAAAGAGAAATAAGAACATTGCATTTGAGTTGACGAGGAAAGAGTCAAGACCGAGCAATTTATATCAGATAGTCTTCAGTTTACGCTATAAGCACAACTTAGATTAATGAAAAGAGTTACAAGAAAGAACATGGCATTTGACTAGGAATTATCGATCACTTTGAAGTCATGTTCTTAGGAAGCAAAATAGCAAAAGAAAGGATCACTGTCATTAGGACTAAGACAAACTTCCTTCAGCTGAAATTTCATCGCTGAAACAAAACCGATAACTTAGCATCAACAATATTCCTAAATGACTGCCATAATGATGAGAAGATAACACTAATACAGTACAGCAGATATAGAGTAAGCCAGTCATGTATAAAGATGGCAAAAAACATGAAAAGCTTACAATGCGATCAAGTCCTTGTGGCGTCCATGAACAACACCAGAAGCTCCCTGGTAAGATCAAGTTTCTTCAATTGGCATTTCATTCGATCATTGTTGAACTTTCTCCACTTCTCCTCCAGCCGCTTGCACTTATCCGGGTCGGTAGACTTCCAAGCCTTCTCCAAATACACACGCGAGAGATTGTTCGCCTTCCAATACTCAGTTGCTGCTTCCCTCAAGAATGGGAAGGAATCATTTGCACCCCTGCCCACTTCCTTCCGAACGGTATCCTCCATCGTTCCTTCATCGAACTGGACAACATCAGTCCTTTCTGGAGGACATCCCCAGACCTCAGCAGACAGCTCGTAGACCGCCCGGCTGTGCGAATTTTCATCAAGAGAATCGGCATCAGTGGTAAGGTATTGGCCCCTGAGTCGTCTGAGCTTGGAGTATGCCTGTTCTTCGGTGATATAAGCACTAAGGTGTCCATCAACATGTGATAAAAGCTCCTTCATTGTCGATCTCTTTGGTATGTAATCAGAAAAGGGCCGGATACTAATAGCGCCTCTTAACAGAGCAATCTCATTTTCATTGCTCCACCTCCTCTCAAAAGCTCGTGAGCTCTTGATGCTTTCCGTGGCAACTTCCTTGACAATACCATCTGCATCACTAGCGAATCTGCGTGTTCTGGGCCTGTGCTCCTTCCTACTCACGGTGACGTCATCCTTCTCGCCCCACACCTCAGTAGAAAGCTCGTAGATCAAACTGTTGTGAGAGTTCGGAAGCAGGTCGCGGGCATTGGTATCCTTATACCGATGCCTGAGGCGTATGAACTTGTCGTACAGTTGCTTACTGGTGAACGCAACACTAAACTTCCCATCTACAAAGGGCAAGAGTTCGCCCATCGTATCGACCTTCGGGATGGAGCCCTTGGCGGAACAGTAGGCGATGACCCCCCTCAGAAGCTCCACTTCGTCACTATCGGTCCAGATCTTGTTGGAAGTTCGCGGGCGCTTCATCGCCACCACAGGCTCGTCGAGCTCGTCGTCCTTGGTAACCTCATTGTCTCTTTCGGGTTCCTGAGATCCGTCTGTCCCGACAACTGCCACATCCGCGACGTCTACGACTTCCTTGTCGACGACAATCGCGGGACGGAACTCCTTTCCGCCCCAGACGTCAGCGGAGAGCTCGTACAGCAATCTGGCGTGCCAACCCCGATCCGGGCCGTCGAGGCCGGCAGCAGAGTACCGCTCTTGAAGCTGCCCGAGCTTGTCGTACACCATCTGCTCGTCAAAAGAATCGCTACTGAAGTAGCCCTTTATATAGGGCAAGAACTCACCCATGGTGTGGAGCTTCGGGATCGCGCCGGTGATGTGGCGGAACGCGATCGCGCCCCGCAGGAGCTCCACCTCGTCGGAGGCGGTAAAGACCGGTCCTTGGCCGCTGCCGTCGTCTTGTCTGCGCTTCTTCTTCCTCCCGCCGCCCCAGAGCTCGGCGGAGAGGCGGCGGATGGGGTCAGGGAGCGGGTGGGTTGGGGAGGGGGAAATGTAGGCTTTCTTGATGCGGCGGAGCTTGTGGTAGAGCTTGGAGTGGGAGAGCGAGGTGGCGATGGCGGAGTTCTCGAGGAAGGGGAGGAAGTCGGGCATGGTGGTGAGACTGGGGAGGGAGCCGGTGGCGGAGCGGAAGGCGACGGCTGCGCGGAGGAGGGAGGCCATGTCGGCGTCGGTCCATGTCCTTCTGTAGGGTGTAAGTTGTTGGGGGGAAGTAGGAGGAGGGGAGGGGAGCTTGCGCTTGATGGGGGCCATATGGATGGAGGAATTGGGGGAGTTTTCTCCCCCTATTTAGGTTTTGGAGAAGAAGAATAAGATTTTCAAGATTGGGAAAGCTATGGACCCACTAGATGACATGCAAGGGCACATAGTGATTGCCAACATTAGTAGATGAGGTGGAGGTTAGGCATCTCCAATGAGCGTTTCTCTCTCTTCTATTTCTATAGTAAAAGTCTATTTGAGAAAAAAAAAAAAACTTCTTTAGTCTATAATTTCTATTCCTATTTCTATCATATGTGATGCTGAGGTAGGATAGAGAATTTCTATAAAAAAAATTTATATATAAAAACTCTCATATAAATTCTTCACCTCTCATACCAATTAATATTGGGCTCCACTTTATTAATTAACTATTTAATTTTTTTGCTACATAGGTGAAATGAACAACCACTGGAGAGTATTCTTTTGTACAATTTCTATATAGAAAATCTACCAACTATGATAGAAATTTACTTTACATAAAGTACAATGACAAGTAGGATAGGAACTCAAATTCGCGATCCTCACTGGTCAATCTAACTGTCGAGAACTCAAGAACTGGGAAAACCTTTCGATCTTGATTACTCGTGGTGCACCTACCAATTTTGAGGACGATGAACTATACTCTGATTCTTCCGACAAAATTTCGATGATTCCTTCAGGAACATGTCAAGCAATTCGAACAAATTAATCCACGACGATAGAGATGATACGAATTTCAGATTTGCTAAAAACATCGTCGATCAAAGTCGGAATGATACGATGCATGCTGTGATCAGGATCGAGATATCAATAGCACTACGGTCGTTGTCGGTTGAAACCACATCATGGTTGCATAAGTTGAAGAAAATGAACTCACTCCAACGACTGTCGAGCACAGATTTTGAAGTTTTAGATGAAATAAAAAGGAAAGATTTCCCAAGGTTTAATGATGAGTACTTACCGGGGTTGATTCTTCTCTGATCAGAGATTAGTCGGTCTCTAGCAAGCTCATCATCGCTCGGAGAAGAAGAATTCCAGTCGATCCTCGCCAGTAATGTCGATAGCACTTGGTGGAGAAGTAATAGGGAAGAAGATGATCGTGAGTTTGCCTCTGTTTTGGTGAACCACAGACAAGGAGCGATGGTGACTGGCGTCGAAGGAGACTGTTCGTCTCGATCCTCCACACAAGAGTCTGTGGAGGAGTAGAGACTCTCAGTTGTCGTTGGACGTTCGGAGTCGACAGAGAAACACCCATGTAAGCGGAGTTCCTCCTTGTAATGTCCCACACCCAGGGGCGGCCCTGGCCCAGGGCAGGCCGAACGACGGCCCAGGGCCCCCTGACGAAAGGGGTCACCAACATAGAACTGTCTATAATAGAACTAGTATGTATCATGTGTCTTTTTTAACAAAAAGTATTGTGGTGTAGTGGTTACAATACTATACTTGTATTTAAGAGGTCATTGGTTCAAATCTTGACTACAACAAACTTTTATATATTTATACTTTTTTACATTATGTATGGGGTCCATTTAGAAAATTTTGCCTCGGGTCCCCAATTGCTCAGGGCCGGCCCTACCCACACCGCACGATGTAATACATTGAGTCAATTGATTCGAAGAGGTATAACTTCGATTCGATGAAGTATTAAATCAATTTGAAGAAGTATTAATTTGAGTTGGTTTCATGTGCAGGTAGCGTGCGGAGTTCAATGTTATGAAAGTATCGCCTCGCGATGAGCTGAGGCGAGGGCACGAAAGGTTGAATCATTAGGTTAGTTCGAGGGAGAATAAAGTACTCATATGGTTAGATCGAACGAGAGGATCGTGGAACGTATCAATTTGTAAAGTTAAGGAGTCGAGCTACATCGACTCGGTGGGTCAATGGACAGAATAGTAAAGGTAGGCAAACTCTGACCCTTCTTTCCTACTCCGTCATGCCCTTAATAAAATGTACCCTTGTACTAAGTACTTAATAGATGTCGACGTGTGTGGCTCGATTATGTAGAAGTTGTAGTATACGTCGAATACTAAGATAGAACATTAAACATTACAACAAAATGTGTATCAAGTGCACTAGTCGAAAGAGAACATTGAATAACTGTATCAGTGAGTGCCTTGAAGCACGAGTCATAATAGAATATTTATCGTAGAATATCGAAGTGTTGGCCAATTGGTCATGGTCAAACCTGATTTTAATAATTGATCTAACATGTCACTCCCCGTTCCCAGAATACGTATTTTTATACGTGTACTGTTTGAATGTATTTATTTAATATTTATCATGCATTTGTTCTGTATTTAAATTCTTCAATTTTGCGCTTATTATTTTGCTGTATTTTATTTTCTGCTTTTACTTAAAGCTCTTGGTTTATTTGTTCATGTTAAACCAACTTGGTCTAGCTTGGTTCATCATGAGAGGGATGGATGGTCTAGATCTTGTAGGAAGGAATGGGTGGTGGAGATTGACTTGGGCTTGATATTAATACTACTTTACTTTTCTCTCTCTTTATAACTCTCATTTACTTCTTCTTCAACCTCCATTACTCTCCCACCAACCTAGAGAGCTAGGCAAGTACCACTTGCTTCTTGATGGATCTCCAATTTTGTTGTTCCATTGTCTTCCTCTCGAGATTCTTGGACACTCTAGTACTTAGCATTTTTAATTCCCATGGCTCATTATTTGTAGATCTAAGTTTGTTGTATTTTCAGATTTCTTAGGTTTTGATCTAGCTAACCCTGTTATTTTTAAGTTTTGATGGTTCCATGTTGTAGAGAATTTCTTTCTACCCTATTTTGACCTATGGAAGTCCAGATTTGGGCTTGGAATGAAGGGTTTAGGGAGCTTGAAAGCAATGGCTTTTCCTGGTTTTGTCCTCGGAGAATTAAAGAAGAACGTTACTTTAGCCGCATGGCTTTCATGCGGCAAAGTCTCTCGAGCCGCATGAGCGCTGTCTTCCTCTCAGCCGCATGGCTCTGCCGCATAGACCTGATCTTCCCGAGCCGCATGAGATTTGATTTTCCTAGCCGCATAGATCCTGGCCGCTTGGCATCGAGCCGCATAAGGATCAGTCCCTTCGGCCGCATATTTTCCTGGCCGCATGAGACCAGAGCCGCATAAGGCTCAGTTCCCTTTGCCGCATAGGTCCTGTCTTCCCATTGCCGCATGGGCTTCTGGCCGCGTGGCCTTGGCAGCTCTGAGCTGCATGGGACTCGTTTTCCCCTAGCCGTATATGCATGTTCTCCTGGCCGCATAAGAACTCGTTCCATTCCAATCGCATGAGTGCATATTTTTCCAGCCGCATGGGCGTATACTTTTCTCAGCCGCATATGCATATTGTCTCAGCCGCATGGCTTGGGTATTCCGAGCCGCATGAGACCATATTGTCTCCGCCACATGAACCATATTTTTCTCGGCCGCATGAACTCTAGCCCATAGTGCCTTTTGGCTGATTCTTGTCCCGGATTGACATTGTTTGACATTGATTGACATTTGATTGACATTAATTGTTACTTTGACTAATAATTGATCATTCGTTTCTCGTTGGAACTAAGAGACTGGCTAGTCGTCTTATTGAATTGAATGAGACACGTTCATGTACAAACCATGAATCATTGCGATCGACTAGCCAATCCGGACATTGGTATATGGACACATATTGACTTCCATTTTTGTAAAAGCAGCATGTGCATCTTACAGTCAAGGCATAATTATTCTGTGGCTAGGATTGATTGTTGCATTACGCTATGTGAGACATACAACCTAGCCGCACGGACATCGTTGTAGAGTTGTGCATATCGTACTCTGTACGGAAGTACTCATTCTGAATGACCATGATTTACGGCATGGAATTTTAATCAACACATGGACTATTAAGCTAAATAAAATAATAATTGTATGGAGAGAATGGATTCCCGAGTTCTTACATGGCAGCCATCTTGGGGACGATTAGTGCCCGACATGCCGGCTGGTTCCCACAGATACAGCAAATCTGCCACACGGGCAGAGAGCGATATCTACTTATATTATTTATTGTATATTGATGACGGGTGTTCCGCTGGGACTCGTCTAATTCATGATTGGCGTAATTGATTATTGGATAAACTAGCATTGCTTGTACATAGTAAGAACTGAGGAATCTCGTATTATATAAATTCCAGGGTAACTTGGAACTCATAGTAGCAAGTCGTAGTAGTTGCATGGCCGCTTAAATTGATTTGTCTGTGCAATGTATCTACTCTGTTAACTACTGAGGAAAGCAGAACGTCAGGACATGACGGGTCAACTTCTGTCCTGTTTGGTTGGAAAGTTGGCTTGAAGTGTCGTGATGTTGTGCGAACCCAGTAGCGAACAGAGATCTATTTATCATATTCTTAACTCTTATCACTGGTTCTAATTCCTCATATCGTGCTTCCTTGCGGTACTTGCTATTAGAGGTCTAACCTCTCTGGTTTTGCATGGCCAGATTTAGAGCCAGTTCCCGAGGACTCAGCTTACTTCCACCTCCAAGATGGTCAATACTAGGGGAATGATCGCCGGAGGATACGAGTGGGTCCCTTGCTTTCCTGCTCGTTTTACTATTTACTTTACTTTTGTTGTTTGGCACCGACATGTTAGTCGGATTATCTTATACTAACTTTTGTATAATTGTAACTAAATCAGACTGCAGCTGATAACAATTGTACATACCTTGCTATATCATCTGGCTATATTTTGTATAGCCAGATCTCAACAACATTTTGACTGAACGTTTGGGACGCCTTACTGCTTTATCTTACATGTTCTCTATTATTGCTTCTTGTTTGAATGATTGAGACAATAGATGTTGAGTAACCCTAGTAAGACTTTCATGTAGTATATACCCCCTCGTCTTTTAGACAGCATTGATCGTATTATACGGTATTCATCTACCCGTAATACGTAGCTGGCTGAGTCATTTCCCCCGCTCTCCGGTATTCTGGTTCTAGGGCATGACAAGGTTTTAGTGGTGGCCCATACAGGTCTGATTTCAGATTTGTGGTGTGTTTTCAATTTATAGGGTATCTCAATCACACATGTTTCCCTTAATCTCCTGATTCGTTACTCTCGACTCTAGCTTGACATTCCGGAATCCTTTGACTTCATTGATCTTTCATGTCCGATCGATTGATTGTTCTCTTATCCCTTTTCTTAGGGGTACTTCGTCCGCATCTGCCAGGACTGGATAACAACAACAAGGGCAACATGGACAACTTGACCATGTTGGTCGGCAACAAGGGCCAGTACTACCTCAAGAGACTATCCAAGAAGAAGTTATAGTGGAACCAGCAGCTGGACCGCAGTATCCGGAGGTTCCAATGCCACCAATAGTTCCACCTACCCCTTTGGAAGTAGACACACCAGCCCTTCTGGAGATTATAAGAGGGATGATGGCTACTCAGCAACATCAGATGTTGGCCCAGCAATGCATGCACGCTCAGTTGTAAGAGCAGAATGTACTACTCAACCAAGGATTGCAGACGGCTTTGGAAAGAGGGGTGAGGACAGATTCAGGAGCCTCAACCAGATTTTGCAAGTACAACCCCCATCGTTTCGAGGGCACGGAAGATACCATTTCAGCAGATGCATGGCTTAAGGATATTGAGACTATTCTGACAGCGACTAAAGTTTCGACAGAAGAACGTGTGGATCTAGTGAAGTTGTTACTTCAAGACCTCGCACGTGATTGGTGGGAATCAGAAGAGGTGGGCATCAAACGTCCTGTTTCTTGGGACGATTTTACTACAAGATTCAAGACGAAGTACTATGGAGTTGTGGCACAGTTTGAGCTACAACATAAGTTTATCAACCTCAAGCAGGCCGACAAGACAGTGGATGCTTATGCAGCAGAGTTCTGCAGACTGAGTAGGTTCGCCCCAGAGATGGTAGCAATGGAGAGCCAGAGGGCTATGAGGTTTCAGCAAGGGTTTCATCTTGAACTCTTGCAATTGATAGAGGGGCACAACTACCAGACTTTCGATGAGGTATTGACGGCAACCCGGAGGCATGAGATCACCATTCAGAGGATCACAGCAAGGACTGGAGGTCAGAAGAGATCTCACAATCAGATTGAAGGAGGAGGGGGAGCAGCGCCCCGAGTTACAGCATAACCCCCTGGCATTCGCATTCACGATGTGGCAATGCGAGGTCCAGCACCACCAGCAAGACAAAAATAGCAACAGAGGAAGACCCAGCAACCCCCAACGGGCTGCACTTATTGTGGGAAGGCCGAGCACACTAGAGATATGTGTCGGGCATTGAACGAACAGTGTTTGATATGTGGGAGTCCGGATCATCGGGTTTCCACCTGTCCTATGAATTCGAGGTCAGGAGGACCGGTGCAGTAATCTCTTGCTCTGCCAGCACCAGGGGCAGGCCAGTACCAAGGACCAGCGGTAGCAGTGAGACCGTTGGCACAACGTCCGTTGATGCTGTAAGCTCAGATATTTCGGCAGCAGGGACCGCCAATGCACCAACAGCATAGACCACCCCAGCATCACCAAGGCAGGGGCCAGTAGCAGCACTAGACTAGGCCGCATCATGGGAACCAACAAGGAGGTCGAGGGCAGGCATTCAATCTGTCCTTGGAAGAGGCATTGGCATTGGAAGATGTGGTGGCAGGTAACATTCTCGTCGCCTCATATCCCGCAGTAGCATTATTTGATTCAGGAGCATCACACTCATTTATATCTGTATAATTTACGACACGACTAGGAATGGAGTTCGAGGCATTGTCAGAGAGGTTGAATATACTCACTGTTAATGGGCTCATAGGAGTTAGTAGAGTTATTCTAGCGTGTAGTGTTGTAGTGTGCGGGTGTTCCTTACCCGCCAGGTTGATAGAACTTTCTGTGAGGAATTTCGACGTCATCTTAAGCATGGACTGGTTGAAAGACAGTTGTGCCACAATAGATTGCCGTAGAGGGAGTGTATCTTTTAATATCCTAGGCATGGACCGATTTACCCTAGTTAGATCAGTGGCAACCCAACAAGGAGAAGAAGGAATAGCAGCGGCTATGGAAGAAGTTTAAGTTCCGAAGGTTGTTTAAGAGTTCATTGATGTATTTCCCGAAGAACTTCCAGGTTTAGCCCCGGTTAGAGATATTGAGTTTAGTATAGAATTGGCACCTGGAACTCGATCGATATCAGATCAAGTTTACAGGATGGCAGATTCCGAGCAGGCCAAGGTGTATCAGCACGTAGAGGAACTGAAGGCGAAGAAGTTTATTCAAGACAGCAAATCACCATGGGCAGTACCAGTGGTACTTGTAGGGAAAAAGGATAGGTCATCAAGATTGTGCATTGACTACAGAAAGCTCAACGAGACAACAGTAAAGAACAAGTACCCATTACCTAGAATCGATGATTTGTTTAATCAGTTGAGCAGAGAAAGAGTTTTCTCCAAGATAGATCTTCGGTCAGGGTATCATCAAGTTAGAGTTCGAGAAGAGGATATTCCCAAGACAGAATTCAGGTCGAAGTACGGGCATTACGAGTTCCTAGTTATGTCGTTCGGTTTGACCAATGCTCCAGCAATATTTATGGATTTGATGAACCGCATCTTTATGCCATACTTAGATCATTTTGTCGTTGTGTTCCTCGACGACATTCTCGTATACTCAGCTAGTAAAGAAGAGCATGAAGATTACCTCAGAAAAGTGTTACAGGTTCTGAGAGAGAACCAGTTATATGCCAAGCTCAGCAAGTGTAAGTTTTGGACATATCGAATTTCATTCTTGGGACACATCATATCAGGAGCCGGAGTAGCAGTAGATCCCAAGAAGGTAGAAGCAGTAGAGAGTTGGCCAGTACCCAAGACCGTAGCTGATGTGCGTAGTTTCTTGGGATTGGCAGGATATTACAGAAGGTTCATATCAGACTTTGTAAGACTTTCACCACCCATGACCCACTTAACACGGAAGGATGTGCCATTGGTCTGGTCGGCAGAATGCCAGGCATCATTTGAGAATTTGAAGCAGAAGTTGATATCAGCACCTATTCTTACATTGCCAGTTGGACCCGGAGGTTTTACAATATATTGTGACGCGTCAGGAAAGGGACTTGGGTGTGTCCTAATACAGCATGGGAAAGTGATAGCGTATGCATCTAGGCAACTTCGAGACCACGAGAAGAATTATCCAACTCATGACTTGGAATTGGCAGCAGTAGTATTTGCTTTGAAGCTATGGAGGCATTATTTGTACGATGATTGAGTGGATATGTACACAGACCACAAAAGTCTGAAGTACATCTTTACTCAGAAGGAACTGAACATGAGGCGGAGAAGATGGTTAGAGTTGATCAAGGATTACGACGTGGAGCTTCAGTATCACCCAGGCAAAGCTAACGTGGTAGCAGATGCTCTTAGCAGGAGAGGCAGCACATTTATGTTGACATCACAAAAGCATATCTTAGAAGACCTTCAGGAGATGGGTATCGAGGTTATAATTTCTAGTGAAATAGGAATTCTGATAAGTCTACGAGTTCAATCTGACTGGGTAGATAGGATCAAGGCAGCTCAGGCGCAGGACCCAAGGATTCAGAAGCTCAAGGCAGAATGTGAGTCAGGACTCAGGAAAGAGATAAAAATTCACGAAGATGGTACACTTAGATTTGGATCACACCTATGTGTGCCTAGTGGAGACATCAGACAGGAGGTTATGACAGAAGCCCACAGTTCTCAGTATTCTATACACCCTGGAGGGACCAAGATGTACAAGGATATCAAACAACACTTCTCGTGGAACGAAATAAAGAGAGAGATAGCTAGATTCGTTTTACGTTGCTTGATATGCCAATAAGTGAAGGCAGAACAGCAGAGGCCAGCTGAATTATTGCAACCGCTTCCTATTCCGAAATGGAAATGGAAACATATTACAATGGACTTTGTGACTGGTTTACCGAGATCACCAAGTGGTAAAGATGCTATTTGGGTGATAGTGGACCGGCTTACAAAGGTGGCACATTTTCTTTCCTTCAGAGTAGGGCAATCTACAGAAAAGTTGGCAGAGTTGTATATGCAACAGATAGTCAGGCATCATGGAATCCATGTCAGTATTGTGTCAGACAGAGATACCCGCTTTACATCATATTTCTGGAAGAGTCTACATCATAGTCTGGGTACCAAGTTGAGATTTAGCACGACTTACCATCCACAGACGGACGGGCAATCAGAAAAAACAATTCAGACTTTAGAAGGTATGTTGCGAGCTTGTACCCTAGATTTTGGAGGATCTTGGGAGAGTCACCTACACTTAGTTGAGTTCTCGTACAACAAAAGTTATCAAGCCAGTATCCAGATGGCACCGTTTGAAGCACTATATGGTAAGAAGTGTAGGTCGCCACTGGCATAGGATAATATCGGGAAGAGAAAGATGTTAGGCCCAGAAATGATTGTTCAAATGGATGAAGTGGTTAAGGAAATTAGAGAGCGACTTCGAGTTGCGCAAGATCGGCATCGACATTGGGCGGACCAGCATCGTAGGCCGCTAGAATTTTCTGTTGGGGACCATGTGTTCTTACGAATCTCACCTACTCATGGGGTCATTAGATTTGGCGTTCGCGGGAAGTTGAGTCTATGATACGTGGGCCCATTTGTTATCCTTGATAAGGTAGGCGATGTTGCTTATCGTTTGTCCCTTCCACCTTCGTTACGAGAGGTGCATGATGTGTTTCATGTATCTCAGTTGTGTAGATATGTATCGGACCCAAGCCATATCCTCGATCATTCTGAACTGGTTGTTGGTACCAACCTGTCTTATGAGGAACAACATGTGTCCATTTTGGATCGAAGGGAGAAGATATTCAAGAACCGAACAATTAGCCTTGTCCGAGTTGCTTGGGGTCATCACTCCTTAGGAGAGTCAACGTGGGAACGTGAGGATGATATTCGATCACGGTATCTGCACCTATTTGACTCACAAGGTATATTTCTTTCCGTGTACCTTGATTATCTTAATTCCTCATGCTTATCACCCTATGTGTAGAAATTACTTAATGTCGTAGATTGATAATTATAGATATCTCACTTGCTATTTGACATTGTAAAATAGCTGCTTGCTTAATTGCTTGTACTTAGATTAGTCTAGCTCTGATATTTTTGTCCTGTTTGGATCTGAAATTCCGAGGACGGAATTTTTCTAAAAAGGATGGAGATGTCACTCCCCGTTTCCAGAATACGTATTTTTATACGTGTACTGCTTGAATATATTTATTTAATATTTATCATGCATTTGTTCTGTATTTAAATTCTTCAATTTTGTGCTTATTATTTTGCTGTATTTTATTTTTTGCTTTTAGTTAAAGCTCTTAGTTTATTTGTTCATGTTAAACCAACTTGGTCTAGCTTGGTTCATCATGAGAGGGATGGATAGTCTAGATCTTGTAGGAAGGAATGGGTGGTGGAGATTGACTTGGGCTTGATATTAATACTACTTTACTTTTCTCTCTTTTCATTACTCTCATTTACTTCTCCTTCAACCTCCATTACTCTCCCACCAACCTAGAGAGCTAGGCAAGTACCACTTGCTTCTTGATGGATCTCCAATTTTGTTGTTCCATTGTCTTCCTCTCGAGATTCTTAGACACTCTAGTACTTAGCATTTTTAATTCCCATGGCTCATTATTTGCAGATCTAAGTTTGTTGCATTTTCGGATTTCTTAGGTTTTGATCTAGCTAACCCTGTTATTTTTAAGTTTTGATGGTTCTATGTTGTAGAGAATTTCTTTCTACCTTATTTTGACCTATGGAAGTCCAGATTTGGGCTTGGAATGAAGGGTTTAGGGAGCTTGGAAGCAATGGCTTTTCCTGGTTTTGTCCTCGGAGAATTAGAGAAGAACGTTACTTTAGCCGCATGGCTTTCATGCGGCAAAGTCTTTCGAGCCGCATGAGCGCTGTCTTCCTCTCAGCCGTATGGCTCTGTCGTATAGACCTGATCTTCCCGAGCCGCATCAGATTTGATTTTTCTAGCCGCATAGATCCTGGCCGCTTGGCATCGAGCCACATAAGGATCAGTCCCTTCGACCGTATGTTCTCCTGGCCGCATGAGACCAGAGCCGCATAAGGCTCAGTTCCCATTGCCGTATAGGTTCTGTCTTCCCATTGCCGTATGGGCTTCTGGCCGCAGGCCTTGGCAGCTCTGAGCCGCATGGGACTCGTTTTCCCCCTAGCCGTATATGCATGTTCTCCTGGCCGCATAAGAACTCGTTCCCTTCCAGTCGCATGAGTGCATATTTTTCCAGCCGCATGAGCGTATACTTTTTTCAGCCGCATATGCATATTGTCTCAACCGCATGGCTTGGGTATTCCGAGCCGCATGAGAGCATATTGTCTCCGCCGCATGAACCATATTTTTTTCGGCCGTATGAACTCTAGCCCATAGTGCCTTTTGGCTAATTTTTGTCCCGGATTGATATTGTTTGACATTGATTAACATTTGATTGACATTGATTGTTACTTTGACTAATAATTGATTATTCGTTCCTCGTTGGAACTAAGAGACTGGCTAGTCGTCTTATTGAATTGAATGAGACACGTTCATGTACAAACCATGAATTATTGCGATCGACTAGCCAATCCGAACATTGGCATATGGACACATGTTGACTTCTATTTTTGCAAAAGCAGCATGTGCATCTTACAGTCAAGGCATGATTATTCTGTGGCTAGGATTGATTGTTGCATTACGCTATGTGAGACATACAACCTAGCCGCACAGGCATCGTTGTAGAGTTGTGCATATCGTACTCTGTATGGAAGTACTCATTCTGAATGACCATGATTCACGGTATGGAATTTCAATCAACACATGGACTATTAAGCTAAATAAAATAACGATTGTATGGAGAGAATGGATTCCCGAGTTCTTACATGGCAGCCATCTTGGGGACGATTAGTGCCCGACATGCCGGCTGGTTTCCACAGATACCGTAAATCTGCCACACGGGCAAAGAGCGATATCTGTTTATATTATTTATTGTATATTGATGACGGGTGTCCTGCTGGGACTCGTCTAATTCATGATTGGCGTAATTGATTATTGGATAAACTAGCCTTGCATGTACATAGTAAGAACTGAGGAATCTCGTATTGCATAAATTCTAGGGTAACTTGGAACTCATAGTAGCAAGCTGTAGTAGTTGCATGGTCGCTTAAATTGATTTGTCTGTGCACTGTATCTACTCTGTTAACTACTGAGGAGAGCAGAACGTCAGGACATGACGGGTCAACTTCTGTCCTTGTTTGGTTGGAAAGTTGGCTTGAAGTGTCGTGATGTTGTGCGAACCCAGTAGCGAGCAGAGATCTATTTATCATATTCTTAACTCTTATCACTGGTTCTAATTTCTCATATCGTGCTTCCTTGCGGTACTTGCTATTAGAGGTCTAACCTCTCTGGTTTTGCATGGCCAGATTTAGAGCCAGTTCCCGAGGACTCAGCTTACTTCCACCTCCAAGATGGTCAATACTAGGGAAATAATTGTCGAAGGACACGAGTGGGTCCCTTGTTTCCCTGCTCATTTTACTATTTACTTCACTTTTACCGTTTGGCACCGACTTGTTAGTCGGATTATCTTATACTTACTGTTGCATAATTGTAACTAAATCGGACTGCAGCTGATAACAATTGTACATACCTTGCTATATCATCTGGCTATGTTTTGTACAGCCAGATCTCAAGAATATTTTGACTGAGCGTTTGGGACGCCTTACTGCTTTATCTTACATGTTCTCTATTATTGCTTTTTGTTTGAATGATTGAGACAATAGATGTTGAGTAACCCTAGTAAGACTTTCATGTAGTATACACCCCCTCGTCTTTTAGACAGCATTGATGGTATTATACGGTATTCATCTATCCGTAATACGTAGCTGGCTGAGTCATTTCTCCCGCTCTCCGGTATTCTGGTTCTGGGGCGTGACATAACCCTGTCTCGATATAAGGGCTACTTGGACTACTTGGACAACTGCTAAAGAACTGCTACCTATCTGATCAAGATTGAATCCGTTTTTGTCGTATGAGTCTGTATTTCATATTTAATATAATTTTCATATTATTGAGTCTAGGAATACTTTGTACACCGAGTCGTACTGGTAAATAGGCTATCCCAAAATATTTAAAAAAAAATCCTATGTTTTAAAAATAGCCCATTTTACAAAAGCTCATAACTGCTGAAACTTTTCAAATAAGCCAAAACCAAAATCTGTTTTATAAAACATCCCAAAAATCAATATTGGCCCTAGGGGAATTCGGTCGGAATTCGTTTAGTGTCGTTTGGTTTTTGAACTTGGTCCTCCTGCAGTTACGGATGCAACGGCTATTTGCCGAGATTCTTTTAAAGAGTTCTGCCCGAATTCTGTACGAATTCTGTCAAAATTCTGACTTTAGAAAACCTATAAATAGAGAAGGATTTCAATAATTTCAACTCACTCATTCACTTTCTTATCTCTTCTTTCTAAGCTTAAACGTCTTCCAAAGTGTTCTAAAAGCTTTTATTTTTAAAATTTAAGCCAGTTACAATCCTCTAGTCGATTTGCCAGTATGGTACGGTCTAGAAGTTTCAGAGAGATTGTAATCAGAGGCTTGATTGAAGAATACACTTCACAATTAAAGTTGGTAGAGTACTTCGTATCAAAGCTCGCGTTGTAGAAGTTGCAAGGACTTCGTATGAAAACTTACGGTATTTTCCAATAGTGGATTCAACTGGAAGCTAGAGTTCTTCCGACTGGAATAGTCATCACAAGAGAAAAACCAGTATACATCGCCGTCTTTGCATTTGCTTTCTGATCTATGCCTTTATATTTTACATACTTGTGATATATTATTTGTGATCTTGTTGTTAATATTTTTAATTAGCTAAATTATGTTGCCTACTCTATTCATCCCTCCTCTAGAGTATTACACTTTACAATTTGTTTCTATAATTGGTATCAGAACAGGTTATATAGGTAAAGTGAGGTAACACTGCTATTATATTCTTTATTATTTCAGCTGTTACATAGATCACTGTATAACATATGGCAACTGTAAAATTCACAAGTGAAGGCCAAGCCACAAACAGACCTCCATTGTTTGATGGTACAAATTACATATAGTGGAAAACACGGACGAGTTTCTTTTTGAAATCTCTAGGTTTTGATTTATGGTCTATTGTTATTGATGGCTATAAAAAGCATGCTCGTATTCTTGTTGAAGGCGAGTTGGTTGAGAAATCCCATGACAAGTATACTGAAGCTGAAAAAATAGGCCAGTCTTGACGTACGTGCTATTAATGCTTTGTTTTGTGCCTTAGACATGACTGAATTGAACAGGGTGTCTACGTGCAAAATATCAAATGAAGTATGAAAATTTCTCGAAGTGACTCATGAAGGCACGACGCAACTCAAGGAGTCAAAATTAGTAGACTTACTCAGGAGTATGAGACATTCAAAATGAAGTCAAATGAATACGTCAATCAGATGTTTACAAAATTTTTGGATATTGTAAATCCTCTATCTTCATTAGGCAAGGAATACAATAACCATGAGAAGATTCCAAACTTCTACGAGGTCTCACGAAAAACTGGATTCTGAAGCCTACGACAATCATTGAAGGGAACGATCTCACAACTATGTCTCTGGAAACACTAATAGGTAAGCTACTCACTCACGAGCTAGAACTTCAAGACTTTGAAGATGTTGTACGGAAGGAGAAGTCGATCGTTTTCAAAGCTCAACATAGAAGAACTGTCGAAGATAATTTTGACGACAGTGACTCTGACTCTGAAGATCAAGCTCTCATAGTAAGAAAGTTCAAGAAGTTCATAAGATTTAATAGAAGAACAAAGGATCACTATAGCAACAGCAGCAACAACGAAGAAGATCCTATCTGCTACGGTTGCAAGAAGAAAGGACATATGAAGAAGGAATGTCCAACAGCATCATCAGCAACCAAAAAAAGCAACAAGTATGATGATTTTACCTTTGAGCAATTAGGTGAAGCCTTTAGTGATCTCTTAGGTGATTACAGAAAACTGCATACTAAATACCAAAACTCTAAGAAGGTACTCAAGGAGTACAAAGGTGAAATAGGAAGACTTACCGACCTACTAGCTGAGGTTAGAAGTAATGATAATTCTAGTGAGGTAGGTAAGCTTTCTTCTGTTAAGCTGTTACTACATAAGACCACAAGACTATCCGAAGAGAAAGACAGGACCATTACCCAATTAGAGGAAGATCTACTCAAAGAAAAGAAGAGTCTTCACAAGCACTTATCAGGAATGATACACTTACTGCTGATTCTACTGCATTGTATGACACTTCCAAAAAGTTGAAAATTAGATTAGAAAAACAACCTGAGCTAGCTGCTTCCTATCCTAACACGTGTCACTTACCGAAACATCGAAACACTGTCAAACCCAACACTGTCTGACCAAATCAAATCAAACCTCTGCCCAAGAAGACTAACAGGCATGCATTCTTTTATACTAAAAAACCAAGATCTACCAATCATGTACAACACACTGCATTCAACTGTCACTCCCCGTTCCCAGAATAAAGTATTTTATACGTGTACTTCTTGAATGTACTTATTCAATATTCATCATGCATTTATTCTGTATTTAAATTCTTCAAATTTGCGCTTATTAATTTTTTTGTATTTTATTTTTCTGCTTTTCTTGGCTCTTGGTTCATTTCGGTTCATGGGAAACCAACTTGGTTCGGTTTGGTTCAATATGGAAAGGAATGGATGGCTTGGATTTGGTGGAGAGAATGAACGGTGGAGATCCACTTGACCTTGATATAAAAGTTCTTTTTCCACTCTCTCTCTTCATTCATTCACATTTACTCCTCCACCAAACCCTAACCCATTTGGAGAGGTAAGTACATCTTGCACACCATGAGGGATTTCATGCATCCCTAATTATTTTTAGTTTATGTTATTCATCTTCTCTTCCTCTACAAGTTTAGGTCTTGAAGTTTTTGTTTTCCATGGATGGTTGAATGTAGATCTAAGTTTTAAGTTTTGGTTTTCATAGTTTTGGTTTTCATATGAAATTTAGGGTTTTGATCTATCAAACATTGTTGTTTTCGAAATTAAGTGGTTCCATGTTGTAGAGAATTTAATTCTACTAAAGTTTGGCTTTTGAAAAGTTAGATTTCGATTTATTTTGTGGAAGTTATGGCAAAAAGTATTTTGGTTCGTTCCTATATTCATCTGCAGCACGAACAGCATGTCGCAGAAGGCGCATGTCGCAGTAGGCGCATGTTGCAATGAGGCGTATGTCGCAGAAGGCACACAGCATGTCGCAGAAGGCGCATGTCGCAGTAGGCGCATATTGCAATGAGGCGCATATCGCGGAAGGCACACAGCATGTCGCAGAAGACGCATGTCGCAGTAGGCGCATGTTGCAATGAGGCGCATGTTGCGGAAGGCACACAACATGTCGCAGAAGGCACATGTCGCAGTAGGCGCATGTTGCAATGAGGCGCATGTCGCGGAAGGCACACAGCATGTCACAGTAGCCGCATATCATGTCGCGCATGAGCCGCATTAAGGCGCATGTCGCAGTAGGCGCATGTTGCATGAGGCGCATGTCGCGGTAGGCGCATATCATGTCGCAGTTGAGCCACATGAGGCGCATGTCGCGGTAGGCGCATATCATGTCGCAGTTGAGCCACATGAGACGCATGTCGCGATAGGCGCATATCATGTCGCACTTGAGCCACATGAGGCATATATCATGTCGCAGTAGGCGCATATAGTGTCGCAGTTGCATGCATGTCGCAGAATAGGCCGTATATGCATAATTTGGTTGTTTCTGACTGTTATATGTCCTAATTAACTGAATTGTGGCTAGAATTTCTTTCAACTCCCAACATGAATTTGTTGATCTTTTCCTTGGATTCAAGAATATATTACCAACTATTTTATACTAGTTATGGACTCGACCATGATTAATACTAATTTGACTTTTATGCCTTGTCATGAATTGACCCCGACTGTTACTTGACTAATAATTGATCATGCATTCCTTGTTGGAACTAAGAGACTGGCTAGTCGTCTTATTGAATTGAATGAATGAGACACGTTCATGCAATGAACTATTATACTCGATTAGCCGATCCCGAATATTGGCATACAGGCACATGCAGGCTTCAAATTATTCATTTTTATTTATTTCTTTATCTTACAAAAATAGCATGTGTACTTTATGGTCAAGACATGATTACTCCGTGGTTAGATTTGATTGTTGCATTAAGCTATGTAAGACCTATAACATAGCCGTACGGGTATCGTTGTAGAGTTGCGCATATCGTACCCCGTACGAAGGTACTCATTTGAATGACCATGATCCACGGCATGGAACTTCACTCAACGTAGAGACTATTAAGTTAAATAAAATAATGATGGCATGGAGAGAATGGATTCCCGAGTTCTTACATTACATTCCCCTTGGGACTATTAAGTGCCCGACGGGCCGGCTGGTTCCCACAGATACGGTAAATCTGTCACACGGGCAGGGAACGGTATCTGCTTATATTATTGTACATGCTATAACGGCGGGCGTCCCGCTGGGACTTGTCTAACTACATGATTGGCGCAATTGATTGATTGGATAGACTAGCCTTGCTTGCACATAGTAAGAACTGAGGAATCCCTAATTGCATAATTCTAGGATAACTTGGGACTCACAATAGCAAGCCGTAGGAATTGATTGGCCGTTCAAAGATGATTTGTTTGTGTATTGTATCTACTCTGTTGCCTAACTAAGATGATCAGAATGTCAGGGCGTGACGGGCCAACTTCTGTCCTTGTTTGGTTGGGAGGTTGGTTCGAAGTGTCGTGATGTTATGTGAATCCTAGTGGAAAGCAGAGATCTATTATTATATTCTCTTATTACTGGTTTTAATTCCTCATATCGTGCTTCCTTGTGGTACTTGCTATTGGAGGTCTAACCTCTCTGGTTTTGCATGGCCAGATTTAGAACCGGTTCCCGAGGACTCAGCTTACTTCCACCTCCAAGATGGTCAATACTAGAGGAATGATCGCAGGAGGACTCGAGTGGGTTCCTTACTTCCCCGCTCATTTTGTTACTTGCTTTATATTTTGCCGTTTGGCACCGACATGTTAGTCGGATTGTCTTGTACTTACCCTTACATAATTGTAATTAAGTCAGACTACAGCTGATAATAATTGTGAATATGTTGCTATATCATCTGGCTATATTTTGTAAAGCCAGATCTCAAGAACATTTTGACTGAGCGTTTGAGACGCCTTACTGCTTTATCTTACATGTTCTCTATTTCTGTTTCTTATTTGAATGATTGAGACAATAGATATGAAGTGACCATAGTGAGACTTTCATGTAGTATGTACCCCCCTCGTCTTTTAGACAGCATTGATCGTATTATACGGTATTCATCTACCCGTAATACGTAGCTGGCTGAGTCATTCCCCCGCTCTCCAGTATTCTGGTTCTGGGGCGTGACAAGGTTTTAGTGGTGGCCCATGCAGGTCTGATTTCAGACTTGTGGGGTGTTTTGATTTATAGGATGTCTCAATCACACGTGTTTCTCCCTTGATCTCATAATTCGTTATTCTTAACCCTTGCTTGACATTCTGGTATCCTTTGACTTCATTGATCCTTCATGTCCGGTTGCTTGATTGTTCTCTTGTCCCTTTTCTTAGGGGCACCTCGTCCGCACCTGTCAGAGCTGGACAGCAACAATATGGACAGCAACATGGACAACCTGACCCTGTTGGTCAACAACAAGGGCCGGTACTAACTCAAGAGGCCACCCAGGAAGAAGTGATAGTGGAACCAGCGGCTGGGTCGCAGTATCCGGATGTTCCACCACCACCGACTGTTCCACCTACCCAAGTAGACACACCAGCCCTTCTGGAGATCATGAGAGGAATGATGGCTACTCAGCAACATCAGATGTTGTCCCAGCAATGCATGCACACTCAGCTACAAGAGCAGAATGTGCTACTCAACCAAGGATTGCAGACAGCATTGGAAAGAGGGGCAAGGCCAGATTCAGGAGCATCAGCCAGGTTTTGCAAGTACAACCCCCGCCGTTTCGAGGGCACGGAGGATGCCATCTCAGCAGATGCATGGCTTAAGGATATGGAGGCTATTCTGACAGCAGCTAAGGTACCAGCAGAAGAACGTGTGGATCTAGTAAAGTTATTACTTCAGGATCTCGCACGTGATTAGTGGGAATCAGAGGAAGTGGGCATCAGACGTCCTGTGGCTTGGGACGATTTTACAGCAAGATTCAAGACCAAGTACTATGGAGTTGTGGCACGGTTTGAGCTACAACAGAAGTTTATCAGCCTCAGGCAGGCTGGCAAGACTGTAGATGCTTATGCAGCGGAGTTCTGCAGATTGAGTAGATTCGCCCCAGAGATGGTAGCAACAGAGAGCCAGAGGGCCATGAGGTTTCAGCAAGGGTTTCATCTTGAACTCTTGTAATTGATAGAGGGGCACAATTACCAGACTTTTGATGAGATATTGACGGCGACTCGAAGACATGAGATCACCATTCAGAGGCTTGCAGTAAGGACTGGGGGTCAGAAGAGATCCCATAGTCAGATTGAAGGAGGAGGGGGAGCAGCACACCGAACAACAACACCATCCACTGGCATTCGTATCCACGATGTGGCGATACGAGGACCAGCACCACCCAGGCAGCAGCAACAGCAACAGAGGAAGAACTAGCAACCCCCAGTGGGCTGTACTTATTGTGGGAAGATAGGACACACTAGAGATGTGTGTCGGACATTGAATGGACTATGTCTGATATGTGGAAATCCAGACCATCGGGTTACCACATGTCCCATGAATTCGAGGTCAGGAGGACCAGGGCAGCAGTTTCCTGCTCTGCCAGCACCAGGGGCAGGCCAGTATCGAGGACTAGCAATAGCCGTTAGGCCGTTGGCACAGCGTCCGCAGGCTCAGATGTTTCGGCAGCAGGGACCGCCGATGCAGTAACACCAGCATAGACCACCCCAGCATCATCAAGAAAGGGGCCAGCAGCAGCATCAGGCTAGGCCGCAGCATGGGAATCGGCAAGGAGGTCGAGGGCAGGCATTCACTCTGTCCTTGGAGGAGGCATTGGCATCGGGAGATGTTGTGGCAGGTAACATTCTCGTCGCCTCATATCCCGCAGTAGCATTGTTTGATTCGGGAGCATCCCATTCATTTATATCTGTATAATTTACGACACGGCTAGGAATGGAGTTCGAGGCATTGCCAGGGAGGTTGAATATACTCACTGGCAATGGGCTCGTAGGAGTTAGTAGAGTTATTCTAGCGTGTAGCATTGTAGTTTGTGGCCATTCCTTACCCGCCCGGTTGATAGAATTTTCTGTCGGAAATTTCGACGTTATCTTAGGCATGGACTGGCTGAAAGACAATCATGCGACAATAGATTGTCGTAGAGAGAGTGTATCTTTTGATATTCCAGGCATGAAGAGGTTCACCTTAGTCAGATCAGCGGCAACTCAGCAGGAGCAGGGAATAGTAGCGGCAATGGAAGAAGTTCAGATTCCGAAGGTAGTTGAAGAATTTCTGGATGTATTTCCCGAAGAACTTCCAGGTCTACCCCCGGTTAGGGATATTGAGTTCAGCATAGAATTGGCACCAGGAACTAAACCAATATCAGATCGAGTTTACAGAATGGCGGATTTAGAGCAGGCCAAGGTATATCAGCATATAGAGGAATTGAAGGAGAAGAAGTTCATCCAAGCTAGCGTATCACCGTGGGCAGCACCAGTGGTACTTGTGGGGAAGAAGGATGGGTCATCCAGATTGTGCATTGACTACAGGAAGCTTAACGCGGCAACAGTGAAGAACAAGTACCCACTATCCAGGATCGACGACTTATTTGATCAGTTGAGCAAAGCTAGAGTTTTCTCCAAGATAGATCTTCGTTCAGGGTACCATCAGGTGAGGGTTCGGAAGGAAGATATTCCCAAAACAGCATTTAGGTCGAAGTATGGGCATTATGAATTCTTAGTAATGCCGTTTGGTTTGACCAATGCTCCTGCGATATTCATGGATTTGATGAATCGCATCTTTATGCCATACTTAGATCAGTTTGTCATTGTATTTCTTGACGACATTCTCGTATATTCTGCCAGTGAAGAGAAGCATGAAGACCACCTCATGAAAGTGTTACAGGTTCTGAGAGAGAACCAGTTGTATGCCAAGCTCAGTAAGTGTGAGTTTTGGTCGGATCATATTTTATTTTTGGGTCATATCGTATCAGGAGCAGGAGTAGCAGTAGATCCCAAGAAGATAGAAGCAGTAGAGAGTTGGCCAGTACCCAAGACCGTAGCAGATGTACGGAGTTTCTTAGGATTGGCAGGATATTACAGAAGGTTTGTGTCAGACTTTGCAAGGCTTTCAGCACCCATGACCCGCTTGACCCGGAAGGATATACCATTTGTTTGGTCGGCAGAATATCAGGCATCATTCGAGACTTTGAAGCAGAAGTTGATATCAGCGCCTATTCTTACATTACCAGTTGGACCCAGAGGTTTTACAGTATATTGTGATGCGTCAGGTAAAGGACTTGGATGTGTCCTTATGCAGCATGGGAAGGTGATAGCATATGCATCTAGGCAGCTTCGGGACCACGAGAAGAATTACCCAACTCATGATTTGGAGTTAGCAGCAGTAGTGTTTGCTCTGAAGCTATGGAGGCATTACTTATATGGTGACCGAGTGGAGATGTACACAGATCATAAAAGTCTGAAGTACATCTTTACCCAGAAGGAGCTGAACATGAGACAGAGAAGATGGTTAGAGTTGATCAAGGATTATGACGTGGAGCTTCAGTATCATCCAGGCAAGGCTAATTTAGTAGCAGACGCTCTTAGCAGGAGAGGCGGCGTATTTATGTTGACAACACAGAAGCATATCTTAGAAGACCTTCAGGAGATGGGCATCGAAGTTATACTTCCTGGTGATATAGGAGTTTGTAACGCCCCAGTCCCAAAATACGTAGGACTAGGAACATAGACATGCCAGCTGTATTCATATGAAGTACGTAGGTCTCGTATGAATACATAAGCTGTAAAATACAGTAATCTAAGACAAACTAATCTCATCCACAATAATAATATAAATCAACTTGAATATTTATGATACAATCGTTGGGCGGAGACAAAGTCCACTACCAACTATCACAATAAAAGAAATGTACATGAATCAAAAAATGGAAAGACGAACCAAGCGCAATCGTCTTCGGAAGAATGGAGAAGACCACGGCCTTGGCTAGGATACCTGCGGAAAAACATGAACACACACCTGGGGAAAAACCAGGTCCTCAGAGGGACGTAACAAGATACATAATAACAATACCATGATGAACTGTAAATGATACATGATAAAGAAAAGACCACATGCTCCAACACAATGGAACCTAACCATCTAGGTGTAATGCAAGTCGAAAACTATACTGGAACGTATAAGTGGGTAGGAATAAAGCATAGCATCCACTAGAGGCTTTCGCATGAACTAGTATATGTCTCTGACCGTATCTGACGACGTGGTCAGGGCCGTGCAATGGATATATCTCCTAGTTCATACTTTGCATCGCTAGCATACCTCCTGACCGTATCTGACGACGTGGTCAGGGCCGTACAATGGATATATCCTCTAGCGACACACCCATAACAGGGAAACCATGAACCCATAACCGGGCAATCTAGAAGGCTTTGGGCTAGCTCATACGTCCCAGTAGTTTTCCCTGCCCATGTATCACACAAGTCATATCCATGTCTTGGCGATCCATATCTCTATGCAAGTCGCTATCTAGACTCCGCTAATCCATAAATGAACCGACACACGAACCGCCCGTATCGGTAGCAAGTCGAATACGTAGGTTCGTGTCGACTCAATGATCCTCACTCATGTGTCATGTATGAGACGTGTCAACAAGTCAAAGAAGTTATGAGTCATAACTTCATCACACCGGAAAAGTCCGCTACCACATATGGTCCACACACACACACACATACGCATACACGCAAACATCGATATACATATCGATGGCACCCAAGTCATACTTGGACATACTCTTAATAATGTAAAAACACTAGCAACATATAAAATATCATGAATCAAATGTAAGTACAAGATGGCAAGGTATCTTGCCTGTTACGACGCCTGGTGAGCTGTCTGGTGGGCTGCGATGATCAAGATGGCACGGCTGCGACTTTGGTGTAACAACTATACAAGGGAGCCTCTGTTGGTGACACGATCAGTTCCATTAGGTCCGGAATGGTCAGAATAGTTAAGGTCGACATAGGGTAGTATAGAATTGATAAAAGGATAGGAAAGATGGGCTGAATCACGAGATGGAGAAAGCCGTAGGAAGTCAAATAATATATTTAGTTTTTAGAAAATATTTTATAATACTTAAAACATAAATTTTTAGTCAAAATATGTTTTCAAACAAATATCCCAAAATCGGAAGTCATTTTAGGGCGAACTCTACGTTTGGTCAACGTAGTGTTTTAGGTAAAAACTCTAGATTTGTAAAATAGAATATTTAGTTAAAAAGTTATATTTTTATTAATTAAATATTAAAATCTAGAATCATAATATATTTAAGGCTAAAATCTAGTTTGAAGCCAATGCAGGCCAAAATCTCTATTTTTATAGATTTTGCAAAATATTACATATCTTTTATAATAGCACTAGATATTTAAGTAATAAAGCCTTTTTAGTTACAATAATTTAATTAACTACTTAAAAATCCCAAAAATTCTTTTTAGTGCAAAATAATATTCTTAACTTGATATAAAATACTTTAGATAAATACTTCAAAAAATCACAAAAATCGTATTTAGCTAACTATAAACTTGTAAAAATATACTGTATAGATGGAGAAACTATATTTTATTATTTAGATAATATTCAAAAAATACTAGAAATTATTTTATAATAAGAAGCTATATTTAAAATTAGCTACTAAATAATAATAATAATAATAATAATAATAATAATAATGATAATGATAACAACAAAAATAATGATCTTCCTAATAATAATGATGATAATTATAATAATAATACTTAATAATAATATCAACAGCACATTACACAATGGAACCCAAAATCAAAGTAATCCCACAAACCAAAAATAATAATAATGATATAAAGAAACAACAAAAAAAATATAAGGTTACTACTTGCTCTTCTCCCTGAGGGAGATTAGAAAAGACAAAGAAAAAAAACGAAAAGGAAAAGGAAAGGGAAAGAAGGAGAGGGAAGGAGACGGGAGAGAGAGAAGTAGATCGAGAGAGAGAAGGAGCGGAAGAGGGGAAAGCGGAAAGAGCCGGACTAGGGGGAGACTCAGATCCTGGCGGAGGGTCGGAAGCTCGGGACGGAGCTCGCGGCCAGGCGAACTCGGCCGACGGCGCGAGGAGGAAGTAGGAGGAAGGGAAGATCTGGTGGAGTCGGGCGGTGCTAGGGCTAGGCGGCGGCTAAGTGAGGAGCTCGCCTGGGGTTTCAGGGCTGGCTCGGTCGACGTCGCCGAACGCGGGGCGGTCGCGCGGCGAGCGGCGGATGGAAGGGACGGGCGGCGGTTCCCGGTGATGGGACGACGCGGATGGAGGGAGACAGCGCGGCGTTGAAGCAGTGGAGGTCGTGCACGGAGGGAACGGAGGGCTGGACTGGCCGTGCGCCGGCGAGGCGGCACGAGCTCGGGACGGTCGGCGGCGCTCGGCCACAGCGAAGGTGAGGCATGTGCTTAAATTAGGGTTTTATCTTTCTGTTTTTGGTTGGTTTGGGCTGTTGGCGGAGGATTGGGTTTTTTTTTCCGGCCGGTGGCCGTGAGCGGTGAGGCAAAGTTGGTGTGTTTTGGTGTTCGGTCGGGATGGGTTGGCTAGTCGAGGAGGAGTCGACGTGAGGAGGTCGGTGGTTTGTAGGGGTTGTGGTGGCGGTGTTCTGGCGATAAGGTGGTTGTGGTCGGTCGCGGTGTTGGTACTGGTGGTGGTTTGGTAGGCGGTGGTGAGGGGGATGACTATGGTCGTGGCGATGGTGGTGGCAGCGGGTGGTGTCGGGGTTGAGGTTGGCGGCCGAGTTTGGGCGGTCAGGTGACGGTGGCGGAGTCCGGGTGATAGTTGGGGCGTCGATAGGCTGTAGTGATGGGACGGACACGGGGATGATGGTGGTTGTGGTCTCTCGGTGGTCGTCGAGTTGGCAGGGACCAACGAGGGTTGCGCGGTGGCTGGCGAAGAAGGTGTAGGCTAGGTGTAGAACGTCGTGTCGGAATTGTCGACACGAAGAGGAAGGATGCAATATAGTTGTAACTATGGAATAAGATGCTGGTCACGGACACGATGCACTCATATTATGGTAGAATTTTGAAGGAATATTGTGGAGAAATATTAGAGGAGTACCCGCCTATTTATAGGATGTGGGAATTCTCAATTAGATAGGATTTATGATTCATTTAAATCTAATTAGATAATTCAAAATTAAATCAATAATTCAAATCCAAATCAAATTTAAATTCCAGTAAATCTAAATCTAGTTTAATTATAGATAATGCACAAATTATACTGTCAATTTAAATAAAATTTAATCCAAGTTTACATTATCACAAAAATTTCAAATTATCTTTTCAATAAATAATTAAATAATTAAATTTCGAAAAATAAAGAAATATTTTAAATATTTGAAATACCTTTTGAAAATAAATAAAATGTAATTAGTTTCAAAAACCAACATATACATGAATCTATTTTCATGTTCCTTGCATACGAAAAATATTAATATAAATAATATTTTTGAAATCAATAGCCATATTTGTATAATAAATGAAATAACTTTTTAAAAAATAAATAAATAAATAAATAAATAAATAAATAAATAAAACATATGTTTTTGGCAAGTAATTGCTATGACACTAAATATAGGTATTTTGAAAACTATATTACGTAAATAAAATCGAAAAAAATGTTTTCTAAAGGTATGTACGCTTGTACATATTCGCACTCGTCGAGCCATTTCGAAAATGATATTTCGCGCACGACGTACAATACGACTATGCGACATACGATACAAAAATTTTAAATCGGTACAAATTTAATAAAAAAAAAATAGTAGAAATTTAGAGGTTTTACATCCTACCCAACTTACAAGAATTTCGTCCTCGAAATTAAGAATAAGTAGGGGGTTGAGAGGGCACAATGGTATATTGATAAGGAAATATGATCAAGTCATCAGGCGTGGTAAGGAGACTACGTTTAACACAAACGTGCAGTTAAGAAGTTTGTGATTTCGATATCTATGAAAAGGATTCATGGATATGGAATCAAATGAGGGTCACTAGTTAAGGCGATAAGATCATGATAACATGAATTTAGGAAATAGGAAGGGGTCGAGTAGATCAAAAGAGATAATCTAGGGACTTGGGAGGGATGGTTCGACGGGGAAGGTGCATGGTAATTATCTAGGTTGAGGGCACGAAATAAAACGATGATTGGAATCATTTTCAAATTTCATGGAAGGTAGCGATAATAGATATGGTATCGGTGAGTAGTTCAAAGCGAGGATATAGTTACCTTGGTTGGTCCATGGCTAACTAGATGGTAGGGCAACTAAGGGTGATACTTGGGTCTATCTATCAAGTGCGAGCCTTCGTCTAAATAGGTGAAAGACGAAAACCAATATGAGTCCAAAGAAGTTGTTTCCGATTGCCAATACGTGGTTCAAAGGCGAGCGAGTAAAAAGAATTGCCAAGGCTATTGTGGATGGGACTTCTAGAGGACAAGTTTAGCTATGTCCCTATCCACATAGAACGATAATTAAAAGCGAACCAAAGTGCAATAGGTTGATCAGACCATCATGCACCGGTTCTGATTAGACAATATGTTAGTGGGTGCGCACCCAATAAAATATGTCATGATCAAGCTCGATAAGGGAATAAGCTTGCAAAACTTGAGCTAAACTAGCAGCATAGGATAGTCAAAATTAGTAAAAGCATGGGCACGATTAATATTGAAAGAAGTGGAACTAGTTCAAACTTCTCAAGAATCTAGTTATGTCCTAGGTTGGTACCTATACAGTTGCCCTAGGGTTTACTTGTCTAAGGCTTGGTTAAGGCCATAAGGAAGGTTGGTCATAAGGGGTTCTACCCAACTTACAAGAATTAAACTAGGGGTGTTAGGACAATGGGTCAAGTCTACCTAGTATGGATTACCTTTCTAACCAACATCAAGCACGAAAAGAAGGATAAGAATTAACGGTAGAGGGAATCAAGCAAGATGCAAATCGAGGAGTCAAGCAAGAAGGCAGTCAAGTGTGTGGATGAGATCCTAGACTCTAATCCTATACGCAGGCTTGCTTGGTACGGTAAAGTAACCAAACAATTTATCTTGACCTGCATGGGCCACCACAAAAATATGTAACGCCCCAGTCCCAAAATATGTAGGACTAGGAACGTAGACATGCCAGCTGTATTCATACAAAGTACGTAGGTCTCGTATGAATACATAAGCTGTAAAATACAGTAATCCAAGACAAACTAATCTCATCCACAATAATAATATAAATCAACTTGAATATTTATGATACAATCGTTGGACGGAGACAAAGTCCACTACCAACTATCACAATGAAAGAAATGTACATGAATCGAAACATGGAAAGACGAACCAAGCGCAATCGTCTTCGGAAGAATGGAGAAGACCACGGCCTTGGCTAGGATACCTGCAGAAAAACATGAACACACACCTGGGGAAAAACCAGGTCCTCAGAGGGACGTAACAAGATACATAATAACAATACCATGATGAACTGTAAATGATACATGATAAAGAAAAGACCACATGCTCCAACACAATGGAACCTAACCATCTAGGTGTAATGCAAGTCGAAAACTATACTGGAACGTATAAGTGGGTAGGAATAAAGCATAGCATCCACTAGAGGCTTTCGCATGAACTAGTATATGTCTCTGACCGTATCTGACGACGTGGTCA
The DNA here is from genome assembly GCA_029216955.1 of Iris pallida. Lineage (NCBI taxonomy): Eukaryota > Viridiplantae > Streptophyta > Magnoliopsida > Asparagales > Iridaceae > Iris > Iris pallida. Next base: position 3,497,808 of record JANAVB010042820.1, on the reverse strand, counting down.
GGGCCGTGCAATGGATATATCCCCTAGTTCATACTTTGCATCGCTAGTACACCTCCTGACCGTATCTGACGACGTGGTCAGGGCCGTGCAATGGATATATCCTCTAGCGACACACCCATAACAGGGAAACCATGAACCCATAACCGGGCAATCTAGAAGGCTTTGGGCTAGCTCATACGTCCCAGTAGTTTTCCCCACCCATGTATCACACAAGTCATATCCATGTCTTGGCGATCCATATCTCTATGCAAGTCGCTATCTAGACTCCGTTAATCCATAAATGAACCGACACACGAACCGCCCGTATCGGTAGCAAGTCGAATACCTAGGTTCGTGTCGACTCAATGATCCTCACTCATGTGTCGTGTATGAGACGTGTCAACAAGTCAAAGAAGTTATGAGTCATAACTTTATCACACCGGGAAAGTCCGCTACCACATATGGTCCACACACACACACACATACGCACACACACAAACATCGATATACATATCGATGGCACCCAAGTCATACTTGGACATACTCTTACTAATGTAAAAACACTAGCAACATATAAAATATCATGAATCAAATGTAAGTACAAGATGGCAAGGTATCTTGCCTGTTGCGACGCCTGGTGAGCTGTCTGGTGTGCTGCGATGATCAAGATGGCACGGCTGCGACTTTGGTGTAACAACTATACAAGGAAGCCTCTGTTGGTGACACGATCAGTTCCATTAGGTCCGGGATGGTCAGAATAGTTAAGCTCGACATAGGGTAGTATAGAATTGATAAAAGGATAGGAAAGATGGGCTGAATCACGAGATGGAGAAAGCCGTAGGAAGTCAAATAATATATTTAGTTTTTAGAAAATATTTTATAATACTTAAAACATAAATTTTTAGTCAAAATATGTTTTCAAACAAATATCCCAAAATCGGAAGTCATTTTAGGGCGAACTCTACGTTTGGTCAACGTAGTGTTTTAGGTAAAAACTCTAGATTTGTAAAATAGAATATTTAGTTAAAAAGTTATATTTTTATTAATTAAATATTAAAATCTAGAATCATAATATATTTAAGGCTAAAATCTAGTTTGAAGCCAATGCAGGCCAAAATCTCTATTTTTATAGATTTTGCAAAATATTACATATCTTTTATAATAGCACTAGATATTTAAGTAACATAGCCTTTTTAGTTACAATAATTTAATTAACTACTTAAAAATCCCAAAAATTCTTTTTAGTGCAAAATAATATTCTTAACTTGATATAAAATACTTTAGATAAATACTTCAAAAATTCACAAAAATCGTATTTAGCTAACTATAAACTTGTAAAAATATACTGTATAGATGGAGAAACTATATTTTATTATTTAGATAATATTCAAAAAATACTAGAAATTATTTTATAATAAGAAGCTATATTTAAAATTAGCTACTAAATAATAATAATAATAATAATAATAATAATGATAATGATAACAACAAAAATAATGATCTTCCTAATAATAATGATGATAATTATAATAATAATACTTAATAATAATATCAACAACACATTACACAATGGAACCCAAAATCAAAGTAATCCCACAAACCAAAAATAATAATAATGATATAAAGAAACAACAAAAAAAATATAAGGTTACTGCTTGCTCTTCTCCCTGAGGGAGATTAGAAAAGACAAAGAAAAAAAAACGAAAAGGAAAAGGAAAGGGAAAGAAGGAGAGGGAAGGAGACGAGAGAGAGAGAAGTAGATCGAGAGAGAGAAGGAGCGGAAGAGGGGAAAGCGGGAAGAGCCGGACTAGGGGAGACTCAGATCCTGGCGGAGGGTCGGAAGCTCGGGGCGGAGCTCGCGGCCAGGCGAACTCGGCCGACGGCGTGAGGAGGAAGTCGGAGGAAGGGGAGATCCGGTGGAGTCGGGCGGTGCTAGGGCTAGGCGGCGGCTAAGTGAGGAGCTCGCCGGGGGTTTCAGGGCTGGCTCGGTCGGCGTCGTCGGACGCGGGGCGGTCGCGCGGCGAGCGGCGGATGGAAGGGACGGGCGGCGGTTCCCGGTGACGGGGCGACGCGGATGGAGGGAGACAGCACGGCGTCGAAGCAGTGGAGGTCGTGCGCGGAGGGAACGGAGGGCTGGACTGGCCGTGCGCCGGCGAGGCGGCACGAGCTCGGGACGGTCGGCGGCGCTCGGCCACAGCGAAGGTGAGGCATGTGCTTAAATTAGGGTTTTATCCTTCTATTTTTGGTTGGTTTGGGCTGTTGGCGGAGGATTGGGTTTTTTTTCCGGCCGGTGGCCGTGAGCGGTGAGGCAAAGTTGGTGTGTTTTGGTGTTCGGTCGGGATGGGTTGGCTAGTCGAGGAGGAGTCGACGTGAGGAGGTCGGTGGTTTGTAGGGGTTGTGGTGGTAGTGTTCTGGCGATAAGGTGGTTGTGGTCGGTCGCGGTGTTGATGCTGGTGGTGGTTTGGTAGGCGGTGGTGAGGGGGATGACTATGGTCGTGGCGATGGTGGTGGCAGTGGGTGGTATCGGGGTTGAGGTTGGCGGCCGAGTTTGGGCGGTCAGGTGACGGTGGCGGAGTCCGGGTGATGGTTGGGGCGTCGATAGGCTGTAGTGATGGGACGGACACGGGGATGATGGTGGTTGTGGTCTCTCGGTGGTCGTCGAGTTGGCAGGGACGAACGAGGGTTGCGCGGTGGTTGGCGAGGAAGCTGTAGGCTAGGTGTAGAAGGTCGTGTCGGGATTGTCGACACGAAGAGGAAGGATGCAATATAGTTGTAACTATGCAATAAGATGCTGGTCACGGACACGATGCACTCATATTATGGTAGAATTTTGGAGGAATATTGTGGAGAAATATTGGAGGAGTACCTGCCTATTTATAGGATGTGGGAATTCCCAATTAGATAGGATTTATGATTCATTTAAATCTAATTAGATAATTCAAAATTAAATCAATAATTCAAATCCAAATCAAATTTAAATTCCAGTAAATCTAAATCTAGTTTAATTATAGATAATGCACAAATTATACTGTCAATTTAAATAAAATTTAATCTAAGTTTACATTATCACAAAAATTTCAAATTATCTTTTCAATAAATAATTAAATAATTAAATTTCGAAAAATAAAGAAATATTTTAAATATTTGAAATACCTTTTAAAAATAAATAAAATGTAATTAGTTTCAAAAACCAACATATACATGAATCTATTTTCATGTTCCTTGCATACGAAAAATATTAATATAAATAATATTTTTGAAATCAATAGCCATATTTGTATAATAAATGAAATAACTTTTTAGAAAAATAAATAAATAAATAAATAAATAAAACATATGTTTTTGGCAAGTAATTGCTATGACACTAAATATAGGTATTTTGAAAACTATATTACGTAAATAAAATCGAAAAAAATGTTTTCTAAAGTTATGTACGCTCGCACACATTCGCACTCGTCGAGCCATTTCGAAAATGACATTTCGCGCACGACGTACAATACGACTATGCGACATACGATACAAAAATTTTAAATCGGTACAAATTTAATAAAAAAAATAGTAGAAATTTAGGGGTTTTACAGAGTTCTAACAAGTTTACAAGTTCAATCTGATTTGGTAGACAGGATCAAGGCAGCTCAGGCACAAGACCCAAGGATTCAGAAGCTTAGGGCAGAATGTGAGTCGGGACTCAGGAAGGAGATGAGAATTCATGAAGACGGTACACTTAGGTTTGGATCACGTCTATGTGTGCCTAGTGGAGATATCAGACAGGAGGTTATGACAGAGGCTCACAGTTCTCAGTATTTTATTCACCCTGGAGGGACCAAGATGTACCAAGATATCAAGCAACATTTCTGGTAGAACGGGATGAAGAGAGAGATAGCTAGATTTGTTTCCCGTTGCTTGGTATGTCAGCAAGTGAAGGCAGAACAGCAGAGGCCAGCTTGATTATTGCAACCGCTTCCTATCCCGGAATGGAAATGGGAGCATATTACAATAGACTTTGTGACCGGTTTACCGAGATCACCAAGTGGTAAGGATGCTATTTGGGTGATAGTGGACCGACTTACGAAGGTGGCACACTTTCTTTCTTTCAGATTAGGACAATCTACAGAAAAGTTGGCAGAATTGTATATGCAACAGATAGTCAGGCAGCATGGAGTCCCTGTCAGTATTGTGTCGGATCGAGATACCCGCTTTACATCACATTTCTGGAAAAGCTTACATCACAGTCTGGGTACCAAGTTAAGATTTAGCACGGCTTACCATCCGCAGACGGATGGGCAATCAGAAAGAACAATTCAGACTTTGGAAGATATGTTGCGAGCTTGCACTTTGGATTTTGGAGGATCTTGGGAGAGCCACCTGCACTTGGTCGAGTTCTCGTACAACAATAGTTATCAAGCCAGTATCCAGATGGCGCTATTCGAAGCACTATATGGTAAGAAGTGCAGATCACCGCTTGCATGGGATGATATCGGAGAGAGGAAAATGTTAGGCCCAGAAATGATTGTTCAGACGGTTGAAGTGGTTAAGGGAATTAGAGAGCGACTTCGAGTTGCGCAGGATCGGCATCGTCATTGGGTGGACCAGCATCATAGGCCGCTAGAGTTTTCTGTTGGGGACCACGTGTTCTTGCGGATCTCACCTACCCGTGGGGTCATTAGATTTGGCGTTCACGGGAAGTTGAGTCCGCGATACGTAGGACCCTTTGTTATTCTTGATAGGATAGGCGATGTTGCTTATCGTTTATCCCTTCCACCTTTGTTACGAGGGGTGCGTGACGTATTTCATGTATCTCAGTTGCGAAGGTATGTATCGGACCCAAGCCATGTCCTTGACCATTCTGAGCTGGTTGTTTGTACCAACCTGTCTTACGAGAAACAGCCTGTGTCCATTTTGGACCGAAGAGAGAAGATACTCAAGAACCGAACAATTAGCCTTGTCCGGGTTGCTTGGGGTCATCACTCATTAGGAGAGTCAACGTGGAAACGTGAGGATGATATCCGATCACGGTATCCGCACATGTTTGACTCACAAGGTATATCTCTCTCTATATACCTTGATTGTCTTAACTCCTCATGCTTGTCACCTTATGAGTAGAATTGTTTGATATCGTAGATTGTTAAACATAGATATATTACTTGCTATTTGACATTGTAGAATAGCTACTTGCTCCAATTACTTGTATTTAGATTAGTCTAGCTCTGACATTTCTGTCCTACTTGGATCTGAAATTCCGAGGACGGAATTTTTTTAAGGAGGGTAGAGATGTCACTCCCCGTTCCCAGAATAAAGTATTTTATACGTGTACTTCTTGAATGTACTTATTCAATATTTATCATGCATTTATTTTGTATTTAAATTCTTCAAATTTGCGCTTATTAATTTTTTTGTATTTTATTTTCTGCTTTTCTTGGCTCTTGGTTCATTTTGGTTCATGGGAAACCAACTTGGTTCAGTTTGGTTCAACATGGAAAGGAATGGATGGCTTGGATTTGGTGGAGAGAATGAATGGTGGAGATCCACTTGACCTTGATATAAAAGTTCTTCTTCCACTCTCTCTCTTCATTCATTCACATTTACTCCTCCACCAAACCCTAACCCATTTGGAGAGGCAAGTACATCTTGCACACCGTGAGGGATTTCATGTATCCCCAATTATTTTTAGTTTATGTTATTCATCTTCTCTTCCTCTACAAGTTTAGGTCTTGAAGTTTTTGTTTTCCATGGATGGTTGGGTGTAGATCTAAGTTTTAAGTTTTGGTTTTCATAGTTTTGGTTTTCATATGAAATTTAGGGTTTTGATCTATCAAACATTGTTGTTTTCGAAATTAAGTAGTTCCATGTTGTAGAGAATTTAATTCTACTAAAGTTTGGCTTTTGAAAAGTTAGATTTCGATTTATTTTGTGGAAGTTATGGCAAAAAGTATTTTCGTTCGTTCCTATATTAATCTGCAGCACGAACAGCATGTCGCAGAAGGCGCATGTCGCAGTAGGCGCATATTGCAATGAGGCGCATGTCGCGGAAGGCACACAGCATGTCGCAGAAGGCGCATGTCGCAGTAGGCGCATGTTGCAATGAGGCGCATGTCGCGGAAGGCACACAGCATGTCGCAGAAGGCACATGTCGCAGTAGGCGCATGTTGCAATGAGGCGCATGTCGCGGAAGGCACACAGCATGTCGCAGAAGGCGCATGTCGCAGTAGGCGCATGTTGTAATGAGGCGCATGTCGCGGAAGGCACACAGCATGTCGCAGTAGCCGCATATCATGTCACGCATGAGCCGCATTAAGGCGCATGTCACAGTAGGCGCATGTTGCATGAGGCGCATGTCGCGGTAGGCGCATATCATGTCGTAATTGAGCCACATTAGGCGCATGTTGCGGTAGGCGCATATCATGTCGCAGTTGAGTCACATGGGGCGCATGTCGCGATAGGCGAATATCATGTCGCAGTTGAGCCACATGAGGCGCATATCATGTCGTAGTAGGCGCATATGGTGTCGCAGTTGCATACATGTCGCAGAATAGGCCGCATATGCATAATTTGGTTGTTTCTGACTGTTATATGTCCTAATTAACTGAATTGTGGCTAGAATTTCTTTCAACTCCCAACATGAATTTGTTGATCTTTTCCTTGGATTCAAGAATATATTACCAACTATTTTATACTAGTTATGGACTCGACCATGATTAATACTAATTTGACTTTTATGCCTTGTCATGAATTGACCCCGACTATTACTTGACTAATAATTGATCATGCGTTCCTAGTTGGAACTAAGAGACTGGCTAGTCGTCTTATTGAATTGAATGAATGAGACACGTTCATGCAATGAACTATTATACTCGATTAGCCGATCCCGAATATTGGCATACAGGCATATGCAGGCTTCAAATTATTCATTTTTATTTATTTTTTTATCTTACAAAAACAACATGTGTACTTTATGGTCAAGGCATGATTACTCCGTGGTTAGATTTAATTGTCGCATTACGCTATGTAAGACCTATAACATAGCCGCACGGGTATCGTTGTAGAGTTGCGCATATCGTACCCCGTACGAAGGTACTCATTTGAATGACCATGATCCACGGCATGGAACTTCACTCAACGTCGAGACTATTAAGTTAAATAAAATAATGATGGCATGGAGAGAATGGATTCCCGAGTTCTTACATGGCAGCCCCCTTGGGACTATTAAGTGCCCGACGGGCCGGCTGGTTCCCACAGATACGGTAAATCTGTCACACGGGCAGGGAACGGTATCTGCTTATATTATTGTACATGCTATAACGGCGGGCGTCCCGCTGGGACTTGTCTAACTACATGATTGGCGCAATTGATTGATTGGATAGACTAGCCTTGCTTGTACATAGTAAGAACTGAGGAATCCCTAATTGTATAATTCCAGGATAACTTGGAACTCACAATAGCAAGCCGTAGGAATTGATTGGCCGTTCAAAGATGATTTGTTTGTGTATTGTATCTACTCTGTTGCCTAACTATGATGATCAGAATGTCAGGGCGTGACGGGCCAACTTCTGTCCTTGTTTGGTTGGGAGGTTGGTTCGAAGTGTCGTGATGTTATGTGAATCCTAGTGGAAAGCAGAGATCTATTATTATATTCTCTTATTACTGGTTTTAATTCCTCATATCGTGCTTCCTTGTGGTACTTGCTATTGGAGGTCTAACCTCTCTGGTTTTGCATGGCCAGATTTAGAGCTGGTTTCCGAGGACTCAGCTTACTTCCACCTCCAAGATGGTCAATACTAGAGGAATGATCGCAGGAGGACTCGAGTGGGTTCCTTACTTCCCCGCTCGTTTTGTTACTTACTTTATATTTTGCCGTTTGGCACCGACATGTTAGTCGGATTGTCTTGTACTTACCCTTACATAATTGTAATTAAGTCAGACTGCAGCTGATAACAATTGTGAATATGTTGCTATATCATCTGGCTATATTTTGTAAAGCCAGATCTCAAGAACATTTTGACTGAGCGTTTGGGACGCCTTACTGCTTTATCTTACATGTTCTCTATTTCTGTTTCTTATTTAAAAGATTGAGACAATAGATGTGAAGTGACCATAGTGAGACTTTTATGTAGTATGCACCCCCTCGTCTTTTAGACAGCATTGATCGTATTATACGGTATTCATCTACCCGTAATACGTAGCTGGCTGAATCATTCCCCCGCTCTCCAGTATTCTGGTTCTGGGGCGTGACATCAACACTCATCATGCTAGATGTCATTATTGTGGCACCATTGATCATATTTCTTCTGCATGTAGAGCTACAAACTTATTGATTAAAGATATGTGCATGGATACCACAAACTAACATTCCAGGACCCTACAAAAAATAGGTACCAAAGTTTTCATCTGTAAATTCTTTTGTAGGTGGAACACTGTCACGACCCGCTCCCGAATAATCAGACACGAGTCGGACACACCCAGCCTTCGTCGTTAGATACGACAAAGTAAGCTGTACCAATCTAGGAAAACTACATGGCAATATGAAGATATACAAATCGTAGCATCTCTATAAACGATCCCAGAATCCAAAGTACAATTCAATGATTTATTACATTCATCTAGAAAGCAAGGTAAAGTCTGATGTCTCTAATACAAAGAAAGTAAACTGCTAGAAAGGGAAAGAAAAATAGGCCTCCTCGGCCTCTAGGTCCAGTGCAGCTCCAGCTGGCTCTAGTACGTCAACAGGTTCACGTCCATAATACGTGTCACAAATCACCTCCATCTCACCTGCAATATATCCAATCAGAAGCGGAGCAAATCACAGTTCTAGGTAATGAACAAGAACATGAAGATATGAAATGAGTACAAGAAAACATGATATAAAAAATAAACTGGAAGTACAAGCAAGATCCTGAAAGTACGAGAATGTAGAGTACAAGCATGTAAACCTGAACCTGAAGTACATGAACCTGTCATATGTGCAAAGATTTGAAATACAACTAGCATATGTGACCGGCTGGGGTAAGCACATGAATAAGCACAGGAATACAGGAATATGGTACGACTTAGGGCCTGCGTGCACAGTACGAGGCCTAAGCTATCTATATGAATATCAGAACATGGGTTTTGTCACATAGCTAGTGTATTTCCCCTCCATGACCACAAGTAAGCACAAGATATAAAATACAAGAGTACAAGCATGTGTCTCAATGTGTCATAAGGAAGCACATGATATGTATGAATAAAACCATAGAATGTACTTGCCTTGCTCCGAAAAACCAAGAGTAATGAATGGAGCTAGATGTCCTTATGTTTTAAAATGATTTACAAGTTGGTTAAGTTCTATTCACTAGTTGCTAGATAAAGGTATTTACTAACAAATTTATTTAATTATCTATTTAGTTTATTCTAGTTTGAACATACATGTTATAGGTGATAATCTAAAGTAATATTATATGCTAATAGTATTTAGGCTCAAAACTTTACTAGGTGATGGTTATGGAAAGATACTAATTATAGGCTAACCAATTAGTTTAATAAGAAAATATTTAAATAAGGTAGTACCATTAGCCAAACATAATTTAGCAACATTTCATCCACAGATCCTCCTAAGGAATGTACAATATTGTACTAATAAGGATTTGTAAGAATAAAACTAGCAATTTAGAAAGCCAATAACCAGACCCAACTATAGTAATATCTTAGCAACACAACTACCCCTATATTCTGCTGTAAAAGCAAACACTGACATTGCTTCTCGGCTCAACATATCAAAATGTGATCAATGTATGAAGCTCACTACCCAAAATGAATTCAATTGATGGAACTCCTTCTCATTTCGAACTGTAGAGACTAGCCACACCAACTTGAACCATCTACATATCACATTCATTAGTCAAAAACTAAAGTCCCAAGCCTGCAAAGCAAACCCAGCCACTGAAGAATACATAGCTCACATGTAGTAAGAAATGGAACAAAACCTAGCTTCAATGGACTGCTAAACCATTATCCAACTTGAAGCAAAAAGATAGAACTCAACAAAATCCTTACTAAGCTATCAAAAGCGATCATACAAAAATTACATTAATTCAAATTGAATGAATCCCTCCAACCAAATCAGAATATATAAATTTGAAAATAAAATATACAAACCGAAATTAGAAGTCAAAGAAATGAGGACGGCAGAACATGAATATTTGTTAAGCAACCAAAGACTGAAATCAACTGGTCTTCATCTCGAAAAATCCCGAACGCACCCAATTCCTCGAATACACACACCCGAACGAGAGTACGTGTGACATGATAAGAATCCACGCACATGGACACGACTCTGACAATAGTTTGGACACAAAGCTTGGTTAGATCAGAGTCAGCTGGTACGTCCACCCAAACATACACCCAGGTTCAACACTTGCTTCCGGATACAACCTTTCTTCCTAGACACGAACACTGCTAGCCGATACAATCCACACCATGACACTACCAGTCCTAGCCAAACCCGTACTTAAACACAAAAAATAGTGAATATAAAATCAACAGAATGATAGCATATATACCTGGAAAAGGAATTCAACCAAATCGAAGATACGTTTTCAAATGTTGAACACGTCCTTCGCGTTCGTTTGCAGCATTTCGACAAGCACGTACCGAGCATGAGAGAAAAGGATTACTCAAAATATTTTAACACCAATCTTGAGATTAAACTGACACAAAATGGAAGCTCAGGATTATGAACTCATCGCTATCTCCAACCAAATCGAATCACGAAGTTCCAAACCAAGATAGTCCCATCATCTCCTTATCAAATCGAATCACGAACAAGGTCCTTCGAACAAATCTGGCGACTGTTAAAATAGAGATCTAGAAGGTACAACGATTCATGCATTGAAGAAGAGAATTCGATCCAGGAACTCACCGGATCTGAAGCAAAACTCAAAAGAAATGAAGGATCTCCAATTGATCTCCTCAATTTGGGTCAAGACTGGCCGATCTGGAGAATTTGACAGATCGACTTCGTCAATCGAACATAAATAAAGAATAATGATCAAGAAGAACTTACCACGGAGATTACCGAGCTAAGTTGAAGAGGTTCACGGAGACGGAGAGCCACCGCGGTTGAGGCGGAGAGTTTGTCGAAGATGAAACGCGCACACGCCTTTCTCGAAGTGAGGAACAGCGGGTTCCGTCGTTGATTTAGCCGCAGGGAGCGACGTCACTGCTCGCCTCCACCGTAGATGAAAGTTGTCGGAGAAGAAATGCCATCGCCACCGTCTAGGCTGTCGAGGAAGAGGAGATCACCGTCGGCGTCATCAATTTAGGGTTAGGGTTCGAGAGCATTTGGGGACAACAGTTGAATGAGAGAGTGGGAATTTTCTCGAGTCTCTGCTAAAATAAATCACTCCCTCTCCAACTCAAAATAAATAAAGAAAATGGAATTTAGCAATCAAGTTCCTCCACCAATTGGACTTTTGGCAATTACGTCCCGACCTTTTTCACTAATTGCAAGGAGTAATGAAATTCAGTTAGAAATTGGTTAGGAGGATTTGAAAAAAATGGGACCACTCCAATTAGTTGTAACAAACTAGGAATTCCCTTCCAAAGTCATAAATTCGAATTTTCCTCCAAAAATAGTCATGAGGATTATTATTCAAAAAAATGTTTAAACCAAAATTATTTGTCTAGTAAAAATTTAAATTCCCAAAATGGAAAGGTGGAGTTATAAACACCCTATACATGCTAGAAGTAAATGGATTCTCGATAGCGGTTGCTCATGGCATATGACCGGTGATGCTTCATTATTAGCAACACTGTCGAAGAAGAAAGAAGGATACGTTTTCTTCGGTAATAATCTTAAAGGGTACATAAAAGGTATCGACAATATTGGTAAGGCTCTTTATCCTGTGATTAAAGATGTCTGTCTAGTTACCGAGTTAAAACATAACATACTCAGCATAAGCCATTTAGCTGACCATGGTTATGGTTTTAACTTTGTCAAAGACAAATGTACTATAGTTGATAGCTCAACTGGTAGTACTATCTTTGAAGGTATCAAGAAATACAATATATATGTTTTCTATTTGTTCGAAGATTCTAACAAAGCAGGTAGATGCTTAATGACCAAAAGTGATGAGAGTCAACAATGGCATATGAGACTCGATCATGCAAATATGGACACAATTTTAAGACTATTCACAATGAAGTTGGTATGAGGCTTACCGGATATTACTTTCAAGAAGGATACGATATGTAGTGAATGTGAAAAGAACAAAGCTACCCGATCCGCGTTTAAGTCCAAGAACGCTGTAAGTACCACTAGACCTCTACAATTACTGCATATGGATTTATTTGGACTTAGTATAATTGCTAGGCTATGTGGCAAATTATATGCTTTTGTAATAGTAGATGATTTCTCTAGATACATGTGGGTATATTTTCTTACATCCAAGAATGAAGAATTGTCAGAATTTGTCTCCTTTTACAAGAAAGTTTAAAATAAGAAAGGTTTTATGATCACTGGTATTCGAAGCGATCATGGTAAAAATTTTGAGAATGTAGGATTTAAGCAATTTTGTGACACACACGGTTATCTATATGAGTTCTCTTGTCCTAGGACTCCATAACAAAATGGAGTTGCAGAACATAAGAACAGGACTCCATCTGAAATGGCTAGTGTAATGTTAAATCAGTTTAGTCTACCTGAATACTTTTGGGCTAGAGCTGTCAATACAGCTTGCTATGTTCTCAATAGGGTTCTAATTCGACCTATGTCGAAGAAGACTCCCTATGAGCTTTGGTTTGATAGAAATCCCACTATTTCATATGTTAAAATATTTGGTTGTAAATATTTTATTCTCAATACTAAAGATAATCTGGGAAAGTTTAATAAAAATGTCGATGAAGTTATCTTTTTAGGTTATGCGGCGATGAACAAAGGATACCAAGTCTTCAACAAAAGAACCATGATCATCAAAGAATCGATAAATGTTATATTTGACGAACTGAATCAACATTCAATCGATGATGATGATGAAGTCCCCAGTACAACAAATACCGCACCTGCAGAACCTTCAAGCACAGCACCAGCTGATCCTTCAAGCAGATCACGTACAGAACCAGAAGTCGGAACCAGCCACCTTGAGAGTTTGCCAAAAAGAATGAAGTTTTTGACAGACCATCCCAAGGACTTGGTAATAGGTGAGATTACCGGGGGTATAAGTACTCGTTCTTCTAGCAAAGATATAGTTTTATGTGTTGCATTTATTTCACAACTTGAACCTAAAACTATTGAATAAGCATGTAGCGATACTTTTTTGTTAGATGTTATACAAGAGGAATTAAACCAATTTGAACGGAATCAAGTTTGGGAACTTGTTTCCTGGCCTATTGATCATCCGGTCATTGGCACCCACTGGGTATTCCAAAATAAACTAAATGAGAATGGTTTAGTTACTCGTAACAAGGCCCGACTCGTAGCTCAAGGATACAACCAAAAGAAAGGTATTGACTACGATGAGACTTATGCCCCAGTTGCGAGATTAGAATCCATTCGTATGTTATATGTATTTATATGTTTTCATAATTTCAAAAAAATTTAAATGGATGTTAAGAGTGCATTTTTGAACGATTTTATAAAAGAAGAAATTCATGTAGCTTAACCTCCAGGTTTTACTGATTTCAAAAATCTTGATTATGTTTTCAAGTTGAAGAAAGTCTTATACAGTTTCAAACAAGCCCCTCGTGCTTGGTATGATCGTCTAAGCTCTTTTCTACTTGACAACAATTTTATAAAAGATAAGGTTGACACTACACTGTTTATAAAATCTTTTTTAATAGAAATCTTCTTTTAGTTCAAATTTATGTAGATGATATTATTTTTGGATCTGCTGATGAATCTCTATATCAAGAATTTTCAAAGTGTATGCAGAATGAGTTTGAGATGAGCATGATATGAGAACTAAAATTCTTCCTCGGACTGTAAATCAAACAAACCAATAATGGAACGTTCATTAATCAAGCTAAATACACAAAAGATTTATTGAAAAAGTTCGACCTGGAAACAGTCAAACCACTTGGCACTCCGATGGCGAATTCAACCAAGCTTGATATTGATGAACAAGACGAACCGGTCGACATACGTAAATATTAAGGTATGATTTATAGTTTACTTTATTTAACTGACAGTCGTCCAGATATGATATTTAACATTTGCTTGTGTGCATGTTTTCAAGCTAACCCTAAGGAATCACACTTGTGCGCGGTTAAGCGTATCTTTCGATACCTTAAAGACACTTCCTATGTCGGCTTGTGGTATCCCAAAACTACGTCCTTTGACCTAACTGGTTACTTCGATGCTGATTTTGCTGGATACAAAGTGGATAAAAAAAGTACCAGCAGCACGTGTCGTTTCCTAGGTAAGGCTTTAGTCTCTTGGTTTAGCAAAAAACAAAATTCTGTTGCATTATCAACTACTGAGGCTGAGTATATCGTCGCAGGACGTTGTTGTGCACAAATTTTGTGGATGAAACAAACTTTAGAAGACTTTGGTTTATTTTATACACACATACCCATTTTTGTGACAACACAAGAACTATTAGTTTGACTAAGAATCCTGTATGTCACTCTCGCACTAAGCATATTGAGATTCGACATCATTTTCTTAGAGATCATCAACAAAATGGAGATAAAACCTTGTATAGAGAACCGACTGGCTGATATCTTTATAAAACCAATAGTGAAAGAACGTTTCAATTATTTACGTCAAAAATTAGGGATTTTAGATATCAATAATATTAATTAATTTTGTTTTATTGATTATTTTTCAATACTCAAAAATTATTTTCGATACAAGCCTACAAAGGGTCTGTCTGCCACCACGGTTACGGCTAAAGTGAAACGGTATTTTAGTGTTCTCCGGTGAACCTCAGTTAGCTGGGACAGTACCCCTACAGCTAATCTGAAATAGTCGCTGTGTAACAAAATTTAATTTGTAAAATAATATTAATTATATTAATTAAAATTTAAAATAACTAAACTTGAAATTAAATAATTGAAAAGAGTTGATTAAAAGAAAGTGGCCTACATTTGTTTCTGTTTGAAAAATATCTCAACAGAACCCCAGGCGAATTCTGATCGAATTCGACTTGAGTTCGGTTAGTGATATGTGTTTTATGTCAGAACCGAGTGGCCCCCTTTCTTTCATCTTCTCTAAAAGCCTCGCATTAACAGCAGCAGTCGCCTGAGCCCCCCAAACCCTAGCTATTCTCCAAGCCTTTTATTCCAATCCCCTTGGAGAAATCAATCCAAACTTTGGATTCGTGCGGAGATTCTCGTCCTCTATAACATACTCTAATTTTGGAAGGTATAAACTCCTCCTTCCCTCTCTTTTAAGTTCGTAGATTTCATCTCTTTTTAGACACAATGCCTATGAACTTCAATCCCTCCAAGAGGAAGAAGACCGCGGCCGGTGAAGAGGCCTCGTCTTCGAATCATCAGGCGGCACTCTTTTCCTCGGTCCAATAGGCCAACGGCGCATATAATGAGTTTTTCTTTGAAACTCATGATCAATCCTAATTATGGTACACGGATTTCTCGGTTCGCAAAATATGCACTGGCGCCCCGATCAATTGGACTGTATTTTTTGAACATCGTCCATTCTTTGAGACATTAGGGTTGCACCAACTTGTTACTCACCAATATCTCATTGCAACCAATGCTATTAGACTGTTTTATTATAATTTCACTTTAAACACTTTTGCTGTAAGAACTCGTGTCGATGGAATTACTATCAAGTTTAATGATGTCCTCTTAGTGGAAATCCTTGGTATTCCTAACGAAGGTGCCCCGCTTGATGATATCACTAAATTTGATTTTTCTACAGGTACAACTTTATACAGTTTTAAGAACGAACTATATTCTCCTGTCCATGTTCGTTCTAGTAAGTTCAAGGCTGATAACTTGAACTTATTTAACTATGAATTGTATCGCATTATCTATTCCACTCTTTTACCCAAATCTACTTCGAAAGATGATGTTACCACCTTGAACTGTTTGCCCTTTATCACATTCGTAAGGCATATTCATTTTTTTGTCCCGAAGACTATTATTCAGATGATGGGACATTATCGCGAAAGGAATAGAAACCTGGCTTACGTAATGATTATTCTAATCATCTTCCAGCATTTCGATATTGACTTATCCACTTACACTCTTGAGTCTGAGCACAAGTATCTTCAGCTGTCTTATCGCAGCACAGCCGTCCTTCCTTCTCTACCTCCTCAGGATTACCCTATGTCTTATAAGGGTGTCCATCAGCATCTCTCAGATTTACGAGCATTTATTACTGACACATCTAGGGAATTCGAGTTCCATGATGCCAGTCGGTTTCAGGCTCTCACCAAATCATGTGACGACCTCCAATTTGCTCAGACTGGTCATTCTGCCAGTTCTCTTCCTCGAGATCCAACTGCATCAGGATACCGCTATGAGGATGAGGTGGTTCGTCCTCTCTTTCAGCCTGGTAACACATATGATTGGTACCATGGTTCTGGTGCTACTCCACACCCTTCTGGAGCTGGCACTTCTGAAACTGGTCCATCTGGACATGGTGGCACTACTGACGCTGCTGATGATGATGACTCTGAGAATTTTTGATCTAGACGTGATGTATTTTGTCTAGATGTCACTTTGTTAGACTCTTTATTTGTCTATGTTTACTTGGAAATTCTCCGACATTCCAAGACAGCATTTTTATTTCTACTTTTCGCACTGAGACTTTATTTGCTGAGATGATGTGTCTTGAACATCTTTTATGCTTTTCTTAGCATGTTTTCTAATTCAGCTTACTACTATTCTCTATCCTTATTTCATATTGTTTATGTATATCATTATCTCTTTTAACTTATGCTTCAACATATCAACTGGCTGTGAAATACATTTTTATCCTTCTATATTTTCTTCGTATTTCTTCAATATTTGTTACTTATGTATAAATTGCGGGGGAGCTTCTCTCTTTGCAATTATTTTGCTAAGTGACAACGGAGGAGAAAATGGCTAACATCTCTTGTAGGAACATGATAATACAAGAATTTTTTCTGAGGATATAGTACAGTACTATTTTTGAACAAGTACTATACTATTTTGATTCTTTTCAAATCAAACGATCAAGATGTTATATCAGTCAAGGTTTGTCAATTATCAAAATGGAGAAGATTGTTGGCCCATTGGTCATGGTCGAACCTAATTTTAATAATTGATCTAACCCTGTCTTGATATAAAGGGCTACTTGGACAACTGCTAAAGAACTGCTACCTATCTGATCAAGACTGAAGCCGTTTTTATCGTATGAGTCTGTATTTCATATTCAATATAATTTTTATATTTATTGAGTCTAGGAATACTTTGTATACCGAGTCATACTGACAAATAGACTATCCCAAAACATTCAAAAATATCCTATGTTTTGAAAATAGCCCATTTTACAAAAGCTCCTAACTGCTTAAACTTTTCAAATAAGCCAAAACCAAAATCTGGTTTATAAAACATCCCAAAAATCAATATTGACCCCAGGGAAATTTGGCCAGAATTCTTTTAGTGTCATTTGTTTTTTGAACTTGGTCCTCCTGCAGTTACGGATGCAACGACTATTTGTCGAGATTCTCTCAAAAAGTTCTGTCCAAATTCTGCACGAATTCTGTCAGAATTCTGACTTTAGAAAACCTATAAATAGAGAAGGATTTCAATCATTTCAATTCAATCATTCACTTTCTTATCTCTTTTATCTAAGCTTAAACATCTTCCAAAGTAATCTAAAAGCTTTTATTTTCAAATCCCAAGCCAGTTACAATCTTTAGTCGATTTGCCAGTACGATACAGTCTAGAAGTTTCAGAGAGAATGTAATCAGAGGCTTAATTGAAGAAAGACATTTCATAATTGAATTTGGTCGAGTACTTCATATCAAAGCTTGTGTTGTAGAAGTTACAAGGACTTCATATGAAAACTTGGAGAATTTTCCAATAAAGGATTCAACTGGAAGCTAGAGTTCTTCCGACTGGAATAGCCTCACAAGAGGAAAATCAGTATACATCACCGTCTTTATATTTTCTTTCTGATCTCTGCCTTTACATTTTACATACTTGTGATATATTATTTGTGATCTTGTTGCTAACATTTTTAATTAGCTAAATTTTGCTGCCTACTCTATTCACCCCCTCTAGAGTATTATGCTTTACAATTCGTTCATATATGAAGGACTATATCGATGTGTGCATAGAGTGCACAATTCATAAAACATTTAAACATTAAGTCTTAGAACATCAAAAGTATGGCTTCGTATGTGAAGCGAGTAGTGGTGGCATAATTGCCACAAAACATTTAGAAGGGGTATTGTACCTACGAATCTATCAGATGTGGCATAATGTCTCAGTATGTTCGGGACCTACGGATCCCTGTTTGGAGCATTGTGCATCATCGGATGTGTTGGGGCATGGTGCCTATGGAACATTGAATAGAAGTATGGTAATGTAGGTCAATGTGAATTCTGAGTTTCGGACTCAGACTATGCTTATGAATTATAGTTCATAAATGTTTACGCATATTGCATGGTCAATGGACTTGGACAACCTGTGAACGAGTTTTGATTTTCTTCGAACGAGATCACCAGGGCACCAGAACCGTTCGGCCTAGGAGAAAATTATGAGAGTATTGTGGAATATTTCATTCAGAAAGCTTGTAACCTACTATTGAAAATGGCAACGCTTCAATATCGATAGTTTGGGATCCTTCGATAATTGGGCTAGCAACCCGTACATGGAGTGATCATTGTCTTTCTACTGAGATATAGCCCATTTATGGCTTGGAACACCAGTGACCTTCATATATATAAGGGCGTACATTTTATGAATGTTTGATGCAAGGGCCATAAGTGTTCGCCTTGTATTAGTGTGTGGTGGGCGTATCAATTTTGGAAAGAAGTCACGGTCATGTGACTTACTTTGGATTTGTATTATTGTGTTGCTTTAATTTGGGTATCCACCTTGCGTCAGCGCAAGGGCGAGTACATTGGTTATGTTAGATTTCGATTCGTATATTTGTTCTTGTATGCTATATTCACATGACAGGGAAGGACGGTAAGCGTTCACCTTGTGTCACGCCCCAATCCCAAAGTACATAGGACTAGAAACGCAAGCATGCCAGCTAATACGATCTAGAATAAGTTTCTAATTTAATGGACTTACACTAGATGTACTACGATGAAGAAGTGTTCTAAATGTACGCTATTACAACGATTCTCAATCCACATATAGGTAAATAAAGTAAGAATGAACGATATATAATATAGTCGGTTACCCTATAATACATATGTTCGAGCAAACTCGAAAATAAAATAAGTTCGCAAAACTAGGCTAATGACAGAGTACATCATGATGAGAAATAGATAAAGCATGGAAGAATAATGAAATAATACTACAAACAGTACCTGAAGCATGAAGACGCAAATATATCATCCATCCATCTATCTATATATGTTCTGCATTAACCCGAAGAGATCACCATGTCCTCAGAATAACGTAACAAGATACAAAAGGAACGTGTCATAATATGAACTGGATAAATATAAACATGAAATAAATAGCTCATATCACAACATGATCCAGTATCCCGCCATCGAAGGAGCGAACTACCCCTGCAATCAGACAATGATAAGGGGTGACACACTGCGATAAGACACTATCCCATGCCATAATACGAACTGAATAACCCGAACCTCCACACGGTCTTATATCTTATCATCGAAATAGTGAACCACATCCACAACCAAACAAGGATAAGGTGTGGCCCACTATTCTGTGACAAGACATCACCCCATGCTATGGTTAGGGATAAGTACAGCATCTTATCGTACTATGTGAATGCAAGTTGAAAATAATATTGGACATATGGGTAGATGATAAGGATATAACACCGAATCACATGCCGATGTCGGATCACTAGCAGATGCTATGAACTATGAGCTACTAGCCAAACAGAAAACTATAAAACTATGAGGCTCATGACTCCATAATCTCCTCCAAGGATTACACAGTCTAAAGGGTCTGTCCCATACGCCTACTAGTAGTCTTCCCCGTCCATGAATGCTACAAGTCATATCCATGACTCGAACAACCTATATCTCAATACAAGTCACTAAACTAGACAAAGTCTAATTCTACATGTACCGACACACAAACCGCTCGCACTGATAGCTAGCCGAATGCGAAAGCTCGTGCTAACACAATGAACCTCACTCACAGTGTCGTATAATGCTGTGTGTCATGGCATGGAAGTTACACAACTTTTAGAAAACGTCTTCTACACAGTAAGTCACACACACCTACCATATCGATGCTATCATTAATATCGCTGTCATACTCGGATGCACACCACTATAACTACTACCAACAGAAAAGAAGAACAGATATAAATATTAAATAGAACAATGATGAAAAGGTATCTTGCCTAGAATATCGGAAACAATGTAAAACAACGGTCCAGCTCTAACTGCTGTCGAATAATCACGAAGCTAAAATATAAATAAACTAAATCAATACTATCTCTAAGATAACACATTACTATATATATATATATATATATATATATATATATATATATATATATATATATATATATATATATATATATATATATATATATATACTCGATCACATATGCTAACTAACTAGTATTCAACTATATATAATATACCCTCCACATACAGTATCATGATAACATAAAAATTACTTTATGATATAAAATAAATCATTTTAAATTCTAAAATAAATCTAAATAATTTTAGAAATAATAGGATTTTATGTCAAAATACACAATAAAGATTACATACTATATATAGTCTCAATCTACTCATAAACTAGCCAACTAGATCTCAATATTATATATACCCAAATCTACCATACATGGAATAATATTTTTATATCACAAAAATATATCATCAATTTTTTGGAAAAATTAATAAATAATTTTTAAACATATATTACATATATTTACTTGAAGAAAAACTATCATCAAATCAACATACTCAACTAGTACACAATTATGCCATATGTCGAACCAATTGGAATCGAACGACAAAAAAATATAAAAAATTAATATTCTAGAAATAATCAAAATTAATAGAAAAAAATAATTTTTCATCATAAATTACAATAAAAAAATCATAGAAAAAATATACGAAGTTTAGAGATCAAATAACCAAGTTTCGGTGTCTTTTCGGTATCCAAAAAACTAGTATGATGAAAATGATAGCACAACCACATGAAATATTTGCAAATCTGAATAAAGGACATTATTAGATTTTAAAGAAGGATGTTAGGTTCATTACCAATGGGTTGTTTGAGGTCGAAAGGATTCGCAAGTCATCAAAAACTCGCACTTCAAAATTGGTTCAGCTTGGACCAATTTTAGTACAACGGACGCCACAGACAAACCAGGTAGAACCGTGTGAGTGGCAATTGGAGATGATAGAGAACACATAGGGTTATAGGTTAGAATTGGGTTCATAGCTAGGATCATTAAAAGTAGATGATACTCGTGTGCAAAGATGACAAACATGGGTTCAGAATTTTTATTACGACTGAAAATAACCGTCAAGTTGGACCTTCAAACGACCAAATAAGTGGACAAAACTCCTTTGGAGATTGATAGAGTTAAAGAGGGGTCTCTTAGGACCATCCTGGATGTGTTGGCTTGACAAATAGAGGTCGAAAAGTTGGTGGAGAAAGATTTGGAGGTGGTCGGCCTATGGGTTTGGAGCTCTCGGCCAAAGAGGGTTTGGCGCACGATTTTGGAAAGGGAAGGAAGGTGACGGCAAAAAATAGGGGAGAAAAATACAAGGTTTTGAGGGATTTTATGTTAGGGCTGTTTTGGTTTTGGTTTGGATTGATTTGATAGATATTTGGTCATCCAATCAACTAATATGATAATGGGTATCAATAGGTTTCCAAATTTGGATAGGTTGAATATTAGGTCAAAGATGCATTGGTTTAATGCATGTGGACTGCTATTAAATGTCCAAAAATTAATTAAATATATCTTTAATTGATTTTGGCAATCTTAGATAGGCTCCACTAAGTGGTTTGGGCTATGGTTGAGTCCAAACAATTTACCGAATATAATTCAACTCCGAAAATGCAATAACTGGGCCTTGTATGCCATTTGAAATAAATAGCACATGGAAACTCAAATGAATGTGACACCATTGGCATGTTTTAGTAGGCTCAAAATAGGTCAAAATCATATATTAGGTTGATTGGGTTGGATCGATGTCGCGTCCCAAAATAAAATAGGAAAGTATGTCGAGTTTTACGGTAGATAGTAAATTGGCCTAATTTGACCCGAAAATTGTGCGACAAAAATAGAATACAAGAAAATATGTTTGATGGGACATGATATGTCAAAATGAAGCTAAACTTGTCTAGATCAAAGCATATGAAGGACGTTTCGAGAAATTGATATTTCATGTGCTCAAAAAATCAAAGTTACCGAAAAGCGTATTTAATGATCATAAATAATAGTGGAAAATATATATTAATAACTATATTAAATAAAATAAAATAAAAAGTAAAAAACAACTCCAAAAATCTAGGGGGCTTATACGTTGCATCAGTACCAGGCTGAGTGTAATGACGTATGGTAAGATGTCATGCGATGCGACACATTTGTGATGTGTTTACTGCTTGCTTCTGTTATCGAATATAACATGATTACATGCTTATGTGCTTTATGACTTTCATAGTATGCCATTAAACTAGCCCTAAGTGTCTGTAACGTCCCAGAACCAGAATACTGGAGAGCGGAGACATACATAGCCAGCTACATATAATGAAATGGAATCCATCTTACTATACGGTCACGGCTGTCTAGATATATGAGGGTTTACTACAAGCCATCAGTCTTTTATAGTCATGAACAAGCCTATTGTCTCAATCTCAAGCAAGTAATAACAGTTACAAGATATTAGAGCATCAAATATACAATAGTAAGACGTCCCATACATTACATATTTGAATGATCATGAAGCTAGTCATTACAAAATGTGAAAACTAGTAAGAGCTTTAGTCATACATGATCAACCCTAGGATTTGTCAATCATGTTACAGCCCATAGACAGGCAGTAAATAAAGTGCAATCGAGCTAACACGTGGTCGTCGGCTAAACGCCTCAAAAGAATATTTTTACAATAGAGTGGGAGAGCCAAAATAAACCCACTCGTTGCCAGGATTTCGTCTAGTGGTCACTATCTGGCTAGAAGGTCGGTAGATCCTCTGGAGCTGCTCCGAAATCTGGCCATACAAAACCAGCTGGGTCAGATCCCAGAAAGAGCAAGTACCACAAAGGAGGCTTCACTTAAGAACTAAAACCAGCAATTAGCACAAGAGTATAAATAAATAGTAAGAACTGGAAATATAGAAAAATCGGGATGATATACGAGGAGATAACCATGGAACTATTCAGATAACCAGGTTACAACCCGTAAACCAAACAAGGACCGGGGTTGTAACCTTTCGTCTGAAGGGAACGTGGTTTCCCACCATTTATCGGCAAGATAAATATAAGAAATCAGGTCACGTAACAATCTTGTACAGAACCAAGACAAGACTAGACTAATTATACCTCATCCAACAATCACGGCCAAGTAATAAGTACAGCTTGATACTTTAACTAACTAGGGTTATTACAGGCCTAGTTACTAGCAAGATGCAGTAAGATTATTCTAACAACCACAAGCCCTGCAGACCATCCAGGCTATCTGGACGCAATTAGGGGTTGAGTTCAGGTGGGTACATCGTCCAAGAAACGCATGTACCCTTAAGTAGCTTGAAGGGTGCACCACATGACTATGTGCTGGAAATGTGCCCTACTCGACAGCAGGCTACAGATCCCAGGTGGGGCGCCCAGATAATGGGACTGCCTGTAGCTGGAAAAATCTCTTCATGACTACTGGATTATTCTAGTTGTTAGCCTTAGTCGATTTCAGTAGGTACCCCTGACCGTGGTACTCAGGGGTCCCTATCCTAGACATGATGCAAGACAAGACTAGTTTATTTGTACAAGCACAATCGTCCACGGTGTCCAGGTCATTCATACTGGTCATGTCATGCTAGCCGTCGCAACAGCATATCAAGGTATATCATGTCAGGTTTTTACTTGTCAAAAGTGTGCCACGACGGGCCACTATCATGTCATGTCACTTGTCAAGAGTGCACCACTACGGGTCACTGTCATGTTCATGGTACATGTACAAGATAACATAGTACAAGCATTCTATGAAAGGATCCAAGTTACACAGAGGATCATAATACATGAGCATAATAAAATAATTAAAATAACAAAGGGGCAAGGCTGGGAGAAGAGTCATGCGGCTCAGAAAACTGAGTTCATGCGACCAAGGGGTATTTGGGTTCATGCGGCCAAGGGTTATTTGGGCTCATGCGGCCAAAAATCAGCAGGCTCATGCGGCTCGGGTTCATGTGACCGGGGTTTAAGGGTGCATGCTGCTCGGGAAGACTGGGTTCATGCGGCCAGGAGAACGGGTCTTATGCGGCTCAGGATCAGAAGTCCATATGGCTGGAGAAAGACAGGGTCTTATACGGCCAGGAACCAAAGCAATGCCATGCGGCTGGAAAGGGCTGAGTCTTATGTGGCTCAGAGAAAGTTAACTCATGCGACTGAGAGGTAAGGGGGGTCTTATACGGCCCAGAGACATGGGTCTTATGCGGCCCAGTCCAAACAAATGCCATGCGGCAAAGAGGATTGCGAGTCCATGCGGCCGAATTTAATCAAGGCGCATGCGGCTCAAGATCTGAGTCTCATGCGACTCAGGAAAAGTTCGTACGGCTGAGAAATTGGTTCCTACGGCTGGAAGATTTATGCGGCTGGGAAAGTTCCTGCGGCTGGAAAGAAACTTGCCGCATGAAAATCTATGCGGTCAAGCACAGTTCTCCTTCTCCAATTTTCCGAGAAGAAGAACCATAAAGGCCAAGTTTTCAAGCTCCATAGATCCTTCATCCGAGGTCAAAATCTGAACTTCCATAGGTCAAAATAGGGCAGAATAAAATTCTCTACATCGTAGAACCATCAAAACTTGAAAATAACAAGGTTAAATAGATCAAAACCTAAGAAATCCGAAAATAAAATCAACTTAGATCAACATGAATTTAGCCATAGAAATTAAAAATGCTAAGTACTAAAGTGTCTTAGAATGTTGTGAGGAAAAGAATGGAACAACAAAAGTTGAGTTCCTCCATGAAGCAAGATGCACTTGCCTAAGCTCTCCCTCTCTCTCAGGTAGGTGAAGAGTAATGGTGAGGAAGAAGAAGAGTAAATGAGAAGTAATGAGGAGAGAGAAAAGGGGATGGGTTAATAAATAATGATGGTGGTGGTAGGTAGGGGTTGGTTCACAACAAAACCGAACCAAGCCAAACAAGCCGAACCGAACCAATGATAAACCAAGCAATGAAATGCCAAGATAAACCATGCAAGGAGACAGACAATACGAGTCAAGATACGTACACGTATTCTAAAATACGTAATACGAACTATGGTCATTACAACTCTACCCACCTTAAAAGAATTTCGTCCTCAAAATTTAGTTAAGAGGCTAGAGAGGCAAGGACAGGCTATACTAATCACAGACAAGTTATACTAAGCAGTCTATCATGCAATCATTCATTTCAAGCAAGGAATTGAGAGCATAAGGCATAAGAAAGACATTATACCTTATGAGTCAAACAGGTCGGGATATCACGATTGGATATCATCCTCACGCTCCCACGTTGACTCACCCAAAGAGTGATGACCCCAAGCAATACGGACTAACTTGATAGTCTTGTTCTTGAGTATCTTCTCTTTTCGGTCCAATATGGACATAGGCCTCTCCTCATACGAAAGGTTGATACCAATAACCAATTCCGAATGATCCACGATATGGCTCGGGTCCGGGATATATCGTCGCAATTAGGATACATGGAAAATATTATGCACCTCACGCAACGACGGTAGAAGAGCGGGACGATAGGACACATCTCCTACTCGCTCCATAATAATGAACGACCCTATATACTTAGGACTAAGCTTTTCCCTCACGCAAAAATGAATGACGCCATGATTAGGCAAGATCCTAAGAAATACATGGTCGCCGACAGAAAATTTAGGGGGTGCCGATAAGAATCGGCCCAATGGCGCTGGCGATCTTGTGCAACGCGAAGATGATATCTGACTCTTCTCACCACCTTAACTTTCTGAGCAATTATTTCTGGACCGAGCATCTGCCTCTCTCCAATATTATCCCATGCTAGCAGGGATCTGCACTTCCTACCATACAGTGTCTCGAACGGTGCCATCTGGATACTGGCTTGGAAACTGTTGTTGTATGAGAACTCCACCAGGTGCAGGTGATCTTCCTACGAACCACCGAAGTCGAGTGTACAAGATTTCAATATATCTTCCAAGGTTCGTATGGTACGCTCTGACTGACCATCTGTCTGTGGATGATAGGCTGAGCTGAACTGGAGGTGAGTTTCCAAACTCTCCTGTAGACTATGTCAGAAGTACGACGTAAATCTTGAATCTCTGTCCGATATGATATTAACTGGTACACCATGAAGTCTTACAATCTGCCTGAGGTACATCTCTGCTAGCTGAGCCGTCGACTGACCAACTCTGAATGGAAGAAAGTGAACCACTTTCGTGAGGCTGTCAACTATAACCCAAATAGCATCTCTACCGGCTGGGGATCTAGGTAATCCAGTCACAAAATCCATGGTTATATGCTCCCACTTCTATTCCGGAATTTGCAAGGGCTGAAGAAGTCCACCTGGCCTCTGATGTTCTGCTTTAACTTGTTGGCAAACCAAACATCGAGAGACAAACCGGGCTATCTCCCTCTTCATGCCATTCCACCAAAAGTGTTGACGGATATCACGGTACATCTTCGTACCACCGGGATGAATGGAATACTGCAAACTGTGAGCTTCTACCATGATCTCCTGTCTGATATCTCCACTGGGTACACAAAGACGTCTCCCATGTCGAAGTGTACCATCCTCATGGATACATAGCTCTGGTCTTCGTCCTGTCTCACACTCTGCTCTGAGCCGCTGAAGCTTGGAATCTGTTGACTGTGCCATCCGGATCCTCTCAATTATAGTAGATTGAACTTGCATGCTGGCCATCAATGCCATATTGGTAGGAAGGACAACTTCTATACCTATTTTCTGAAGATCTGTTAATAACTCTGGTTGTGCTGTGAGGAAATAAACCCCGGCTCTTCTGCTCAATGCATCCGTAACAACGTTGGCCTTCCCAAGATGATATTACAGGTTGACATCATAATCTACAAATAGCTCTAGCCACCTCCTCTGACACATGTTAAGATCCTTCTGAGTGAACACATACTTCAGGCTCTTGTGGTCGATAAAAATCTCCACCCTATCTCCATACAAGTAGTGTCTCTAAAGCTTAAGTACAAACACTACTGCTGCCAATTCCAAGTCATGGGTTGGGTAATTTCTCTCATGATCACGAAGTTGGCGTGACGCATAAGCTATTACCTTCCCATGCTGCATCAAAACACATCCTAAACCTCTGCCTGAAGCATCACAATATACTGAAAATCCTTCGGTCCTATCTGGAAGCATGAGAATGGGTGCCGTTATCAAACCTCGCTTCAACTTCTCAAAAGAATCCTGACATTCTGCTGTCCAAGCAAACTGCACATCCTTGCGGGTCAACTGGGTCAATGGTGCTGAAATCCGAGCAAAGTCTGAAACAAATCGTCGGTAGTAGCCGGCCAAGCCAAGAAAACTGTGAACTTCTGCAACTGTGCTGGGTACTGGCCACGATTCTATAGCCACGATCTTCTGGGGATCCACTTCCACTCCCCCTCTAGTAATAATATAACCCAAATACGAAATGCGATCGAGCCAGAACTCGCATTTACTGAACTTCACATATAACTGGTGCTCTCTGAGAATCTAGAGGACAACTCTGAGATGCTGCTCATGCTCTACTTCACTGTTGTTGTAGACCAGGATGTCATCTAGGAACACAATCACGAACTGATCCAAGTAAGGCATAAAGATACGATCCATGAGGTCCATGAATACAGCCGGTGCATTAGTCGCTCCAAATGGCATAACAAGGAACTCCCAATGCCCATATCTAGATCTGAAAGCTGTCTTCGGGATGTCCTGCTCTCTGACTCTGATCTGATGGTATCTTGACCGCAAATCAATCTTCGAGAATACTGCTGCCCCCTTGAGTTGATCAAACAAGTCATCTATCCTCGGAAGAGGGTATCTATTCTTGATTGTCACTGAGTTCAAGGTACGATAATCAACACATAATCTGGACGTACTATCCTTCTTTTTTACAAGAAGTATTGGGGCTCCCCAAGGTGATCCACTTGTACGAATGAATCCCTTGGTCCTGAGTTCTTCAAACATTTTGTACAATATCTCTAACTCTGACGGCGCCATCCTATAGACTCTCTCTGACACTAGGATCAAGTCGATAGTAAACTCGATCTCTCGCTCTGGCGGCATTCCTGGAAGCTCTTCTAGGAAACATCTGGAAACTCCTCGACTATCCGGGATAACTACACTACTGCTACTTCCATCCTCAATACTGGAGGAGAAGGTTCAACTTTGCCTCGGGAAAAGAAAAACTCTGGCTCGCCTGGAATGCTAAAAACAATCCTGCCAATATGGCAGTCTATCCTAGCATACTGGTCCCTCAACCAATCCATCCCTAAGACCACATCATAATCGGCCATCGAGAATTCTATCAACCTAGCGGGAAACTCTCTACCGCTAACTACGGTCCGACACGAGAAAAATACTCTATCTACTCCCACCAGACCGTTACCGGTAAGTATATTGAGCCTTACTGATAATGACTCGGGCTCCAATCCTATCTGTGTCGCGAATCGTGCAGACATAAATGAATACGATGCACCAGAATCAAATAACACTGACGCTGGGAAGGAGTTGACGAGAATAGTACCTGCCACTACCTCACCTGGTGCCAATACTTCTTCTATGGTCATCGCCATCGCCTGACCATGTCCTCTGGGTGCGGGTCCCCTCTGCTAGAAACCTCTCTGGCGGTTCTGAATCTGGGCTTGGGCTTGTGCATACTGCTGGGGGTTCTGCTGCTGAAATACTTGGGTCTGAGAAGGCAAGGGCCTTGGCAACGGGTACTGCTGCTGCTGGACTGGTACTGGGGCTGGTCCCCTCACCGAAGGACTAAAAAAGTTAGACGATGATGAACTATCCCTATTCGGGCAGTTCCCAACCTTGTGGTCCGGTGCTCCACAAGCCAGGCACAATCCCTGCGCCCTGCGACATTCTGTTACCACATGTCCTGGCTTCCCACAATGAGTACAACCCATTGCGGAAGTCTGCTTCTGCTTCTGTTGTTGGAGAAATGCTGGGGTCGAATGCTGAATCGACGTCACTGAGGCCGCCCGTCTCGGAGCTCCAATGGTCAAAGCCCTAGCTGCTGGGGCTGGGGCCGAAGACTGATTCATCTGGCCGTGAGACCTCTTTCGACCTCCAATCCGGTCCACGATCCTCTGGGTGGTATACTCATGCCTTCTAGCTGCTCTCAATACTGTATCGAAAGTTTGATACTCAAACTGCTCCACTGCCAATAAAATCTCTAGATGGAGCCTCGGCTGGAACCGCTAGGCTCTATCAAAATCGGTCGCCACCAAGGTGGGAGCAAACTGACTGAGCCTGGAAAACTCGGCCGCATATCAGTCGACCGTCCTGTCCATCTGCTTCAGATTAGTGAACTTCGTCTGTAGATCGTACCGAGCTACAACATCAAAATACTTGGTCTGGAATCTCTTTCAGAATACTACCCAGGCAATAGGTGCCACTAATCCAACGGCCTGCACAGCCCACCAGCTGCGGGCCAAATCCAATAACTGCAGGCGTACCATGGCCACCTTCTCGTTCTCGGGCATCTTCGTCGCTTCTAAAATGACCTCAGTGTCCTGAAGCCAGGCATCAGCAGCAATAGCATCTTCGCTGCCATCGAAGAAGGGAGGGTTCAAGCGCTTGAAACTGTTGGCTGCACTGTTACCTGGTTGGCCACTTCTGTTCAGAGCATCTTGTACTGCCTGGTGCAATGCGCCGCCTCGACGATCTTGAGAAGCTAACAATGTCCTGATGAGACCCACCAAGGTGCCATCATCAGGCTCTGCTGTAAAACCCCTAATTTCTACTATTAAATTTTTTTTATAAATTTTGTACCGATTTAAAATTTTGTATTGTACGTCGCGTACTCGTATTGTACGTCGTGCACGAAATTATTTTCTTGCTCGTCGAGTGCGAATATGGACGAATGTACATATTTTTGAAAAATATTATTTTTATTATTTTTAATGTAGATAAAAATTATTTCTAGCTAATATTTTCAAGTTTATGATCTTAATTATGAAAAGCCTTTCATCTTTCATTTATACAGTTGTAATAATAAATTATTTTTCCTATAAAATGATAAATTAGGAAAGTATATTTTCGTAAACATTATTTGTACATACATAAATATTTAGAAATTATTTATTAGTTATTTTAAATAAATAGTGTAATTTTTGAAATTAATATTATTAGTATTTTAGAAAATATATTTGGAAGTTATTTTTGGCTATTTAAATCGTGATTTGATTTTTGGAATTATTTAAATAGATATCCAAATTAAAATTTGAATTATTGATTTGATTTTAAACTAAGAGGATTTGATTTGATTAGATTTGGATTTGGATTTGGATTTGAATTTAATTACTTTTAAACTAAATTAGGATATATCTAAATTGGGTTTTAAATATTCCTATTCCTATCCCAATGGGAATTCCCACATCCTATAAATAGGCAGGTACTCCTCTATTGTTCTCCACAAACCAAATTTTCTCACAAATATTCCACAAGTGCAGTGCCTCATGTCCATGTTCGTGTCCGTGTTCCACCATCCAATTTCTTATTCCATATTTTTTTTATATATACAATTTAAATCTCTCCGTGTCGGACACACCCCGACACATCCCTAACCCTAACCCTAGCAGTCTGCCATTGCCCCGTTGTCTATCACCCACCAAACCCAGCCATTAGCCACCGCCCGTACCATCACCACCACCACATGCCTCTTCTCCAGCTGCAACTTCGGCCAAACCCAGCCCCCGACTCCTGTCCCCTGGCCACGACAACCCGCCACCACCACGTCTCCATCATCACCACCATCAACCCGGCCATGGACCCGACCACGCCACTGCCACCACAGCCAACCAATAAACTACCTAAACCCAACCAACCACCACCGGAAAAACGCCCAGCCAAACCACGGCCACCCCGAGCACAGCCCCGACCAACCCAAACCCGGCGTAACCATCGCCACCACCAGCAAAAATAGAAAAAGGAAAGGAAACCCAATTTAAACCCATACCTCGCCGATGAGCCGCGCTCCGCCGTGTCCGGCCCCACTACGCCGGAGCAGCGCGCTCGCCCCCAGCCAGCGTCAGCCCTAGCCACCCGCTCCCTCGCGCCTCGACACCGTGCTCGACCAACCACCGGCGTGGATCACACCGCCGACGAGCCCTAAACCGCCGTCGCTCTTCCTGTGGACGAGCGGGCAACACCGCTCGGCGCCCGTCCATCGGCGTCAGCACCGGAGTGCCGTGCCGCCTCTACCGACGTCAGCCAGCAACCCCCACCGCTTCCCTTTCTAACCCCGACCTCTCATCCGACCACAGATCTCTCCCTTCGCCACCGCGCCGGCGCTCAGCCCCTCATGGCAGCTCCGCCGACCTTAAACCCCCCTTTTTACGTCGACCCGAACCCCGAACTCCGCCTCAGTTCCTCGCCACCGCCCGCCGTCGAGTTTCTCCTCCGCTCGCCACCCTTCCAAACCCTCTCCTTCCCTCCGCTTTCTCGATTCCCCTCCGCCTCTCTCTCTCTCTCCCTTTAACTTCTCCCCCTCTCGTCTCTCTCAATCTCTCCACTCTCTCTCTCTTCTGTTTGCTTTTCTGTACTCTTTGTCTTTTGTTTTTTTTTGTTTCAATGTTCTCATCAGCAGTCCGTGGACTGCTGAGTTTGTTTTTCTTTCTTTATTATTTTTGATTGTTTTTACGTTTTTTTTTTGTTTTGTTGTTTTGCTTTTGTTTCTTTTTGTTTGGTTAAAGTTATTATTCATTATTTGTAAAGTTTTTATTATTATTATTATTATTATTATTATAATTTATTATTTTTGAACAGTTATTATTAGGATATTTTTATTATTTTCATCATCATCATCATTATTATTATTATTATTATTATTATTATTATTATTATTATTATTATCATTAGTATTATTTTATGATTAATATTATTGTTATGATTATTTTACTATTGTTATTATTATTATTTTTATTATTTATTTTTCTTATGTACAAAATATGTAGTATGGTTACAATAGCTATACTACAATTATCATCAATGTTATTTTTGATATTAATTAGGTATAGATTTTAATTAGAATTTCAAATTATAGGTTTCGTATATTATAAGTAATTTTCTAATATAGTTATTAAATACTTTGACTAAATATACGTAGCATGATATCAATCTTATTTATTTATACAAAACATAGAACTTTAGCCTAAACCGGTTTTCCATATTTTTATGAAATTATCAAATATTAGTTTTACTATAAAATATTTCAAGTATTATAGTTTTCAAAATCATATATTTACTCGTCAATTTTTCTTGATTCTTCCGACCATGACTCAATCCCCTTATTCCTATTCCTTCGCCAATTCACGTCTACCATATGTCTACCCTAACCAAATTTAACCGTCCTGGACCCAATGGAACTGTCCGTGCCACCGCCAGAGCTTCCTTATGTAGTTGTTGTACCAAAGTCGCAGTTCATGCCACTGTAATTATTGCAGCACACCAGGCGCTCTACCAGGCAAGACACCTTGCCATTAGCTGTTTAATTATTTTAGCTCATATTTCATGCATTACTTATTTTCTTTATGCAAAATAAACTGTGATACATGGCATAACTGTTCATTTATATTTCCTGCTGTGTATTATTTTTCTTACAAATTAAACCTAGATTTAAGGGACCACCATGTGTGTTGCATTCATTGGCCTTGTCACGTTGTAACACGAAGTTGTGTGTCGCATGTAGAACACGGAAGTGCGTGATTGGCTGGCCACCAGTACGTACAAGCCGTGCGATAGGAATAACCGCTAATAGAAGTTGCATGCTAGTTTGACTTAGCGGTTATAGTGGTTTGTGTTGTGGATACCACACAGTAGGCATTGGGTGGGGAGGACAATTCCTTAGCGTATGGGCTTCGATGCACTTCCCTTATGACCCGGACTCTCCGCTGGAGATACGGGGTTGATGACCCATGCTCTTCCTGCTGGGGCCTCTGGTGCCCAAGGGGGACTACGCCGATCCTATTTAGCCAGGGCCCATGCGTAGGAAGGATTGTTCTTAACAACATTTCACTTAGAATGGTAGGCTACCCTATCCGTTAGGTACGAGTACTTTTGGTTTGGGTACTTGTATCTGACCGTGACTTGGAACAATAACTTGTCGCGGATTAGTTCGTCACATCTTGTCCTTGTTTGGTTGTAGGTGTGACTTACTGCTTCGATGAGAAGGTATTGAACCTTGTCGGGGTCCGGATACCATTATCAGATTCTTAGCATGGAAAGATACGTCGCCGTGAATTAGTTTACCATCTTCTGTCCTTGTTTGGTTGGGGGGATGGTACGCTCGTTCAGTAGGTGCGTATTGGACCATGTTATAAATTCGATTGACTTATTTATTTGAGCAATATTTATTCAGTTTATATGGCATGCTATTATGTGTCTTGTTACGTCCCTCTGAGGACCTGGTTGTCTTGTCAGGTGTGTGCTATTGTCTTTCGCAGGTGTTCTAGCTCTAGCCGTGATCTTCGCTATTTCTTCGAGGATGATTGTATTTGGATCGTCTTCGCTTCGCTCGCCACTCATTTCATTTCCATGTATTTTATTTCCTTATTTTTGTTGGTAGTGGATTTGTCTCCGCCCAACATATTGTATCAAGACGAATTCATAGTTGATATATGATATCTTTTATTCTTTGATTTGTGGATGAGATTAGTTAGTTATGGTTCTACTGCATTTTACAGCTTATGTATTTATACAAGGCTTCCATATATTGGAGTATACTTCGTATGAATACAGCTGGCATGTCTACGTTCCTAGTCCTACGTATTTTGGGACTGGGGCGTTACATCTGCAGGCTGAGCTGGCTGGACTGGTGGCTCTTGACCCCCAGTAGGCATGACTCTGGAGGCTACTCCTGAATGCTGGGCTTGATCTCCAGGTTGCTGCGGGTCCACGGGAGGTGCTCCGTCTTGCCGATCGGTAGGACCAGGGACAATGCCGCTGAAGAAGACGACATAGGGAACAATAAGGAAGGACCAGGACAGATCAAAGATGAAAACATGTGATCAGGTCAAGAATTCAGAGATTCAGAGGATACGAATAGGGATCAAGGACGAGTGCTGATTGAGACATCTATCCAGTAAACCCTCACATATCTTGAATTACAAGACCTGCATGGGCTACCACTTAAACCATGTAACACCCCAGAACCAGAATACTGGAGAGCGGAGGCATATATAGCCAGCTACGTATAATGAAATGGAATCCATCTTACTATACGGTCACGGCTGTCTAGATATATGAGGGTTTACTACAAGCCATCAGTCTCTTATAGTCATGAACAAGCCTATTATCTCAATCTCAAGCAAGTAATATCAGTTACAAGATATTAGAGCATCAATATACAATAGTAAAGCGTCCCATATATTACATATTTGAATGATCATGAAGCTAGTCATTACAAAATGTGAAGACTAGCAAGAGCTTTAGTCATATATGATCAACCCTAGGATTTGTCAATCATGTTACAGCCCGTAGGCAGACAGTAAATAAAGTGCAATCGAGCTAACACGTGCTCGTCGGCTAAATGCCTCAAAAGAATATTTTTACAATAGAGTGAGAGAGCCAAAATAAACCCACTCGTTGTTAGGATTCCATCTAGTGGTCACCATCTGGCTGGAAGGTTGGTAGATCCTCTGGAGCTGCTCCGAAATCTGGCCATACAAAACCAGCTGGGTCAGATCCCAGAAAGAGCAAGTGCCACAAAGGAGGCTTCACTTAAGAACTAAAACCAGCAATTAGCACAAGAGTATAAATAAATAGTAAGAACTAGAAATATAGAAAAATCAGGATGATATACGAGGAGATAACCATGGAACTATTCAGATAACCAGGTTACAACCCATAAACCAAATAAGGACCGAGGTTGTAACCCTTCATTTGAACAGAACTTGGTTTTCCACCATTTATCGGCAAGATAAATATAAGAAATCAGGTCACGTAACAATCTTGTATAGGACCAAGAAAAGACTAGACTAATTATATATCATCCAACAATCACGGCCAAGCAATAAGTACGGCTTGATACTTTAACTAACTAGGGTTATCACTGGCCTAGTTACTAGCAAGATACAGTAAGATTATTCCAACAGCCACAAGCCCTGCAGACCATCCAGGCTATCCGAACACAATTAGGGGTTGAGTTCAGGTGGGTACATCGTCCAAGAAATGCATGTACCCTTAAGTAGCTTGAAGGGTGCACCACATGACTGTGTGCTGGAAATGTGCCCTACTCGACGGCAGGCTTCAGATCCCTGGTGGGTCGCCCAGATAACGGGATTGCCTGTAGCTGGAAAAATCTCTTCATGACTACTGGATTATTCTAGTTGTTAGCCTTAGTCGATTTCAGTAGGTACCCCTGACCGTGGTACTCAGGGGTCCCTATCCTAGACATGATGTAAGACAAGACTGGTTCATTTGTACAAGCACAATCGTCTACGGTGTCCAGGTCATTCATACTGGTCATGTCATGCTAGCCGTCACAACAGCATATCAAGGTATATCATGTCAGGTTTTTACTTGTTAAGAGTGTGCCACGGCGGGCCACTATCATGTCATGTCACTTGTCAAGAGTGCGCCACTACGAGTCACTGTCGTGTTCATGGTATATGTACAAGATAGCATAGTACAAGCATTCTATCAAAATACCAAAGTTACACAGAGGATCATAATACATGTGCATAATAAAATAATTAAAATAACAAAGGGGCAAGGCTGGAGGAAGAGTCATACGGCTCAGAAAAATGAGTTCATGCGACCAAAGGGTATTTGGGCTCATGCGGCCAAGGGGTATTTGGGCTCATGCGGCCAAGAATCAGCAGGCTCATACGACTCAGGTTCATGCGGTCGGGGTTTAAGGGTGCATGCGGCTCGGGGAGACTGGGTTCATGCGGCCAGGAGATCGGGTCATATGCGGCTCAGGATCAGAAGTCCATGCGGCTGGGGGAAGACAGGGTCTTATGCGGCCATGAACCCAAGCAATGCCATGCGGCTGGAAAGGGCTGAGTCTTATGCGGCTCAGAGAAAGTTAACTCATGCGGCTGAGAGATAAGGGGGGTCATATGCGGCCCAGAGACGTGGGTCTTATGCAGCCCAGTCCAAACAAATGCCATGCGGCAAAGGGGATTGCGAGTCCATGCGGTCGAATTTGATCAAGGTGCATGCGGCTCAAGATCTGAGTCTCATGCGGCTCAGGAAAAGTTCGTGCGGCTGAAAAATTGGTTCCTGTGGCTGGAAGATTTATTCGGCTGGAGAAGTTCCTGCGGCTGGAAAGAAATTTGTCGCATGAAAATCCATGCGGTCAAGCACTGTTCTCTTTCTCCAATTTTTTGAGAAGAAGAACCATAAAGGCCAAGTTTCCAAGCTCCATAGATCCTTCATCCGATGTCAAAATCTGAACTTCTATAGGTCAAAATGGGGCAGAATATAATTTTCTACGTCATGGAACCATCAAAACTTAAAAATAACAAGGTTAAATAGATCAAATCCCAAGAAATCCAAAAATGAAATCAACTTAGATCTACATGAATTTAGCCATGGAAATTAAAAATGCTAAGTACTAAAGTGTCTAAGAATGTTGTGAGGAAAAGAATGGAACGACAAAAGTTGAGTTCCTCCATGAATCAAGATGCACTTGCCTAAGCTCTCCCTCTCTCTCAGGTAGGTGGAGAGTAATGGTGAGGAAGAAGAAGAGTAAATTAGAAGTAATGAGGAGAGAGAAAAGGGGATGGATTAATAAATAATGATGGTGGTGGTAGGTAAGGGTTGGTTCACAACAAAACCGAACCAAGCCAAACAAGCCGAACCGAACCAATGATAAACCAAGCAATGAAATGCCAAGATAAACCATACAAGGAGACAGGCAATACGAGTCAAGATACGTACACGTATTCCAAAATATGTAATACGAACTACGGTCATTACAGTGTCACGACCCGCTACCCAAATTGTTGGGCCGGGCCGAGCCATGTCCAGCCTACGCTTAAGTTAAAACATAGTAAGATGTTCTCAGATATAGACGATATGGTTCTAAGCAAATCTATTTATAACATTTTAAAAGTTTCTCACAACACAGCCTCTATAAGCGAAAGCAAACAAGTTTTATAGGTTATTACACTTCAAAAGTATAAAACTGGAGACAAAGTCTAGTAACCAAATATAAGTTTAATAATAACCAAAAGTCTAAGTCTCAAGCAAGAAAGATGGTAACTAAGCAAGGTTCCCCACTGGGGCCTCTTCTGGAACTAAGGCCAGGTCCTCAAATGCAGTCTCATAGTAGGTATCACACAACATTTCTTTCTCGGATAGTGTACCTACAACGTTATCATGTCAGGACAAGAGCAAGTACTGGTACTACAAACAGAATAAAGTGAGCATGGAATGAAAAGAGATGTAATAACAGGAAATCAAGGCATATCACAATCTATCATGTCAAGGATACATTTGTCATGGCGACATATGTATATATAATATTTAAAACTGGAGCATGTATGTGATCGTCAATAGGTGTATAATGTATTATGGCACATGTAAACAAAATATACTTTCGTACAAGTGAAAAGGCGATAGATGTACATACGCACAAATACAGCTGGATAAGTGCCTATGGCAAGGTTTGCATATAGAATGCGACCTTGCTCGGATTCGATAGAAGGGACATGATCACGTACTTAGCTAGCAGTTTTTTTATAACCCATATTACAACATGTGAGTGATACTGAGAGCAGTTTAAAGCATGGTAGGTACTGAGAACAGTATAAAGCATGTGAAGATATGACTTGCAGTTCAAGAAATGGTATTTTAATATGATTCATTCACAGTTCATTATCATATACAGTAAATAAAGTTTTTAGGGGTACTTGCCTCGAGCAAAGCAAGGATAAGAATATGTAGCTATAGATGTCCGGTGTCTTGTCAAAATGATACACAATCTCAGTTCTAAGCTATGTTCAAGAGTTACACTAGTGGTCTGACACGGCTCCTAACTGGACACTAGCTAAGTGATGCTCTAGCATAGAAGTACAATGTGGGGTGATACAATATCTAACCCAACGCTTAGGGTATCTACACTAAGGTAGGGTAAGGTCCCAATACTAAAATATCCCAAAAATCCATTAAAACACACAAGGCAATATTAATTAATAATAATTCAATCTGTGCATTGTGTTCCAAAAATTATTAAAATAGTTATAAGGCTCCAATAAATATGAAATAATAATGTTATCCTTGTTAATTATAGTAATTTATTATAATTTTTCTGGAAGTTATAAACTACTGTAGATATTTATTAAAAATCAGTTTCCCTATATACTTTAAAAATGGGTTCTGTTTTCCTATTATTTGTCAGTGGCAAATATGTAAACTAAATAATAAAAAATTATATCAAAGTATCTAAATTAACATAGTATTTAATTATAATTTTTTTAGAATTTATACAGTACTTAAAAGCTGTCTAAAAATTTAAATACAGTAAAGTATAGATTCTAAAAATAAATAAATAATTGTTTATTGTACTAGTCCACGTATACGAAATTGAACCGAAGTCCAGATACGGGACCCAAGGCCATGAATGAAGTCTGATATGACTCGTATAGACTTTGAATATTTTTAAACTCATTTGGGTCCATGAAACCCATGCTAGGTTTGGACTAAAATGGCCACAATTAATAAAATACGTTAAAAATACAAATTGAAATACATAGGCGTAATAAATGCATAAGATATTATAGTATATGCACTGTATTTTATATATATATATATATATATATATATATATATATATATATATATATATATATATATATATATATATATATATATATATATATATATATATATATATAGGCAAAAAAAAAATATATATATATATATATATAGGCAAATATATATATATATATATATATATATATATATTTTTTTTTTTTAATATATATATATATATATATATATATATATATATAGGCACTGTATTTATATATATAGGCAAAATATATATATATATATATATATATATATATATATATATATATATATATATATATATATATATATATATATATATATATATATATATATATATATATATATATATATATATATAGGCACTGTATTTAATATTGACATAACTAAATGACAGAATTTAAATACATATATAATATTATATATATTATACTCATCAAAAACACAAAGGAAATAAAATACAAGAATACTATATTAATATATTAATTATTTTCATAAAAGCAACATATGTATATATATATATATATATATATATATATATATATATATATATATATATATATATATATATATATATATATATATATATATAACAGTAATTAATTAATAAAAATTAGAAAACAAAATTTATTATTATGAAAACAGCATGTATAAATACTGTAAAATTTATATACTCATATACATATACATATACTTATATATATATATATATATATATATATATATATATATATATATATATATATATATATATATATATATATATATATATATATATATATATATGGAAGCGGATCAAAAGCCCCCTTAGAAAACCCCCTAAAAAACCCCCTCACTCTCGGCCGTAATTTAATGTTAATATTAATGTTAATATTAATATTAACATTAAATACTAAAATTAACATTAAACTTAACATTAAAATTAATATTAACATTAACATTAACATTAACATTAATATTAACATTAACACTAATATAAAAATAAAAATAAATATTAACATTAACATTAATATTAACATAAATTACGGCCGAGAGTGAGGAAGATTTTTAGGGGTTTTCTAAGGGGGCTTTTGATCCGCTCCACATATATATATATATATATATATATATATAGGAATATAAATGAAGAACGGGTATTGGGTGTGGGTCCCCTCGGCCGGCGCTCGTCCGCCCCCGGCGTATTTTCCTCCCGCCCCAGGGCACTGGCCGGTCGCCTCCTGGCGACCCCCGTCTCGTCGAGAAGCACCCATTCTTCCTGGCCATCCTGGCATCGGCGACTGGCCGGGCTTCCCCAGGCCGATCCTCCCTTGGGGAGCCCATTCTTCCGACGGCTGCCCATGGTGCGGCGGCCTCCCCCCCATACTCCCCCGCCCGCGGAGCTGCCGGCGCCCTCGGCGTAGTAGACGTCATCGGTCTCGGCGTCAGCGGGCTTCTTCGGCCCCCTCACTCCTTGGCCCAGCTCCGGCGCCCCCTGCCGGAGCCGTCGCTGTCCCCGTCGCAGCGGAGCCCCCTACTGCGGCTGCAGCCCCTACCTCCTCCTCCTCCGCCCCAGATCCCCCTCCTCCTCCCCTGGCTGAACCGTCCCCTACATCTGCCTCGGCCCGAGCTCCCTCCGCTCTTGCGGAAGCTCCGCCCCCGTCGGTTCCCCGCACCGCCTCGCCCCCCTTGTCCTCCC
This sequence comes from Iris pallida, assembly GCA_029216955.1. Lineage (NCBI taxonomy): Eukaryota > Viridiplantae > Streptophyta > Magnoliopsida > Asparagales > Iridaceae > Iris > Iris pallida. The sequence goes on along the minus strand of JANAVB010042820.1, from coordinate 3,456,896 downwards.
CCCGTCGGCGCCTCCCCTAAATCCGGTCTCTCCTCCCGTCACCCTCCCCGTCGCGCTTCCCTCCCAGGCGGACCCCCTCCCCCTTCCCGTCGTCCACGCTGTCGCGCATCCCTCTTCGCCGGCCTTCCACCATGTGCTCCCCCCTGCCGCGCTTCCTCCCTCCTCGGTCGCGGATCCCCCTCCCCAGTACGCCGATGCGAATCACTCCTCCTCGGCGGCGGAGGAGGCCTATTTCCAGGACCCCTCCACCCAGCGGTGGTTCTGGGTCCCAGCGCAGATGGCCGCGGCTCTATGGCAAGTCGCCGTCCTCGGAGGTGCCAGTCTCCCCTATGCGTCGGCGTGCCGCTGTGGCAGCTGCCAGCCCTCGTGGCAGTAAAGCCCCGTGGCCCTTCCGCCCCCCGTCGGTTCTTGGTCACCGCCTCTCCGCTTGGGACCGATGGGCTCCCTCTTCTCCTGTGCCGGCTCTCGGGCTCCGCCTCGCGCCCCCTCGGGTCTCTCCCTCTCCTCTGTAGCCTCCCCCTCTCCTGGCGTCTCCATCCCCCTCGCGACGACGTGGCCCCTCTGCCCGTGCCTCCGGCGACGCCTTTCCTCCTTGAAGAACGGCACCGGGGACCCCTCCTCTGCCCCCTCTCCGGCCTAGAGGACCCCTCCCCGGCGGCCGTCTAACCCTCCTGGCCTGCGTGCGGGTGCCCTTTTCTCGCGGTCCCTGCTCGCCGTGGCTCCCGTCGTCTCCGGTGTCGCCTCCCCTCCCCCACCGGAATGCGGGTGCCCCCTCCCCTCCTCCCTCGTTCTTCGCGCCCCTCTCGGGCCCCGCGCCCGCTTCGGGCAGTCCCCCGCTCGGTGGGCAGTCCCCTCGGGCCGCACACCCGACTCCCCCCTTAGGCCAAGAGCCCCTCCTTTTCGAAATTTCATATTTCGAAAGTATGCTGTTGCGTGTTTGCTTTTTCGTGTTCTTTGGGTGCATGGGACCCAAAAAAAAAGTAGTTGTATCTTTTGTTATTGGGTCCTTTCGGGTAGGATTCCACCCTATCTATGTAGGAACTCGGGCTATCTCCCGGTTCCAACCTTTTGATTTCCTTTTCAATGGAGGCTTTAGCCAGTGTTTAAAATATATATATATATATATATATAGAGAGAGAGAGAGAGAGAGAGAGAGGGGAAGGATAGGCATCCCCGTACTTTTTGCATCCCCATGTTCACATCCGTTAGATGTGCTTTAAGTCATCTAATCTTAACCATTGGTAAATCAACGGTTAAGATTAGATGACTTAAAGCACCATCCAACGGTGTAAATAGGGGGATGCTTGGGGATGCAAAAAGTGCGGGGATGCCTATCCTTCCTCATATATATATATATATATATATATATATATATATATATATATATATATATATATATATATAGAGGAAGGATCAAGATCCCCACACTTTTTGTATCCCCATGCATCCCCTCTATTGGTACCGTTGGATGGTGCTTTAAGTTATCTAATCTTAACCGTTGATTTACCAATGGTTAAGATTAGATGACTTAAAGCACATCCAACGGATGTAAACATAGGGATGCATGGGGATGCAAAAATTGTGGGGATGCCTATCCTTCCTCATATATATATATATATATATATATATATATATATATATATATATATATATATATATATATATATATATATATATTAAAAAGGGATTGCTAAAGGGGGGATTTGAACAGCTGACCAGTGAAGGGGGGATGCTTATAAACTCTCGAGCTGACCAGTTGGTCCAACACAATTCATTGGTAAAATATTACTATGAATTAATTTTAATTTGTTACAAGGAAATGGGTTTGGGACACCAAAACAAGAAAATAAATAAGTTGCTGAAGGTTGGGCTCAAGCTCGGGTCTTCCCAACAGTGTCTTTGAAACTCTCCACTAACCAGTAGGTCAAGTGGGGAATGTGTTTGGTAATTATGGCTTCAAAAATTTAATTGGAAAGGTGGGCTAAGGTTTTAGTTTAGGATCCCAATGCACTATCATAGGGTCTATTTATAGAAAAAATTTGGAACCTTTCCTGCAAAAATTTTATTACGAAAATGTCCATCATAAATTCCTAAAATTTCTAGTGTGCCATTTTCACCAAGTTGCCCTAATATGTAATTTACCAAAATGCCCCTACAAGTTCAAAAATCGTAAAAACTCATACGGACTCCAAATGGCTCCAATTAAATCGTAGAAAAATTCTAAAATTAATAGAAAAATATTTAGAACATTTTTAGAACCAATTTGGGGAATTTTTGGAATTGTTTTTCATTTAATGATTTTTTAAAAAAATATGGGTTACAAATCTACCCTCCTTAAAGAAATTTCTTCATCGAAATTTAAGGTTGACAGGGGCTCAAAACACGATAGTGAGTTTAGGCAAATATCTTATGTATGATCAAAGAACAATGACTAGATGTGATTAAGATAATCAAAATTGTTTAGTTACGATAGTTAGAATCTGGCCTAAGTATAGAATGATCAATAGGATAGGCACGATCTAATATAGGGACGATGCGATTAGACATCATTAAGAATAATCAAACGCTTGGCACGATCAAGTCCTAAAATCATGATTGTGGGGATCAAAGTTGTCTAGCCGTGCCAGATCATCTAGACATGATCAAACATGAAGAATGATGGCTAAGTCAAATCATGGTTAGCACGAAACTAGTCATTATTATAAGAATTTAAATCGAAAGTTTAGGCACGAGTGATAATGGTATCTAGATCCAAACATGATCATAATCAAAATTTCAACACGATCAAAGATAAGGTTAATCTATCCTTAGTCAAACAGTAATTAGGCATGATGAGGAATATAATTGTAGTCCAAGCACGAGCAACATGTTGATAGAGATCTAGTTCACGATGGGATTTAAATCAATTAAGTACGATCAAGGATTAAGAATATTGGTATGATAAAGAAGATGACCAAAGTTGAATGGTCGCGATCAAAGGGATTTAGAAATTAGCAATATAGGAACTTAAAGAATGATTTAAGGATAGGAAAAATTAAATTTCTTCATTATGATAGAGAAATCAAAAGGCAAGATTTCATAGGAAGTCAAGATAATCATCTCACTCTGCTACTACTAAGTTTATCTGATCATCATTTGCCAATCATACATTTATCTCACAAGTCCAAATATGAAAATCAAACCCTTATATGACTACTACAAAAAATTATAACCTTCAATCATGAAGATTGAACCCTGCCATAAAACTATAGACTTGACCTGTATTCCAAGGTTACTAACCCACAAAGTATGTTCGTGTTAGAGCTTCTCAAAATTTTCTACCCTCCTTAATTTTGTAGTTCATTCTCCATTTAGTCATCCCGAAGTCGAAATTCCTTCGTCTTCCCTTTAACCTAGATCCGAAATTCTTGAATCAAGGATCATAAATCCTTAATCGTTATTGCAATTGATACTCTTGTATTGCTCAAGTCTAATGTCACTATTACCATATAAAATTTACCCTTTATTATAAAATCAGTTCACAATCCGTTCAACTTACACCTTTAAACATTATCCTCATTAAATTCAGAATTCTTACAAAAATCTCTAAGGGTTCCTTTGACTCAATAACGTAGTGTTCTCCCTGTTTCTAGTCATTCTCTTACAAATCGTTGTTCAATTTCGTATCATCACAGCATGCGGTTAAAGTCTCTTTTCTATTATTTAAATTCCTAAATTGGTATCATAACCTCAAAATGAAATATCTCGAGAATCAGTAACCTAAAATCATCCAAGTTCTCAAAAACATTTTGACCTTGAATATCCTTGTCAGTTCTAAAATACATCTACGAAATATTAATGTTCTAACCATTAATGTATATTCTACTGCTCTTCTTATTCGAAATTCTTCTATGTTCTTTCCAAATAATTTATCCACAAAATAATTCTCTAGTGTAATCATTTCTAAGCCGATACTACTGATCTCTTCTTGTTTCTAATTTCAGTCATAGCTTTCTTCCAAAATTTTATCTGAATGTCCAATATTTTATATTCCCACCAAGATTACCATATGATAACAACTTACGTCCTTTCCGAGCTAGATGATTTACGATACTTTTTTTTGGCCTTTTCCAAGTGAAGAAACACGAAAATTCAAAAAGATTTCAAAGTGTAACTAACCGAAGTAGATACAAGATAATTGAGATGTAATTAGGATAGGGTTAATTAAGACAAAGAAATAATGGTAAGACAAAAGAAATAATGATAGAAATTTGTTCTTGCTCATCCAATCATAATAAAGTGAACTGATTTAAGACATGATCTGATAACCATATATGTCTTCCTGAAATCATGCTGTCATAATTGTTGTCATGCCGGTAAGCATAGCTGCAATAAACGATAGAGTCCATAACTAAGATATATATTCGTTAATCATATTATCTAGAATTCTCACCACGCCAACCGGTATGGCTGTAAAAAAATCTAAATTTCATAACTATGATAAGTATATCCAAAATCAGGCTCTATGTCATTGTCATGCTAGCTAGTATGGCTGCGATAAATTCTAAACTCCATAAATAAAGCAGACATTTACCGTTTCCACTGTCATCATCAAATATGTTATCAGAATACACCTTAACTCAATCCAAAAAATTTATCTTGATGCAAAATCAAAGTCAATAATGAATATTAAGAATCAAATTCAACAACGAATTAAGGAATAGTAAATGAAAACAAGCGAAAATAGATTTCGAGGTAAGAATTAGAGTGAGATTTTCAGGGGTCATCCCAAAGGTACTATCTTGGTCAAAATTATAACCTATTGAATTTCAAACAAGAAGCTAATTATAGTTAATGGTTCGATGCTGTAATGAGTTCTCTCTATGTTGCAATTCTAGTAATCCTCTAGGTGTTATAAATATTGTTCCTAGTATTATAAAGTTATCCTAAAATCCTAATGGCAGGCATGCTTGGTACAATAACGTAACCAAACAACTTTAGTCCAGACCTGCATGGGCCACCACTAAAAATATGTCACGACCCGCTACCCAAATTGTTGGGCCAGGCCGAGACATGTCCAGCCTATGCTTAAGTTAAAAACGTAGTAAGCTGTTCTCAGAGATAGACAATATGGTTCTAAGCAAATCTATTTATAACATTTTAAAAGTTCCTCACAACACAGCATCTATAAACGAAAGCAAACAAGTTTTATAGGTTATTAAACTTCCAAAGTATGAAACTGGAGACAAAGTCCAGTAACCAATATAAGTCTAATAATAACCAAAAGTCTAAGTCTCAAGCAAGAAAGATGGTAACTAAGCAAGGTTTCCCGCTGGGGCCTCTTCTGGAACTAAGGCCAGGTCCTCAAATGCAGTCTCATAGTAGTATCACACAACATTTTCTCCTCGAATAGTGTACCTACAACGTTATCCTATCAGGACGGAAGCAAGTACTGGTACTACAAACAGAATAAACAGAGCATGGAATGAAAAAAGATATAATAACAGAAATTATGGCATATCACAATCTATCATGTCAAGGACACATTTGTCATGGCAACATATGTATATATAATATTTAAAACTGGAGCATGTACGTGATCGTCAATGGGTGTACAATGTACTGTAGCACATATAAATAAAATATACTTTCGTACAAGTGAAAAGGCGATAGATGTACATACGCACAAATACAGCTGGATAAGTGCCTACGGCAATGTTTGCATATAGGATGCGACCTTGCTCAGATTCGGTAGAAGGGGACATGATCACGTACTTAGCTAGCAGTTTTCTTATAACCCATATTACAACATGTGAGTGATACTGAAAGCAGTATAAAGCATGGTAGGTACTGAGAATAGTATAAAGCATGTGAAGATATGACTTACAATTCAAGAAACGGTATTTTAATACGATTCATTCACAGTTCATTATCATATGCAGTAAATAAAATTTGTAGGGGTACTTGCCTCGAGCAAAGCAAGGATAAGAATATATAGCTATAGATGTCGGTGTCCTGTCAAAATGATACACAATCTCAGTTCTAAGCTATGTTCAAGAGTTACACTAGTGGTGTGACACGGCTCCTAACCGGACACTAGCTAAGTGATGCTCTAGCATATAAGTCCAATGTGGGGTGATACAATATCTAACCCAACACTCAGGGTATCTACACTAATGTATGGGTAAGGTCCCAATACTAAAATATCCCAAAAACCCCATTAAAACACACAAGTAATATTAATTAATTAATAATTCAATCTGTGCATTATGTTCCAAAAATTATTAAAATAGATATAATACTCCAATAAGTATGAAATAAGGTAATACTGTTATCCTTGTTAATTATAGAAATTTACTATAATTTTTCTGGAATTTATAAACTACTGTAGATATTTATTAAAAATCAGTTTACCTATATATTTTAAAAATGAGTTTTGTTTTCCTATTATTGGTCAGTGGCAAATATGTAAATTAAATGATATAAAAATTATATTAAATTATCTAAATTAACATAGTATTTAATTATAATTTTTTTGGAATTTTAAAGTAATTAAAAGTTGTCTAAAAATTTAAATACAGTAAAGTACAGATTCTAAAAATAAATAAATAATTATTTATTGTATTTATCCACGTATACGAAATTGAACCGAAGTCCAGATACTGGATCCAAGGCCATGAATCAAGTCCGATATGACTCGTACAGATTTTGAATATTTTAAAACTCATTTGGGTCCATGAAACCCATGCTAGTTTTGGACTCAAATGGCCACAATTAATAAAATACGAAAAAATACAAATTGAAATACATAGGCGTAATAAATGTATAAGTAATAAATTAAATTATGAAATTGAAGGCATAAATATTACAGTATAGGCACTGTATTTATTTACATATTACAGTATATGTACTGTATTTATAGAATATATGTATTATAGTATAGGCACTGTATTTAATATTGACATAATTAAATGACATAAATTAAATGACAGAATTTAAATACATATATAATATTATATATATATATATTATACTCATCAAAAAACACAAAAAAAACAAATACAAGAATACTATATTAATATCTTAATTATTTTCATAAAAACAACATATATATATATATATATATATATATATATATATATATATATATATATATATATATATATATATATATATATATATATATATATAATATATAATATATATATATATATATATATATATATATATAAACACCAATTGGTCCAACCTAATCCGTTGGTAAAATATTACTATGAATTAATTTTAATTTGTAACAAAGAAATGGGTTTGGGTTTAACTTACCAAAACAAGAAAAAAAAAATAAGTTGCTGAAGGTTGGGCTCGAGCTCGGGTCTTCCCAACAGTGTCTTTGAAACTCTCCACTAACCAGTAGGTCAGGTGGGGGAATATGTTTCGGAAATTATGGCTTCAAAATTTAAGGGTAAAGTGCATTTAAACCCTCCATAGAGTTGCCTCGTTTGCAAAATAAGACCTTTTAGAAAACTTAAGCAGTTTGCACCTCCCGAAAAACCTGTTTTGTTTAGAATGGCCCTTATCCGTTAAATGGCCATTAAGACTTTAAAAAAAATAAAAACTACCTAAACTACCCCCCCCATCCTTCCCTACCAGCCCCTCCCTTTCCTCCCTCCCCCCCCCCCCCCCCGCCCCCGCCCCCCTCCGCCGGCGACCCGACCCCGACCCCCTCCTCCCGCCACCGGCAACCCGCCCCTCGACCCCCTTCCCTCCCCCTCCTCCCTCCGCCGGTCATCCCCGACCACCCCCCCTCCTCCCTCCGCCGGCGACCCGCCCCCCTCCACCCTCCCCCCTCATCCCTCCGCCGGTCATCCCCGACCCCCCCTCCTTCCTCCACCGACGACCCGCCCGCCGACCCCCCCCCGACCCGCCCCCACCACCGATGAAAGAGGGGGGGAAGAGGGAGGGCAAAATCGTCTTTTAAGACGATCTTTAACGGATTTTAACAGCGAAGGGGGGGTAATTTGAGCATTTTCGTAACGGACTGTATTTTTCGGATCAGCGAGCCTTTATTTGCGTTTTCGTGACATCTAAGAAGGGTTTAAATGCACTTTACCCTAAATTTAATTGGAAAGTGGGCGCTAAGGTTTTAGTTTAGGATCCCAATGCACTATCATAGGGTCTACTTATAAAAAAAATTTGGAACCTTTCTTGCAGAAATTTTATTACGAAAATGCCCATCATAAATTCCTAAAATTTCTAGTGTGCCATTTTCACCAAGTTGTCCTAATATGTAAGTTACCAAAACGTCCCTACAAGTTCAAAAATCGTAAAAACTCATACGGACTCCAAATGACTCCAATTAAATTGCAAAAAAATTCTAAAATTAATAAAAAAATATTTAGAACATTTATAAAACCAATTTAGGGAATTTTTGGAATTGTTTTTCATTTAATGATTTATTTTTTGGAAAAACAGGGGTTACACTATGGTAATTGGCTTCTCGCTCACCAGTGCAAGATGTGTACTGATAACCACCCCCAGGTACGAAGCTCCTTGGTCGTACTGAGGCATTGGAGCTCAAATTGCAACATGAAGATGTTTGACAAAGAATTTGCTTGCTTGGATATAGAAGATATGATGTATGAAACAGTAAAATCCTTTGTGAGCTAGAGCATGTGTTGTAGGCCAATTTGGCATATTCATTTGGGGCGATTGAGAGCCTTTGTATTCCATTGCGTTATCAATAAAAGACATTGCTACGTATACTCTGATTTGCCTCTGTTCTTCAACTATAATTGTTATTTAAATTGAGATAACAATTTAATGATTTAGCATCTTGTCTTGTACGAGTGCAACTCCAGACTCGTACGACATTATGCTCCAGCAAAGATGATCGATTCGGCAAAAATCGATGCGATGAGCGATTTTGCGGGTCGGGACGTGACACTCCTAGGGATCTTCAAAAAATAGTGCCCCGCTATAGCTCGTCGCCAGAAGGAAGAAGATAGGGAGAGCTCTCGGTGAGCGGGAATATTTGTCACACCCCAGAACCAGAATACTGGAGAGCGAGGGAATGACTCAGCCAGCTACGTATAACGAGTAGATGAATACCATGTAATACGATCAATGTTGTCTAAAAGACGAGGGGGGTGCATACTACATGAAAGTCTCACTATGGTCACTTCACATCTATTGTCTCAATCATTCAAATAAGAAACAGAAATAGAGAACATGTAAGATAAAGCAGTAAGACGTCCCAAACGCTCAGTCAAAATGTTCTTGAGATCTGGCTTTACAAAATATAGCCAGATGATATAGCAACATATACACAATTGTTATCAGCTGCAGTCTGACTTAATTACAATTATGTAAGGGTAAGTACAAGATAATCCGACAAACATGTCGGTGCCAAACGGCAAAATATAAAGTAAGTAACAAAACGAGCGGGGAAGTAAGGAACCCACTCGAGTCCTCCTGCGATCATTCCTCTAGTATTGACCATCTTGGAGGTGGAAGTAAGCTGAGTCCTCGGAAACCGGCTCTAAATCTGGCCATGCAAAACCAGAGAGGTTAGACCTCCAATAGCAAGTACCACAAGGAAGCACGATATGAGAAATTAAAACCAGTAATAAGAGAATATAATAATAGATCTCTGCTTTCCACTAGGATTCACATAACATCACGACACTTCGAACCAACCTCCCAACCAAACAAGGACAGAAGTTGGCCCGTCACGCCCTGACATTCTGATCATCTTAGTTAAGCAACAGAGTAGATACAATACACAAACAAATTATCTTTGAACGGCCAATCAATTCCTACGACTTGCTATTGTGAGTCCCAAGTTATCCTAGAATTATACAATTAGGGATTCCTCAGTTCTTACTATGTGCAAGCAAGGCTAGTCTATCCAATCAATCAATTGCGCCAATCATGTAGTTAGACGAGTCCCAGCGGGACGCCCGCCGTTATAGCATGTACAATAATATAAGCAGATACCGTTCCCTGCCCGTGTGACAGATTTACCGTATCTGTGGGAACCAGCCGACCCGTCGGGCACTTGATAGTCCCAAGGGGGCTGCCATGTAAGAACTCGGGAATCCATTCTCTCCATGCCATCATTATTTTATTTAACTTAATAGTCTCTGTGTTGAGTGAAGTTCCATGCCGTGGATCATGGTCATTCAAATGAGTACCTTCGTACGGGGTACGATATGCGCAACTCTACAACGATACCCGTGCGGCTAGGTTGTAGGTTTTACATAGTGTAATGCAACAATCAAATCTAACCACGAAGTAATCATGCCTTGACCATAAAGTACACATGCTGTTTTTGTAAGATAAAGAAATAAATAAAAATGAATAATTTGAAGCCTGCATGTGCCTGTATGCCAATATTCGGGATCGGCTAATCGAGTATAATAGTTCATTGCATGAACGTGTCTCATTCATTCAATTCAATAAGACGACTAGCCAGTCTCTTAGTTCCAACTAAGAACGCATGATCAATTATTAGTTAAGTAACAGTCGGAGTCAATTCATGACAAGGCATAAAAGTCAAATTAGTATTAATCATGGTCGAGTCCATAACTAGTATAAAATAGTTGGTAATATATTCTTGAATCCAAGGAAAAGATTAACAAATTCATGTTGGGAGTTGAAAGAAATTCTAGCCACAATTCAGTTAATTAGGACATATAACAGTCAGAAACAACCAAATTATGCATATGCGGCCTATTCTGCGACATGCATGCAACTGCGACACCATATGCGCCTACTGCGACATGATATGCGCCTCATGTGGCTCAACTGCGACATGATATGCGCCTATCGTGACATGCGCCTCATGTGGCTCAACTGCGACATGATATGCGCCTACCGCGACATGCGCCTCATGTGGCTCAACTGCGACATGATATGCGCCTACCGCGACATGCGCCTCATGCAACATGCGCCTACTGCGACATAGAAAACAAAAACTTAGATCTACACCCAACCATCCATGGAAAACAAAAACTTCAAGACCTAAACTTGTAGAGGAAGAGAAGATGAATAACATAAACTAAAAATAAGTGGGGATGCATGAAATCCCTCATGGTGTGCAAGATGTACTTGCCTCTCCAAATGGGTTAGGGTTTGGTGGAGGAGTAAATGTGAATAAAGGAAGAGAGAGAGTGGAAGAAGAACTTTTATATCAAGGTCAAGTGGATCTCCACCATTCATTGTCTCCACCAAATCCAAGCCATCCATTCCTTTCCATGTTGAACCAAACCGAACCAAGTTGGTTTCCCATGAACCGAAATGAACCAAGAGCCAAGAAAAGCAGAAAATAAAATACAAAAAAATTAATAAGCGTAAATTTGAAGAATTTAAATACAGAATAAATGCATGATAAATATTGAATAAGTACATTCAAGAAGTACACGTATAAAATACTTTATTCTGAAAACGGGGAGTGACATCTCTACCCTCCTTAGAAAAATTCCGTCCTCGAAATTTCAGATCCAAGCAGGACAGAAATGTCAGAGCTAGACTAATCTAAGTACAAGTAATTGGAGCAAGTAGCTAGTCTACAATGTCAAATAGCAAGTAATATATCTATGTTTAACAATCTACGATATCAAGCAATTCTAGTCATAAGGTGACAAGCATGAGGAGTTAAGACAATCAAGGTATATAGAGAGAGAGATATACCTTGTGAGTCAAACAGGTGCGGATACCGTGATCGGATATCATCCTCACGTTCCCACGTTGACTCTCCTAATGAGTGATGACCCCAAGCAACCCGGACAAGGCTAATTGTTCGGTTCTTGAGTATCTTCTCTCTTCGGTCCAAAATAGACACAGGCTGTTCCTTGTAAGACAGGTTGGTACCAACAACCAGCTTAGAATGGTCAAGGACATGGCTTGGGTCCGATACATACCTTCGCAACTGAGATACATGAAATACGTCATACATCTCTCATAACGAAGGTGGAAGGGATAAACGATAAGCAACATCGCCTATCCTATCAAGAATAACAAAGGGTCCTACGTATCGCGGACTCAACTTCCCGCGAACGCTAAATCTAATGACCCCACGGGTAGGTGAGATCCGCAAGAACATGTGGTCCCCAACAGAAAACTCTAGCGGCCTACGATGCTGGTCCGCCCAATGACGATGTCGATCCTGCGCAACTAGAAGTCGCTCTCTAATTCTCTTAACCACTTCAACCGTCTGAACAATCATTTCTGGGCCTAACATTTTCCTCTCTTCGATATCATCCCATGCAAGCGGTGATCTGCACTTCTTACCATATAGTGCTTCGAATGGCGCCATCTGGATACTGGCTTGATAACTATTGTTGTACGAGAACTCGACCAAGTGCAGGTGGCTCTCCCAAGATCCTCCAAAATCTAGAGTGCAAGCTCGCAACATGTCTTCTAATGTCTGAATCGTCCTTTCTGATTGCCCATCCGTCTGCGGATGGTAAGCCGTGCTAAATCTTAACTTGGTACCCAGACTGTGATGTAAGCTTTTCCAGAAATGTGATGTAAAGCGGGTATCTCGATCCGACACAATACTGACAGGGACTCCATGCTGCCTGACTATCTGTTGCATATACAATTCTGCCAACTTTTCTGTAGATTGCCCTAATTTGAAAGGAAAAAAGTGTGCCACCTTCGTAAGTCGGTCCACTATCACCCAAATAACGTCCTTACCACTTGGTGATCTCGGTAAACCGATCACAAAGTCCATTGTAATATGCTCCCATTTCCATTCCGGGATAGGAAGCGATTGCAATAATCCAGCTGGCCTCTGCTGTTCTGCCTTCACTTGCTGACATATCAAGCAACGGAAAACAAATCTAGCTATCTCTCTCTTCATCCCGTTCTACCAGAAATGCTGCTTGATATCTTGGTACATCTTGGTTCCTCCAGGGTGAATAGAATACTGAGAACTGTGAGCTTCTGACATGACCTCCTGTCTGATATCTCCACTAGGTACACATAGACGTGATCCAAACCTAAGTGTACCATCTTCATGAATTCTCATCTCCTTCCTGAGTCCCGACTCACATTCTGCCCTAAGCTTCTGAATCCTTGGGTCTTGTGCCTGAGCTGTCTTGATCCTGTCTACCAAATTAGATTAAACTTGTAAACTTGTTAGAACTCCTACATCACCAGGAAGTATAACTTCGATGCCCATCTCCTGAAGGTTTTCTAAGATATGCTTCTGTGTTGTCAACATAAATGTGCCGCCTCTCCTGCTAAGAGCGTCTGCTACTACATTAGCCTTGCCTGGATGATACTGAAGCTCCACGTCATAATCCTTGATCAACTCTAACCATCTTCTCTGTCTCATGTTCAGCTCCTTCTGGGTAAAGATGTACTTCAGACTTTTATGATCTGTGTACATCTCCACTCGGTCACTATATAAGTAATGCCTCCATAGCTTCAGAGCAAACACTATTGCCGCCAATTCCAGATCATGTGTTGGATAATTCTTCTCGTGGTCCCGAAGCTGTCTAGATGCATATGCTATCACCTTCCCATGCTGCATAAGGACACATCTAAGTCCTTTACCTGACACATCACAATATACTGTAAAACCTCCGGGTCCAACTAGTAATGTAAGAATAGGTACTGATATCAACTTCTGCTTTAAAGTCTCGAATGATGCCTGACATTCTGTCGACCAAACAAATGGTACATCCTTCCGGGTCAAGCGGGTCATGGGTGCTGAAAGCCTTGCAAAGTCTGACACAAACCTTCTGTAATATCCTGCCAATCCCAAGAAACTCTGCACATCTGCTACGGTCTTGGGTACTGGCCAACTCTCTACTGCTTCTATCTTCTTGGGATCTACTGCTACTCTTGCTCCTGATACGATATGACCCAAAAATGAAATATGATCCGACCAAAACTCACACTTACTGAGCTTGGCATACAACTAGTTCTCTCTCAGAACCTGTAACACTTTCTTGAGGTGGTCTTCATGCTCCTCTTCACTGGCAGAATATACGAGAATGTCGTCAAGAAATACAATGACAAACTGATCTAAGTATGGCATAAAGATGCGATTCATCAAATCCATGAATATCGCTGGAGCATTGGTCAAACCAAACGGCATTAATAAGAATTCATAATGTCCATACTTCGACCTAAATGCTGTCTTGGGAATATTTTCCTTCCGAACCCTCACCTGATGGTACCCTGAACGAAGATCTATCTTGGAGAAAACTCTAGCTTTGCTCAACTGATCAAATAAGTCGTCGATCCTGGGTAGTGGGTACTTGTTTTTCACTGTTACCGCGTTAAGCTTCCTATAGTCAATACACAATCTGGATGACCCATCCTTCTTCCCCACAAGTACCACTGGTGCTGCCCACGGTGATACGCTAGCTTGGATGAACTTCTTCTCCTTCAATTCCTCTATATGCTGATATACCTTGGCCTGCTCTGAATCTGCCATTCTGTAAACTCGATCTGATATTGGTTTAGTTCCTGGTGCCAATTCTATGCTGAACTCAATATTCCTAACCGGTGGTAGACCTGGAAGTTCTTCAGAAAATACGTCTAGAAATTCTTCAACTACCTTCGGAATCTGAACTTCTTTCATTGCCGCTACTATTCCCTGCTCTTGCTGAGTTGCCTCTGATCTAACTAAGGTAAACCGCTTCATGCCTGGAATATCAAAAGATACACTCCCACTGCGACAATCTATTATCGCATGACTGTCTTTCAGCCAGTCCATGCCTAAGATAACGTCAAAATTTCCAACAGAAAATTCTATCAACCGGGCTGGTAAGGAATGGCCACAAACTACAACGCTACACGCTAGAATAACTCTACTAACTCCTACGAGCCCATTGCCAGTGAGTATATTCAACCTCCCTGGCAATGCCTCGAACTCCATTCCTAGCCGTATCGTAAATTGTACAGATATAAATGGATGGGATGCTCCCGAATCAAACAATGCTACTGCGGGATATGAGGCGACGAGAATGTTACCTGCCATAACATCTTCTGATGCCAATGCCTCCTCCAAGGACAGAGTGAATGCCTGCCCTCGACCTCCTTGCTGATTCCCATGCTGCGGCCTAGCCTGATGCTGCTGCTGGCCCCTTCCTTGATGATGCTGGGGTGGTCTATGCTGGTGTTGCTGCATCGGCGGTCCCTGCTGCCGAAACATCTGAGCCTGCGGACGCTGTGCCAACGGCCTAACGGCTATTGCTGGTCATCGAGACTGGCCTGCCCCTGGTGCTGGCAGAGCAGGAAACTGCTGCCCTGGTCCTCCTGACCTCGAATTCATGGGACATGTGGTAACCCGATGGTCTGGATTTCCACATATCAGACATAGTCCATTCAATGTCCGACACACATCTCTAGTGTGCCCCATCTTTCCACAATAAGTGCAGCCCGCCGGGGGTTGTTGGTTCTTCCTCTGTTGTTGTTGCTGCTGCCTGGGTGGTGGTGCCGGTCCTCGTATCGCCACATCGTGGATACGAATGCCAGTCGATGGTGCTGTTGTTCGGGGCGCTGCTCCCCCTCCTCCTTCAATCTGACTGTGGGATCTCTTCTGACCCCCAGTCCTCACCGCAAGCCTCTGAATGGTGATTTCATGCCTTCGAGTCGCCGTCAATATCTTATCAAAAGTCTGGTAATTGTGCCCCTCTATCAATTGCAAGAGTTCAAGATGAAACCCTTGCTGAAACCTCATGGCCCTCTGGCTCTCTGTTGCTACCATCTCTGGGACGAATCTACTCAATCTACAGAACTCCGCTGCATAAGCATCTACAGTCTTGCCAGCCTGTCTGAGGCTGATAAACTTCTGTTGTAGCTCAAACTGTGCCACAACTCCATAGTACTTGGTCTTGAATCTTGTAGTAAAATCGTCCCAAGCTACATGACGTCTGATGCCCACTTCCTCTGATTCCCACTAATCACGTGCGAGATCCTGAAGTAATAACTTCACCAGATCCACACGTTCTTCTACCGGTACCTTAGCTGCCGTCAGAATAGCCTCCATATCCTTAAGCCATGCATCTGCTGAGATGGCATCCTCCGTGCCCTCGAAACGACGGGGGTTGTACTTACAAAACCTGGCTGATGCTCCTGAATCTGGCCTTGCCCCTCTTTCCAATGCTGTCTGCAATCCTTGGTTGAGTAGCACATTCTGCTCTTGTAGCTGAGTTTGCATGCGTTGCTGGGCCAACATCTGATGTTGCTGAGTAGCCATCATTCCTCTCATGATCTCCAGAAGGGCTGGTGTGTCTACTTGGGTAGGTGGAACTGTCGGTGGTGGTGGAACATCCGGATACTGCGACCCAGCCGCTGGTTCCACTATCACTTCTTCCTGGGTGGCCTTTTGAGTTAGTACCGACCCTTGTTGTTGACCAACAGGGTCAGGTTGTCCATGTTGCTGTCCATGTTGTTGCTGTCCAGCTCTGACAGGTACGGACGAGGTACCCCTAAGAAAAGGGATAAGAGAACAATCAAGCAACCGGACATGAAGGATCAATGAAGTCAAAGGATACCAGAATGTCAAGCAAGGGTTGAGAATAACGAATTATGAGATCAAGGGGGAAACACGTGTGATTGAGATATCCTATAAATCAAAACACCCCACAAGTCTGAAATCAGACCTGCATGGGCCACCACTAAAACCTTGTCACGCCCCAGAACCAGAATACTGGAGAGCGGGGGAATGACTCAGCCAGCTACGTATTACGGGTAGATGAATACCGTATAATACGATCAATGTTGTCTAAAAGACGAGGGGGTGTATACTACATGAAAGTCTCACTATGGGCACTTCACATCTATTGTCTCAATCATTCAAATAAGAAACAGAAATAGAGAACATGTAAGATAAAGCAGTAAGACGTCCCAAACGCTCAGTCAAAATGTTCTTGAGATCTGGCTTTACAAAATATAGCCAGATGATATAGCAACATATACACAATTGTTATCAGCTGCAGTCTGACTTAATTACAATTATATAAGGGTAAGTACAAGACAATCCGACTAATATGTCGGTGCCAAACGGTAAAATATAAATAAGTAACAAAACGAACGGAGGAAGTAAGGAACCCACTCGAGTCCTCCTACGATCATTCCTCTAGTATTGACCATCTTGGAGGTGGAAGTAAGCTGAGTCCTCGGGAACCAGCTCTAAATCTGGCCATGCAAAACCAGAGAGGTTAGACCTCCAATAGCAAGTACCACAAGGAAGCACGATATGAGGAATTAAAACCAGTAATAAGAGAATATAATAATAGATCTCTGCTTTCCACTAGGATTGACATAACATCACGACACTTCGAACCAACCTCCCAACCAAACAAGGACAGAAGTTGGCCCGTCATGCCCTGACATTCTGATCATCTTAGTTAGGCAACAGAGTAGATACAATACACAAACAAATCATCTTTGAACGGCCAATCAATTCCTACGGCTTGCTATTGTGAGTCCCAAGTTATCCTGGAATTATGCAATTAGGGATTCCTCAGTTCTTACTATGTGCAAGCAAGGCTAGTCTATCCAATCAATCAATTGTGCCAATCATGTAGTTAGACGAGTCCCAGCGGGACGCCCGCCGTTATAGCATGTACAATAATATAAACAAATACCGTTCCCTGCCCGTGTGACAGATTTACCGTATCTGTGGGAACCAGCCGGCCCGTCGGGCATTTAATAGTCCCAAGGGGGCTGCCATGTAAGAACTCGGGAATCCATTCTCTCTATGCCATCATTATTTTATTTAACTTAATAGTCTCTACGTTGAGTGAAGTTCCATGCCGTGGATCATGGTCATTCAAATGAGTACCTTCGTACGGGGTACGATATGCGCAACTCTACAATGATACCCGTGCGGCTAGGTTGTAGGTTTTACATAGCGTAATGCAACAATCAAATCTAACCACGGAGTAATCATGCCTTGACCATAAAGTACACATGCTGTTTTTGTAAGATAAAGAAATAAATAAAAATGAATAATTTGAAGCCTGCATGTGCCTGTATGCCAATATTCGGGATCGGCTAATCGAGTATAATAGTTCATTGCATGAACGTGTCTCATTCATTCAATTCAATAAGACGACTAGCCAGTCTCTTAGTTCCAACTAGGAACGCATGATCAATTATTAGTCAAGTAATAGTCGGGGTCAATTCATGACAAGGCATAAAAGTCAAATTAGTATTAATCATGGTCGAGTCCATAACTAGTATAAAATAGTTGGTAATATATTCTTGAATCCAAGAAAAAGATCAACAAATTCATGTTGGGAGCTGAAAGAAATTCTAGCCACAATTCAGTTAATTAGGACATATAACAGTCAGAAACAACCAAATTATGCATATGTGGCCTATTCTGCGATATGCATGCAACTGCGACACCATATGCGCCTACTGCGACATGATATGCGCCTCATGTGGCTCAACTGCGACATGATATGCGCCTATCGCGACATGCGCCTCATGTGGCTCAACTGCGACATGATATGCGCCTACCGCGACATGCGCCTCATGTGGCTCAACTGCGACATGATATGCGCCTACCGCGACATGCACCTCATGCAACTTGTGCCTACTGCGACATGCGCCTTAATGCGGCTCATGCGCGACATGATATACGGCTACTGCGACATGCTGTGTGTCTTCCGCGACATGCGCCTCATTGCAACATGCGCCTACTGCGACATGCGCCTTCTGCGACATGCTGTGTGCCTTCCGCGACATGCGCCTCATTGCAACATGCGCCTACTGCGACATGCGCCTTCTGCGACATGCTGTGTGCCTTCCGCGACATGCGCCTCATTGTAACATGCGCCTACTGCGACATGCGCCTTCTGCGACATGCTGTTCGTGCTGCAGATGAATATAGGAACGAACCAAAATACTTTTTGCCATAACTTCCACAAAATAAATCGAAATCTAACTTTTCAAAAGCCAAACTTTAGTAGAATTAAATTCTCTACAACATGGAACCACTTAATTTTGAAAACAACAATGTTTGATAGATCAAAACCCTAAATTTCATATGAAAACCAAAACTATGAAAACCAAAACTTAAAACTTAGATCTACACCCAACCATCCATGGAAAACAAAAACTTCAAGACCTAAACTTGTAGAGGAAGAGAAGATGAATAACATAAACTAAAAATAATTGGGGATGCATGAAATCCCTCATGGTGTGCAAGATGTACTTGCCTCTCCAAATGGGTTAGGGTTTGGTGGAGGAGTAAATGTGAATGAAGGAAGAGAGAGAGTGGAAGAAGAACTTTTATATCAAGGTCAAGTGGATCTCCACCATTCATTCTCTCCACCAAATCCAAGCCATCCATTCCTTTCCATGTTGAACCAAACCGAACCAAGTTGGTTTCCCATGAACCGAAATGAACCAAGAGCCAAGAAAAGCAGAAAATAAAATACAAAAAAATTAATAAGCACAAATTTAAAGAATTTAAATACAGAATAAATGCATGATAAATATTGAATAAGTACATTCAAGAAGTACACGTATAAAATACTTTATTCTGGGAACGGGGAGTGACAACATTGTTCCAAATTTTTTGAATAGTCTTGGAGAGGGAAAGCTGGGAATGAAATGGCTGGTAAAATTTTGGGTTTATATATAGTTGGAACTATAAATTCCCTATTTTCAAACTAAATTGTTTTTCTATCTCCTCAAAATATCTAGGCTCCTCTATTAATAATTCCAACTATTTACCAAATTTGTCATTCTTTCTCTATTATTTACATAATTGCCATTTAATTAATATTAAGCTTAGGAACTCCTGTTAAAAAGATTTTATTTATTTAATTTTAAGAACAAAAAAGGTGATATGAGAATGCGATCTCCTAGGTGATATGAAAAAGTTTGGGAAAGTTACAGGTTGCAACTGCCACTACTACAAGGTCAAAAAAGGTATTTGAAAAATTGCCAACATCAGCATTGTCGGGTCTGACATCTGGGAATGCGACCTCCTGCATGGACATCTATCGACCGTTGTCAGTCATGGAAGTTGTTGGTCTCCAATGTGTGGAGCCTGTAGAAATCAATAGGGTTAGAAGGACGACCTTTACGTCAGATGTAAACCCCCTAATTTTTACTACATATTTTTTGGATTAGATTTTTATTTTGCGTATTGTACGTCGGGTTTCGTATTTGCTCGTCGAGTGCGAATATGTGCGAGCTACACATTTTTAGAAAAACAGTTTTGATTATAGATTTTATTCATGAAGGATAGTTTCAAAATAATATATGTAATAATTATTTTTATTAAAAGTTGTGAAAAGTTCTATCGAGGTTGGCAAAACTTATTATTTTATTTATTTATAAAATGCTATCTTATTTTAATAGTGGTAATTTAAAAAACTAGATTTATGTGAATATTCTACTCGTGTAAAGCACATAAAAGTTATTTAAAATTATTTCATGCATATTTTCAAAATTAAATTTTATTATTTATAATAAATTATTTAGCAAGAAGGTATTTTAAATATTTGAATATTTATGTTTATTTTCGAAATTATTTTATCTAAATTATTAAAAATGTATTTTAAAGATACTTTCTATTACTATTTAAAATATTTATTCTAATTTTTGAAATTAATTATTTTTATTATTTATCATAAAGATATTTTGAAATTCGTGAATTTAATGCTTAACATTTTTGGCAATTTAAATTTAAATTTGATTTTTATTGAAATATTTTTAAAGTAGTTTAAACTTATAGATAAGCTTTATATTAATTTAAATTTGATTTTTGATTTCTTAAATTGATTTAAACTTGATTTAAACTAAGAGTGAGATATCTAAAGGGGTTTTAAATTTTCCTAATCATTATCAATCTAGGAGACCACCTCCTATATAAGGAGAGGCTCCATGCTCTCTTTTCCCATAATTTTCACAAGCCAAATTTTCCACCAGATGATGTGCATCATGTTCGTGTCCATCCTTTTTCCATTCTACTATTTTTTTTTGTACATCTATAAATTCTTTCTCGTGTCCACATACCGGACATGGCCTCGACCCATAGCCTGTGTCTCGCAAGACACATTTTCCTCACATGCCGACCATCCCCGACACATAACCCCTAATCCTGACCCTAATCCCTAGTCTCTGTTCAATGGCCGCCAATACCACGGCTGCCCTGTCCCCGGCCAGGGAGAGCCTCACCGCCGTAACACCATCCACCATCTCTCGCCATCCTTTCCGTCGGCCGAATCCAATCGCCACAGCCGTCGTCCCTCTCCTCCTCACCACCACCACCACCTCATCAACATGGCCACACCTCACCGTCACCAGCAACCCAGCCTACCAACACCACCCCCGCAGCCTTACACTGCCACCATCTTCGACCACCACCATGGTTATCACCACCACCACCATCAATCCTAAACACCCGACTCCCTGTCATCTCCTCCCTCACCACGTTGCTGTCTCTATAGCCCCGGCCAACCCAACCCGTCCCGTCGACCACCACCATCGTCACCGGTGCCAACGCCGGCGACCGTCCCAAAAAGAAAATCCCACAGCCCATCTTCCTGTCACGGCCATCCCCGGCCGCAACAGAAACCACGTCACCACCATGGTCGCCATCTTCCATCACCTGCCTCCATAACCCCTCGACTGCCCAGTCGACCTCCGCTCTCCGCCACCAGCACAATGCTCCCCAATTCATCACCACCACCACCATAAAAGAAACAACAAAACTCACCTCCGCCTTCATGGCCGGCGAGCTCCGCCGTGCCGACGAAACCCTCGCCTGGCCGTGCGCTCGCGCACCCCTCCTCCACCTATGCCGCTGAGGTCTCTGTCCGCCGCCTCCCTCTACGCATGATCGCCTCCCTCCGTACAGTCTCCCCTGCACCGCCGGCGCAGCCCGCAGTCGCCGGTGAGCCTCTGCCCCCTCGGAGCACCAGATCCGGTCCGGGTAGCCCCTACGAGCGCCGCCCGACGTCCCCTATTCCCGTCGAGCTCACCGATGGCTGCAAGTCAGCGCGTGTCCCCACGAGCTACGACCGCCGGCCAAGCCTAGTACTTCCCCCTCCGCGTGGCCGAGCCCTTCATGAATCCCTCTCCTAGCGCTCTGTTCTCCCGCTCGATCCCTCTCCCGTACACTTTCCTCCGCCTCCCTTTCCTCTGTCCGCTCTCATCTCTCTCTCTCTGACGCTCACTCGCCCTCTCTCTCTAATTCTCTCCCTTTCGTCCCTTTTCCATTCTTCTTCATTTTTTTTCTTTTTTTCTTTTGTTTACTTGTTTTGTGTTTATTATTTTTATTTTTATTTTCTTTTCTCTTTGCCAGAGAACAAATTACTTTACTTATATTATTATTATATGTATTAAAATCATTAGTATTATTATTATCTTTGTTTGATATATTTTGTGATAATGTTATTGTTAGATAGAGTAGGTAATGGCAATAGTTTTATCATAAAATTATTTTTACCAAATAAAATATAATTAGTATTGTTTCTAGAACTATTTTATTTTGAAAAAAGTAAGATGTTAACCCAAATAATTTTCTAGACTTCCAAAATATTTGAAATATTTTGATTTATAAAATATAGCAATATGTGTAGCCTACTTTCAAAATAAGTTTAAAAACCCTAAATAGTTATTGGATTATTTTATGTATTTAAAAATATAGATTTCTATCTCAAAACCTATCCTGGCAACCTTAAAGTTTTAAGCAATTTTTATATTTTTCAAATATTTATCTGGAAAAGATATTTACTAATAATCTATATATTTTTAACAGTTTTCTAAAAATGTATATACAATTAACTATTTCCTTTTTGATCATCCTCCTATCAGTGACTAAAGTCCATTATATCTACTCTATCGCCAATTCTGCACCACCTTATGTCCACCCTAACTAAATTGACCATTCTGGACCCGATGGAACAGTCCGTGCCATCATCGGAGGTCGTCTTGCATAGTTGTAACACCAAAATCATATTGAGTGCCGTATTGATCATCGCAGCACTACGGACGTCACACCATGCAAGTATACCTTTCTAATTTACTATCTTATTATATTATTTTCTGCATTTATTTATTTGTTTTATATTTGTTAGTTTATTTGTTATAATCTGCGCGTCCAAGCCACACTTGGGTGCAAGCGACTTTATCAGTCGTTTCCTTTACTTTATTTTTATTTGTTGCATGTCGACTTAGTTGTAGTGGACCATCCTCCTATTGTGGAATATTCTTATATCTCCGTAGGCCATGACACTTACACTATACGGTTTGAGATATGTTGCTAGGGGCACGACTTACAAATTGACTGGCCATCTCTAAAGTTGTGTGACGGTAGATGTTCATAACTGCTATGTCTAGGGTATAGAGACTCAAGCAGTTACAAAACTGGACGGGTTATGGACATGACTTGGACAGTGTGGGAAACATTGGAGGAGGATAGTCGCTAGTGCATATGGGAATCTAAACAGGTAAACCACAGTCTCTGGATGGAACTGTGGTGATTTATATTTGCAGATACCCTCTGACATCTTGGATGTTACGGACGGATACAGATGACTGGATGCCAGTTACGTACATGTAGCCTAAATCCTATCCCATGCACATGAAAGTTGTCCTCTAAATTGCACAAATAGATGGTTAGCATTCCCTTTTGTATATTGGTGTCTAGGAGAGTCATACATATTATTATTATTTTGACAGTTCATATTAGCTTGTTTCTTCCTGTATCTTGTTACGTCCCTCTGAAGACCTGGTTATCTCTCCATGTGTGTGTTCATGTCTTCCGCAGGTATTCTAGCCGAGGTCGTGGTCTTCTCCATTCTTTTGAAGATGACGTGTCTTGGATCTATCTTGCTACCTTCGTCAATTCTTTTATATATCATGTATTTCTTCCCTTTTATTTATTGGTTGGTAGGGGATGTGTCTCCACCCAACATATTGTACCAAGACAATTCATTATATGATATCTTTTATTCTTTTATTTTGTGGATGAGATTAGTTAGTTGTGGTTTACTGCATTTTACAGCTTATGTATATATACAAGGCTCCTGTACTTCGTATATATACAGCTGGCATGTCTACGTACTTAGTCCTACGTATTTTAGGACTGGGGCATTACATTAGATGATCGAGCTAAGACATCATAATATTAGAAACACATCATCACACTTTATGTGCTGGAAACAAGCCTTTCTTTAGCCAATTACAAGATTTACGGCTAGGGTCTAGAAGCCGAGGGTAACTTATTGGATTCTTCTTAGTCAAATTTGACCTGGAGAAAAAACATGGAGAGGGTCCTTGAGGGAGGTCCATGGATGTTTGATAGCATATTGGTGGTTGTTGTAGTGCCCCACTGCCGGTCGGGTGGTGCATTATGGAATGGGCTTGTGGCTAGTCTGACTTAATTGGAAGCTTGGTATATTAAAACATTTTTTGTCATCAAAATTTATTATGACAAATTATATGAGAACCTTTCCAACTAATGGATTGACTTCTGTTGGAAAAAGTCCTAGATGCAGCGGACTACGTCTCGACGAGTAAGCTCTATATAAGAGTCCCTTCAATAGGATTGATTCGTTATTGTTTTCCTGAATGTTTTGGCTACTTGGTTTTGGTGACTGTGTTTTCGTGTCGATTTTTGTATTCGTCTCTGTCACGACCCGCTCCCACTTTTTCGAGATACGAGTATGTTGCAATAATGTAACTTAATACAAAATAAGCTAAATAATAGAGATACAGTAGGAAAAAAAATATGTACATGAACTGGAAATAATAAACATGTATAAGAAACTAGCAAGAACATGGATGAACATGTATAATAAACAGACAGTATGTTTGAAATACTTTTCGACATATGTCACGCCCCAGAACCAGAATACTGGAGAGCGGGGGCAGACATAGCCAGCTACGTATAACGGAATGGGATCCATACCGCTATACGGTCACGGCTGTCTAGATATGTGAGGGTTTCACTACAATCCATCAGTCTCTTAAGGTCATAAAATAGCCTATTGTCTCAACCTCAACCAACTAATAATAATCACAAGATATCAGATCTCCAAATATACAATTGTAAGGCGTCCCAAACATTACATATCCAGATGATCATGAAGCTAGTCGTTACAAAATGTGAGGACTAGCAAGAGTTCAGTCATACATGATCAACCCCCGGGGCTTGTCAATCATGTTACAGCCCGTAGGCAGACAGTAAGTAAGTACAATCGAGCTAACACTTGCTCGTCGGCTAAATGCCTCAAAAGAATAATTTACAATATTACAGTGGGAGAACAAAAGAAACCCACTCGATGCCCTGGTTACGCCTGGTGACCACCATCGGGCTGGAAAGCAGGGAGATCCTTTGGTGCTGCTACGGTATCTGGCCATACAAAACCAGCTGGGTCAGACCCCAGAAAGAGCAAGTGCCACAAAGGAGGCTTCACTTAAGAACTAAAGCCAGCAAATTAGCACAATAATATAATTACATAATAAGAGACAGTAATTTAAGAAAAAGCATGATAGGTAATTATAAAAGACAATCTTGCCTAGAATCACTAAAAGACATGACATATAGAAAAGCATGCCAGGATGATATACGATGAGATAACCATGGGACTATTCAGATAGCTAGGTTACAACCCGTAAACCAAACAAGGACCGAGGTTGTAACCCTTCAGTCTGAACGGAACTTGGTTTCTCTCACCATTTATCGGTAAGATAAATATAAGAAATCAGGTCAAGTAACAATCTGGAGTGACAATCTTTATAGTGACAATCTGGAGTGACAATCATTATAGTGACAATCTGGAGTGACAATCATTATAGTGACAATCTGGAGTGACAATCATTATAGTGACAATCTGGAGTGACAATAATTCAATCATTCTGGTACAATCTTGCAATCAATCAATTCTAGACAATACCATATTGGACTAGACTCCATCCAATCAATCACGGCCAATCATTGCCTACGGCTTTCTACATTAACTAACTAGGGTTATCACAATCCTAGTTACTAGCAAGATGCAATGAGATGCTCCAAGTAGTCACAGGCCCTGCAGCTATCCAGGTTATCCAGGTAATCATTATAGTGACAATTTAGAGAGTACAATGCATTAGGGTGACAATAGAGTTCAATCATTTAAGTGACAATGGTGGGTGCCCCACATAACAGTGGGCTGGAAATGTGCCCTACTCGTCGGCAGGCTACAAGTCCAATCATTTACGACCGGGATAACGGGATCGCCTGTAACTGGAGAACATCTCTTCATGACTAGTAAATTATTCTAGTCATTAACCTTAGTCCATTTCAGTAGGTACTCCTGACCGTGGTACTCAGGAGTCCCCTCCTAGACATGATGCAAGACAGGACTGGATTATTTGTACAAGCACAATCGCCCACGGTGTCATGATTAATTAAACAGGTCATGTCATGTCAGGTAGCCGTCGTAACAGCTATTCGAGATAATCATGTCAGGTTATCATGCCAAGTGTACTTTATCAGGAGTACACCACGACGGGCCACTATCAGGTCATGTCAGGCTATTATGTCAGGAGTGCACCACTACGGGTCACTATCACGTCATGCTCAATTATCAATTCCAAACATATCAAGTAAATTCGTGATTATCAAGTTCAGGACAAAAGGCGTAAGGATATAAAATGGACGTAAAATATCTAATAAAATATCAATATACAGGGCTATAGAAGAGCCAAGCTTAAGGAAAATAAAACCAAACTGGCACGCTG